>ML123162.1:2959412-3096483 GCA_003846335.1 Cuora mccordi
CCCCCCCCCCCCTTTGCTGCTCTGGTCAGCTGGTTTGTTTCACGCCTCCCCCCGCCCTTTTTGCTGCTCCGGCTGGCAGCTTTGTTTCTGGCGGGCAGGTTTGTTTCCCGTCCTCCCTCCTTCATTGCTATGACCTGCCGGCAGGTTTCCTTCCCCGCCCCCGGCCCTTGCTGTTCAGGCTGGCTGGCAGGTTTGTTCTCCCCCGCCCCTTCGCCGCTCCCGCCGAGCGGCAGGTTTGTCCCCCCGCCTACTACCCTCCTCTGCCCTTTGCTCCGGCCCCATGCAGGTTGTTTTTTTTGTTTTTTGTTTTTTTTGCTTGTGGTGGCAAAAAAGCCAGAGCCGGCCCTGCGGGGGCAGCGGGGAGGGGGGGCAGGCTGTGTGCCCTTAGGGCGGCAGGCGTGTTTCCGTGGCGGCAGCTTGTATTTTAGCTGTCCGGGGCAGCTTCAGCTAAACATAGAAGCTGCCCCCGATTTGCCGCCACTGCGGAAACGCGCCTGCTGCCCTACGGGCACACGGACTGCCCCCCCCCCCTCCAGCCCAGGGCGGCAATTCGGCGCGCTGCTTGGGGCGGCGAAAAGTGTAGAGCCGGCCCTGCGTTCCATAGGCCGCTGGCTGGCAGGATTGTGCCTGGCCTCAGGGCCCTTGTTATTCTGGAGCAGCGAGGCAGCGAGTGCTCATCGAGGGCCCTTGCCCTGCTCCCTTTGCTCCAAGCTCTCTTGGGGGCAGAGAGGAAGAGGGCTCTCGCTCCTCTCCCCCAGCACCTCCTACAGAGAGGTGGGAGCAGAGCTCAGGTCCAGGGGCGCTGGGGCGCTGAAGGGAGAATGGTGATGGATTCCCCTCTCCTTCTCCTTCCACCAGACCGCCTCCGCCTTCTCCAAGGCAGGCGAATTCGTGCTGCAGCTGGGTCTCTGTGTATCCCACCCAGCCAGTGACATCAGTCGGCATGCCAGGGGTGGGATCTATTGGCTTTACTGACTTCTGCTTCAGAAGAGGGGTAAGAAACCCAGCTGGGCAATGGGACCCCATGGAAACGAGCCTCTGGGAGACTAGCTCCAGCTGGCCAATGGGACGCCGGTAGAACTAAGGCCTCTCTGCTTAGATGCACTGTAGTGGGGAAGAGGAACCCCAATAGAAACAAGGCCCCTCCTTTGAGACTCCCTCTGCTGGGCAGTGGGGCCCTACAAAAAGAAGCCCCCTCCTCTGAGGCTGACCCCAGCTTAGATGGTGACTCTCTCCCCGTCTCTCTGAATTAGGGAGATGAGTGTGAAAGTGCCAGGGAAATTGGCTGCTTTATCTCAGAGCCTGGCTCTGTCCCCCAGCCCAGGGAAATCAGCCCACCCCCGTACGGGGCAGCCAGCTCGTGAGGGGACAGGAACGGAGCTATTGAGACACATGGAGGGAAAGAGCCCATCATGAGGGCAGGGGCAGGAGCAGGCACCACAGGGGACAGACACAAAGCTTGTAGGGTGTCACCAGTCGGGTAGCCAGGGCCAGATCCTGACTTCAGTGGGTGTGTGGGGTTCTCAGTATTAGACACCCCCATGAACAGGCACCCACTCCCAGAGCACAATGACCGTAAGGGTCACATGATTACTGTGATGGCTGAAACAAATCCCCCTTCTGGTACTAACCCGCCTGGCATGGACCCTGCGATTCCATTGGGCCATGGATGCCACGAGGAGCCTGGCCAGTGTGCACCCAGAAGGAAACAGGCACTGAAAGCGGAAGGCCAAACCTCCCCAATAGGTGTGTCTTTCTCCCCCAGGGCTCAACACCAGCAAGGCAGCAGACCTGTGGTGCCGGGACGGGCTCCAGGACCCCGAGCGCCTGGGGTATAGAAACCTGGCCAGGGTGGGAGAGGTAAGGACTCTCCACTGGTGCATTGCAGCAGCTCGGGGTGGAGCTGTCTCCTCCTGCAGTGAGTGTGTCATGGACACAGGGCAAGAGCCTGCTCCTTATTTCCACAAAGTATGTGAGGCTCCTGGGAATGTCCGTGGGGTGAGGCGTGGGAATGATCCAGATCTAAAAGACCCCGAACCTCTAGCGGGTGAGCTGCAGGAGCTGTCGCTGCTGGGAGCAGCAGGGGTCCTGTGTTGTCTGTGTGAGCTGGCTTCCAGAGCGCACAGACACATTCCCAGCATCTCATGGCACCTGCAGTGAATCCTGCTCCAAAAAGAGCTATTTGAGGCCTCAGTGCCTGCAGCCTCCTACTGAAGGGGGTTCCTGGTTCATGGGACCCCAAAGGTTGGTTGCCCCAGGGCTCTTCTCCTCCTTGTGAGACACTAGAGGGATTTGGAGCCTGGTTCTGGGCCATTGCAAGCGCTCTGGTTCTTTTGGTTTTAGGTCTTCGCAGAAATATTCACCGAAGACCAGAAGAGCAGTTTCCTCCAGGCAGGCCTGCTTGCCATCCACCACCCCCTCCTCCGTGTCAGCCAGGCTGGCCTGGTGCTGACCTATTCCATCTTGGGGGAAGCCGGCCAGCTGCTAGAGGACGAGGTAACCAAAGAGGGGTCACCTGCAGAGAGACCCCCAGGGCCTTTCACCTCCAGGCCATTGAAAATCATTCCCATCCCATCCCCATGCGCTGACCAGGGAGCAAGGAGAGGATGAACCCAGGCAGGTGCCATTGGTCAGTGCCAGCTTGACCCCTGAGCAGCTCAAAGCAGGGCAGACCCAGCTCTCCAGCAAGGCTATTTCCTAACAGGCATCACATCAGCACGACACGCTGCCATTGCTCATGCTAGGGGCTGCCAACTCCCCTAGTCACCTCTGTGAGCCTTTCATCCCCCTCTGGGCCTCAGGCCGGTTCCTAGAGCTCTGGTATCATGTTATCCCAGCCCCCACCTGCTCTGGGAGAACTGGAGGAGTCAGTCAGCACAGGCTGCTTAAGTGCCCCATTCACCAGAGCCACTGCCCATGGCATCCCGTTAAGGACATGGGGATCCCTTGGGGAAAGGTGTCCACTTCCTCTCACCCCACAGCACTACTGCCCAAAGCCTCCCAGCCCCTCATCTGGAGGGGGCGAGGGTGGTTGAGGGGACTCTGGGGAGCGGAGCTGAATCCCCAGATGGGTTGGGAGGTAGAACAGGTCTCAGGGGGACTGAGAGGAGTGGGGGCAGGAGTTCATTCCACAATGGTGGGAGAGGGGATGGAAGTCACTAGAGAAGAGACAAGATTTCATCTCGGGGGTTGGGCGGGGGAATCCGTCCCTCAGATGTGGGGAGGAAATTTTGCTGGCTCCCGGTGCCGTTAATACCCTTCGTTCTCGTGGGCGTCGGAGTCTCTGATTGATCCTTGTTCCCTTGCAACAGGGGGACATTACAGCCAACATCATGGTACAACTAGTTAACATCAGGGTCTTGGGCCAGGTGCCCGACGCACTGCAGGGGCTGTGCTCCGTGGGGCAGCCTTGAAGACCCCCCCGCTTCGCATGACCAGCTCCCACCCCCTGTCGCAGGTACTGCTCTGTCTCACTGTGCCTGGGGGAAAGGGCTGGGGGGAGCGGCCATAGAGCCCCCCCCAGCACTGAGAGAAACCAAGGCCGAGCACCTCGCTCTGGACACCCTGCCCCACCCCGACCCCTGGAACTGGGGCCAGGCCAGATACTGGTTCGGAAGAATTAGACTGTGGGGCTGGCCCAGAAGTGAGAGCATCCACAGAGCCAGGGGTTATGCTCAATAGCCATTGCAGTCTGGGAGGGGTGGCCTGACAAGGAGCCCCTCCCCCATTCTCACTGCTCAGACCTTCCCATGGCCCCTGTCACCCCTGATGCAGCGAGTGTCCGACCATCCCCCACCTGGGGCCCAATCCACCCACCTGGTATCTGAACCCTTCCTAGCCAGGAATGAAACTCCCCCCAAACACTCTGGGGCAGGGGAGGATCCTCCCCATCTGGCAGGTGGGAACTGAGACGCAGAGGAAGGGCTGTGGGCCTAGTCACACAATCCTGGGTGTAGATCTGGGAAGTGGACTGGGTCCCAGCCTACAGCCTTTCCCCCAGGGGCACCTTTGCTTCTGCCCTTTATTCTCCCCTCCGGCTAGGGGGTCTGTGAGTGTGAAATGAACAGGGAGGGTGATGGGGTCCTGGCACACAGCCTGGATGGGAGCTCCCCTTGGCTTGGACCCCAGGCTCAGAGACATCTTTGTCATCCCGCTGTCCTTCTGTTATTGCTAGGAAGGGAGTCCCCCGATGAGGGGTCTCCGGGCCTCCAGTAAGTCATCCTCATTCCCGCCAGCATGTACCACCCTGCCCTGCCCTGCCCTGCCCTGCCCTTCCTTCCGGTTTCTTCGCTGTTGACTCTGGCTGGAATCTTGACTCCGGGCTCTGGCTATGACTTTGACGTGACCCTTCTTGGCTCCAGATTTGGGTTATGAACCCCGGCTCAGTATTCTCCGTGCCTTTCTCTAGCCTCGCTCCAGGCCCTCCACCCACCCGCTCCACAGCATTGCCTCCTCCTCCTCCTGATCTTCCCCAACCCCTCCGATTTCGACTACATGGCTTCGACCTTTGCATGGATATGGACTTTGGCTCGTACTTCCGACCACCCGGCTTCGACCTCTGGCCTGGACATGGACACTGGCTCCGGTTCTGCCTGGACATACTCAACACCCGGCAGCAGTAGAAAGGCCCCACCATTAATCAAACCCTAACCCCGCCCCATGACCCCTTAGCCCCTCCCACCTGTCACCTGAAGTCCCGCCCCATGGGGCTATTACTTCGTGGTCAAGGCGGCCACATGACCGGAAGGAAGGTGTGTCATGTGGCCCCTCTAAGAACTCCTCCCGCCACCCTCTACCAATCAGGATGGGGTTTGTCCCAAAAGGACCACCCCAAGAGGAGATTTGACCAATCAGGGCGAATTCTGGGGTGGGAGGATGACCTGTCCCGACGTGGGTCTTGTGACCCCTCTAAGAACTCCTCTTACTGTCCTCAACCAATTAGGATCGGTTTTGTCCTGACAGGACCACCCCAAGAGTGTGGGGGCTTCCATCATCCCTGCGAACCTGCAGGTTACCTTGGTTTCAATGGGGGCTGGGGACTCTCAGCACGTCTGAGGTGCAGGGACAGAAAAGGGGGTTGTGAACTCCTGCCCCACATCTGAGTGATGCAGCCTCGGCAGAAGTTGTGCCCACAATCTATGGTCACTGGGTCTGTCAGATATTCCAGGGAGATGGGACATTTGGTTTCCTCTTGGATTTCCTGTACAGGAGTCACTGAGGCCATGACTGCTGGGATCTCTTGGCTTCTGTTTTCTCTGCATCAGAAATAGCTTTGCTGATAATGGGAGCTCCCTGTCCCACCTCATATCAGCTGCACAGGTGCAGAATGAAGTGAAGAAAAATGAGAGGTGGGGAGAAGGAACAGGAGAAAGATAAGAAAAGAAGGAAGTAGGAACTACATAGATAAGGAACTGAAGCAGAAGGATATAAAAAAACAAAAAGGCAATGAAAGGAAAAGGGGGAAAGGAAACAAACAAACAAGATGACAAATGCTTAAAGTCAGGGTATGTCTACACAGTACATGTCCAGGTGGGAGTCGGGCTGGATTGTCCTCTAGTGGCTAGCCCAAGCCACCACGGCTGCACTGCTATTGGCAGTGTGCTAGCTCCAGCAGATTCAACATGTGGATGTCTACCTGGGCTGGGAATCACACCTCCCAGGTGCTGTATAGACGTACCCTCTATCAAACTAGGACATTCTTAATTCACGACGAGGGTGTCCACAGCCACATGCAGACTTGCACTGAAACAAAACTAGGTGGGAACTAAACCCCATTGAGTTATTTCAGTGACAATGTGTGTGCAGAGGAGCCTTGGCCTGACTGTGTCTTGCTGAACATCTAGCCACCTGCCTGGGCCCAGCTGGGCTACAGGAGCTCCCTGGGTTAAAGTCAGAGGCAACTGGTGTGTGCTAGTGACAAGGCATGAAAACAGCAGCAAGTCACTAATCAGCAGCAATCCTTGAGCTGAAGAGTGATATTATGGTAAATCCTCTAAGCTTTATGGCTTTGCAGTCTAAAGGTTACAGCCCAGCCCCTTCAAAACACCAGCTAAGAGCTGGAAAGAAGATTTTAGGTTTAAACTTTGTAAAACACAGAAGGGAAAGGAACAATCCTACCACCCCCACCACCACCCTGTTCCAGCTGCTCCAGTCTCTTCCAGTCATTTTTCTCCTTTGGCCAATACTGAGCTCATAATCACTGCATGGACTGGTTCTGAAGGGGGAAAATACAAGCCAGGGAGCCTAGTTTTGGTTTTGCTGGACTCTGGGGAAAGGATTGGCAGCTTGGAGAGTAGGGACAATGGGGAATGCACAGCACACAAAGCTGGATATGCTGAGTCCACAATTAGCAGCAATCTACTCCTCTGCACAGGCTCTTTGCTGCTAGAGCTCCCTGGAAATATTTCCCACCAACACATAGGTCTAGATTCTGATTCAGGTTGTACCATTGCTTCTTTGACCTCAGCTTTTAGCCAGTATTTGGGGACTTCTAGGTTCTTCCATTGGCAGGAGAAATTAATTATAGGAGTCAGGTATTTTTTTGGTGCAGTCATTATTATTTACAATGTCCACACATTCCTGTGCCCCTGACACAGTAGAAACAAAACACTGCAGGCAGTTTCCTTACTCAGAACTCCACATCTGCCTTTCTAGGAACTCCTGTGCCTGAAGCAAGCTCTGTCTCTCCTTCCAGGATCACACTCACAACTGCTTCTCTTTCTCTCTGCCTCACACACACATAAAGCTGTCAGCCAGTCCCTCAGACCCTGTGCTTTCAGCTAGCTCCAGGGAAACCCCTCTTAGGCCTGGTCTACACTTAAAACATACATCAGCCCAGTTCTGTCCCTCAGGGCTGGGAGAAATTGTGTGCCCTGAGTGCCACAGCTAGGTTGACCTAACCCCCAGTGTAGACAATGGAATTCTTCCATTGACCTGGCTATCGCCTCTCAGAAAGGGGGATTAACTAGAGGGATGGAATAATTCCATCAATGTAGGAAGCATGTGCAGTACGGTGCTTCAGCCACACAGTTGTAGCACTCTAGCTGTGCCGCTGTAGTGTAGACATTCCCTTATTCTTCCTGAGGCCTGGCCTACACCTAAAACTTAGGTTGGCCTAGCTACATCGCTCAGAGCAGTGAAATATTTCACACCTTGTGTGATGTAGTTATGTCTATCTAGCCCCTGATGTAGACACAGCTAGGTCAATAGGAGAATTCTTTGTCGCCCTAACTACTGCCTCTCCCAGATGTTGACTAACTGCACTGATGGAAAAACCCCTTCTATCGATGTAGGAAGTGTCTACACTACAGTGCTACAGCATCTTAGACACACCCTTAGACTGCGATCTACAAAAACCAACACTCTAGTTGAGAAGCCACCTAAACTAGCCAATGGGAGATGTCAATGAGAGGGGCATGTGCTAAGGCCTCCATGCATGGAGTTAGGCACCTGCTTAGCTGCATACACAATGGCTGGAGGAGGTGGTGGGGGTGCTTTCACCTCACCTCCCTTATTGTAGTGGACCACCTGGATGAGTAGAGTCACAGTTGAGATCAGCTTTCTATTTAAACCTTGACTATTTTAAGTGCTCTAAAATCTACACAGTTCCTCTGATTGCCTTGACATTTGCAATGGCTTGAGGAGAAGCAGGGTCGGGCTAGTAGACCAAATCTGAGGCTAGTTGATGAAGGGTTCTCAAGTTAAAACACCTGAGTAAAACAGCTTTTCTAAAAGTGGAGGCTTCTACCAATGTTTTCCTGCTCCCTGGTAGGGAAAAGTCCAGGACTGAGAACTTTTGCACCAGCATCTCACTCACTGGAGGGTTACCCCCATGGTACCCACTAGCCCTTTCTGGGAAGCAGACATCACAGCACTATTCTGATCACTGGTGGCTTCTCCTGACAAGACCAGCTCTGAACTTCCCATGGCTGCCACACCAAAGGGTTCACACTGAGCATGTGCAGAGAGAGCCCTAGACTGTTGAAAGCCAGCTGTGCCTCATAGGCTCTGGGTGCCTCTGACTCTGAGTATCAGGTAGACACTATGAGCTCAAATCCAACCCCGAGCACAAATTGGAAATTAAAAAGGGGATGGATCTTGTTCCAATCTGCTATGATAGGTTTGTTTATTTTGAGGGGAAGAAATGTAATCTGAGTAGAGGGGTATTGGGGAGGCAAAATCCACCCCCATCCTGGGGCCAGGACATAGGACTCCAGCATAGCACGGCCCGTCCACCCTAACCGGTGCCTCCACCAGCCTGTGCACTGGAGCGCTGGCTGAAGCACTCTGCACCACTTTGTGCTACTGGATTCCCTTTCCATGGTGCACTGGAGCTGCTTCCCCTCCCTGCAGCCCCAGTTTTGGGGTTAAGGCAGGGTGAGGGTTGCACTGGCTCTCCAGGCTGTGGGTGGATTCCACCCAGGAGGCAGAGCAGGAACTAGCACTCAGGGGATCCTTTGTCCTGTGCTCAGGTTGATGCAGCACAATTCCTCCTGCACAGAGCACAGACTCAACTTACAGTCCAAGGAAGGGGGGGATGGGAGAACTCTTTAGGAATCTCTTGATTGTGCTAGAAACTCCTCAGTAGTTATAGGTTTCCTGGGATTTAAAGCCAGTCCAGAAGTTGCCTTTTTAGTGAAATCTTTCAGCTTTTCTCCTAGGCAATAAATTGTTTCATCTGAGTGTCTGGTGTCCCTCTGTCCTCAGTGATTTTAATTTTAATGACTTTAATCAGCAGCAGATGAGGGTGAGTGTGGAAGAAAGAGTAACTGTCATATTCAGGCTCATCATATGATGGTGCTGGTATGAAGGGGAAATATCAGCCTTCATCATAGGAACAGAGTGATATTCTATCTGGGATCTCACTGGCAGGAGGATCAGCCTCATCCCCAGCATGTCCATACCAAAGAGTTTCTGCTGCTTTTCTTCATTTCCTCTCTCCCCCTCCATTATTTTAGGGCATCGTAAGGGACATCTAGGAGAAGTGGGGCAGAGACCGGAGAGATGAATTCCTCAGTCTCTGCCATTTGCAGCTATTGGTGCCAATGTCATTATTTTCTGAATGCTTTGAAAAGCAGCAACATGGGAGGGGAGAGGGCTCTAAATCCATGCACAGAAGAAAGTAAAAACAAGTTTGAGGCAGTTACTGAGCTGGTACCTCCACCCAAGACAATGAAAAGGGGGAAAATAGAGAAAGAGCAGAGATGAGGTTGAGAATTTGTCCTCTGACTGCAACTGTCTCCTTCTCACCTGGCCTCAGGTTCCAAGGTCTGGGGGAGCTAAATTACAGCTAAGTGGCCAGTTCACATTACACAGGACAGTGTAGCCAATGTGATGCAATAACAGTAAGACTGACCCAGTTTCTCAGCTGGTGCAATTAGTGTGATTCCATTGACTTCAATAGATCTTATCCAACTGATAACTCATGGCCAGTTCCAGAGCAGCCTGTGTAACTACCTGTATCACCAAGAGCATCTCCAGTCAGTGCTTCCTTCCCATCATGGTCAACTTCCCAGACTGGTCCCAGGAAGCTGCTCCACAGACACAGTGAATCCAGCCATACCAGATATTCTTACCATGCACCCCAAGGCTGTGCTCCTATTCAGCAGACCAACTGATTTCCCTACTGCCCATACCTGGTCAGGGGTAAAAGGTCTAGTCTCTACCCGCTCTTCTGTTCCTACCTGACCTCCCTGAAGTCCCCTTTTTGTGACAGAGGTATTGACTATGGGGCCCATTGGAGGAGGTTTTTGCAGCTCTTCCAGTGATTCCTGTAAGAGACTATATGGAGACTGCCCAATGGGATCCAGGGTGAACTCAGCAGAGTCCTTCAGCTCATAATTACAGTAAGGGGGGTATGCATTGGGATCCTCCTGATTCTATGTCTTCCTCCCAGCTACAGTTCCCTCTGATCGCTGCCACGATCCCCCTTTGCTCTCCCAACTGAGCCTTAAGGGCACAAATGTGTCTCCCGCATTCCTCGTGGTCTATCTGGGTTCTGCTTTGTGACTCTTTCAAAAGGGCTCTGACTGCAGCTGTGCTCTCTGTGGTCTGCTTTTTCAACTCAGACACTTCCTCCCGCAACCTGGAACTGACCCTGTCACAAATCTGCTTCTGCATTCCTACAATCTGTGCTGCTTGTGTCAGAGACGTAGCTCTGAGAGCATCAGATTCTGCTTTCAGATCAATCACTTCACTTTCCTTTTCAGCTCTGATTCTTTCCAATTTCTGCACCTGGTCTTTTAGCCGATCAATCTCCTGATCCAGTGTTGTTACAACCATCCACAACCCTTGCAAAACAGCCTTTTGCTTTGCCCTAACATTTGGACCTTCCCACTTCCCTGCACTAACCCAGATATCCCATTGCTTGTGGAGCTGCAGGAAGGCTCCAGGGCCAATGAAGGCACCAGGCTTCCAGGATCCATTACCCCCAAACTTTTGTACAAAATCTGTCAAGCTGTTTCCCAACATCATTTTCAACTGTTCTTTCTTTCCATTTGTTTCCCTTTCTCCTGACATAATTTCTCCACTCGAGCAGGCAATCAGCCTGAGTTCTGAGTCCCAGTAATGGAATGTATCTGTAAATTAACTCATGAACTGCGACATAGGAACTTATAGAAGGCGACCCTACCCCACCATCTTTTACCTCCTATTGCAATGGACAAACTACGAACTGTTCGTACCATCCATCTCCTTCCTCTCCACCATCCTCATTGGGGCCTCCAAATTTAGTTACCCGGGGTTCTTTCAACCCAAAGATCTTGGTAACTCTTACTCTGTGCGAGGTGGTGTCAGGAAATAAATCAGGGGAGACACAGCCGTCCGACTGACAGATGGCTGGCAAAAACAGAACAACACGAGAGTGCTTTCACTAAAAGCTAAACTTTACTTAAACTCAAGCACTTATGCCCGCAACAGGTTAGTAAAACACCCCCAACCCTCGATAATTACTGAAGCTGAGTGTGGCTCTCGAGTGCACATATAGACAAACTTCCTGTTTTTCTAAAATCCATATATATCAGCAATTTCAACATTCTTAGCAGGAAGGACGCGGGGTCAAGCTTCCCTTTCTGTGGCACCCAAACCACCCTCCCCTCCTGCCTTGGTTATACTAAGGCTGCTGTATGGCCATTTTATGGCCTGCTGACTTGGCTGCTTTATATAGAGGCATTATGATATTTTTTTGTCTTGTTGTCTATTCCTTTAATTTAGATCCCACCTTTTTAATGTATAGTTGGGATTATGTTTTCTAATGTGCATTACTTTGCATTTCTTCTTCTTCTTCCTTTATGCCACTTTTCCTGGTGGGTGTCATGGTGGCAGCATGGAGAGTAGGGAGGACCAGACTTCCTTTTCCTCCGCAACACATTCGAGCTCCTCCTGGGGGATTCCACAGCATTCCCAGGCCAGACGGGAGATATAATCCCTTCAGCATGTCCTGGATTGGCCTTGGTGCCTATGCCCAGTGGGACGTGCCCAGGAGAGTTCCAATGGAAGCCTCCCAAGGGGTATCCTTATCAGGTGCCTGAACCACCTCAACTGGCTCCTCTCAGTCCAGAGGAATAGCGGCTCTACTCTGAGGCCCTCCCGAAAAGCCGAGCTCTTCCCCCTATCTTGAGGAGTAAGCCCAGCCACCCTGCAGAGAAACCTAATTTCCGCTGCTTGTAACCGGGATCTTGTCCTTTTGTAGATAAAGCTCTGCATTAAGCATCTTCGCATAACTTTCATATGACTTTGTATTATGCCTCCTCATATAACCTTGTATTGGGTCTATCCATGTCCGGCTATTTTAAGGGCCAGGGCAGTAGCAGCTGCCAGAGCCCCGGACCCTTTAAATAGCCTCCGGAGCCCCACCGCTGCTTCCCCAGGGCTCCGGCAGCAGGGCTCTGGTGGCAATTTAAAGGGCCCAGGACTCCAGGACTTCGGAAAAAGATGTTCAAAAAAAGTGGTGAGGGTATAGAAAATTGCTACAAATGTGATTCAAGGGCTGGAGAAAATGCTCTATGGGAAGAGAATGAAGGAACTCGATCTGTTCAGTTTATCAGAAAGAAGAGTGAGAGGTGACTTGATCATGATGTTTATTTACCTTCATGGTGAGAAAATATTGGGCATTCAAGGGCTCTGTAATCTAGCAGACAAAGGCTGGACAAGAATCAATGGCTGGAACCTGAAGTCAGACAAATTCAAATTAGGAATAAGGCACAATTTTTTAACAGTGTCGGTGATTAACAAAGTCCCAAGGGGCTGGATTCTCCATTCCTTTATGTCTCCTGGTCCAAACTGGGGCCTTTCTGGAGGATGTTTTAGTCAAACACAAATTACTGGGCTCAATAACCAGGTGAAATTCACTGGCCATAGTTACACAGGACATCAGATTAAATCCAGGTTTAAGATATATGAATGTATGAATTCTGGCTGGGCTGAGATCACCCCAGGCCTTAGTCCTGGAGAAACAGCATGAATAATACCACACTAAGTAGGTTGGGGGTAAAGTGTGCTCCTCCCTAGGAGCTGTCCTGCAGGTCCTTGAAACTGCAGGCAGAAGCTAGGGAAGAAAACCCATGAGTTTGAGGGTTTGAGACTAGCACAGTGGTTCCGAGGGGACAATGAATGTTCACTGGCCTCTGTTCACATTCAGTTTCCATCCAGTTGTGATTTTGTGTTCACATTTAGAATAAAACATTGATCACTGCACTGTGACCTGAACCCACAAGAACACTCAGTTATTCAGTATTGCTGGGGCCTGGTTTTCCTGCTCCTAAAAACAGACAAATAAGTGTGGTCAATGCTCACAGCCAAATTCGGTTCAGTGTTTCCTCACCCACCTGTGCTGGGAGTCTGTGTCACTCCTATTGGGTCCGTCATGTAGATTGTGAACTCCCTGGGCCAGGGATGTCTCTTTATTACACATCTGTGACTGGGGTTCCTAGGCACTAACACCAGGCCCGGCTCCAGGCACCAGCTGAGCAAGCAGGTGCTTGGGGTGACCAAGGGGAAGGGGTGGCACCTCAGGCTCTTCGGTGGTAATTCGACGGGGGGTCCCTGTCCCTCTCAGAGGGAAGGACCTGCCGCTGAATTGCCACCGAAGAAGAAAGCGGAGCGGTGCAGCTGCCGCGGATCGCGCCTTTTTTTTTTTTTTCCTCGCTGCTTGGGGCAGCAAAAACCCTGGAACCAGCCCTGACTAACACACCATCACTGATACTGATAACCATTAACAGCAAACAGGGCAATAAACAAATGTGCTGACTGTACTGTGGCCAGGCTTGTTCATTCATCACCAACTCACCTTGGAGTAATACAGCACCACCTGCCCTCCTGATCTCCCCAAAGATGGCCCCCAGGGGCCACCGGCACAGATGTGGACAGGGGAGCTGGGTTGGGCAGAGGGAAGGTATTGGAGGGATTTACTGAGCTCCCAGGGACAGAAACATCCAGCTCAGCATATCGTGGGGAACAGGAGAGGGCAGGGAGCCATTAGCTCAGTTGTAAATAGGGCAGAGATCTCCTGCTCTAACCACTGGGCCTGCTGCCTTTGCCTAGCCCCTTTCTAGCAAGGTCCCAGAGAAAATGCACATGGTGACAACACAGCTTGGCACACCCACTCCAGCTGCCTCCCCACCTCTTCCCCTGGACTCTGCTCTGCCTTGTTCCTATCAAACGTGGCAGCTGTGTTATAGACACACACGTTACATCTCAGCAATAATGCCTGTGTGCCCAGCACCACGTGTACTGTTGGGCTCCTCGCTGAACCCCTCTCCCTTCCCTCCCTCCCTCCTGCTGTTCTCTGCTACCCCCGACTTGCCCAGCATGCACCCATACACATCACAGTCGCACAGGGAATATGATGCGTTGCAATTTCTTATTGTACTGCAGTCCGGAGTTGATTTCCAAAGAGCATTATTTTTCATTTACATTATATAATAGAACTAGCTACCGCCTTCAAATCTATTAAACCTATCTTACCATTTGTTGAGTCTCTGTATCCTCTCTAAAATTTTTCTAGAGCCTGGGTGTCTCTGCTTTACAACCTTGGTGGTTATAACTCCCATTCAGAGGTGAAAGTAAGCCGGTACGGTCTGGTACGGCGTAGCGGCAAGAGCCAGTACACCGTGCTGGACTGCACTGGCTTCTGCGGCAGGGACTTAAAGGGCTCAGAGCTCCCCACTGCTGCAGGCAGCCCAGAGCCCTTTGAATCCCACACACGGCTCAGGCGGCCAGGCTGGGGCCGGGATTTAAAGGGCTCAGAGCTCCCCTCTGCTGTGGGCAGCCCAGAGCCCTTTGAATCCCACCCGCGGCTCCAGCGGCCAGGCAGGGGCCGGGATTTAAAGGGCTTGGGGCTCCCCCCAGCAGCAGGAGCTCCGGGCTCTTTAAATCCCGGCCCCAGCCCAGCAAAGCTCGGGGTTCCCCACAGTGGCTGGAGCCCCGGGCCCTTTAATTTGCCCCTGAGCCTCGAGGGGCTCCCAGACACCTCTGCAGCTGGGAGCCCCTGGTTGATTTAAGGCCCTAGGGCTCCCAGGCACAGCCGGTGCTCCAGGGCCTTTAAATCTTGAGAGGCCCCGCCTCTTCTGCTTGAGGCCACGCCCCTCTCAGGACTCCAGCAGTACTGGTAAATCCTGTAAATTACTTTCACCCCTGCTCCCATTAGGGACATTCCTGAGGTGAGAGTGCTTTATCAACAGCAGAATATTATTTTGTTTCAATTTTAGTGGTGAACTCCCTGAGTTTCACCCAAGGCTGGTTTACTATGGGGAGGGGGGTTGATCAGATCCCAGGCCTATATCCTGGTCCATGTCCCTGCCCTCCATGGCATGCTGCCCGGGGCAGGTACAGGGTTTGGGGTTCCCCACAGTAGCCCAGCTTCTGACCTGGCCTGTGGAGGGGACCTCAAGGGGAGAGGAGGAGCATGGGACAGGGCCTTGTAGTGGGGCCCACCTCAGCCCACCCACCACTTAGAGGCTGGTGCTGCCCCTGAGCCTCGGGCAGGCGCACAGCGGTGCCATAGGGAATCCAGAACAAGTAATGTCCTGGAGTCATTCAGCCTGGGACTGGGACTTGAACTCTGTAAGTCCGGACTGTCCCATCCAGTTTCAGAAGGGTGGTCACCCTACTTTATTAGTCAACGCTCTTTGAATGTTACTGCAAATGCTTGCTGAGGTGCCTTAATCCCTGAAGAGTGGACAAGTCTCCATCAGAAGTCTATCTCAACTAGAATTGCTGAACAGGGCTTCTGGTGTGAAGCAGGAGTGCTGAAGGTCCATAGGTTCAGTCTCAGGAGGCAGTGAAGCCACGTGCCTTACCCTGGGGGAAGAGTGAGACCTCTAGGAGTCTGGCACATCAAAGGGATTCCTCCAAGAGACTGTTCCAAAGGTGGAGCATGGCACCAATCCTATGGATCCATGAGAGGGGACATTAGCGCAGCTCTATGCAATGATCCCTGCTTGCTGTAACAGGAGGGGCTCTGGGGGATCTGTCCATATAGTCCCAGCCCTGGGTCCTCTGCCAGGGTCTAGCTGGCCCCTTGACTCCTCTCCTTCCCAAGGAGCCACTGAAATGGGTTTCTTCCATAGGCATTGAAGAGGGGGCAAAGGGCCATTGCCCCCCACTTTTGAGAGGGGAGCAAGGGAGCCTCCTTGGGGGAGTTCAATCTCCTGGGCAGGCTGGCTGAGTAATGAGACTTCTGGCTGGGGGGAGATGAAGCAGGAGTTAAAATAACTGGTGCTCCCTGGCAATTCTGATACCTCCCCTAGAGGAAAACATGCAAGATCAGTTCTGTTATTTACTTTTAACCTTTCTTTAGAGTAATATACCAATAAAATACCCCTCCATAATGCTCTGGGTGCCTGAACAATTCATAAGGGTTACAACAGCTCATGATGCCCACCCAGCAGGAAAACATTATCCCACACAAATGATGAATGAACTCAGCCAGCCAATAAATCAGAGGAGCCCTATTCGTCCCCCAGGAACAACCCTCAGCCTTCCCTCGTAAGTCTATCAAATAAAGAAGGGCCGGTTAGGCTCAGCTGAAGGGGCTGGTTCCTTCTCATGTACCCTGGAGATAGGGCTTTTCTGCTTAGAAGCCAGCTATGGAGGTATGAGGATATTGGTTGGGTTACAGCCAGGGCCGGCTCTAGACCCCAGCGCGCCAAGCAGGCGCGTGGGGCGGCCGTTCCCTGGGGGGCGGCATTTGGCTCTGGTGGACCTGCCGCAGGCATGCCTGCGGCAGGTCCACCGGAGCCCGGGACGAGGGAACCTGCCGCAGGCATGACTGCGGGGGGTCCCCTCTTCCCACGGCTCTGGCTGAGCTCCCGCAGGCATGCCTGCGGCAGGTCAACCGGAGCCGCGGGAAGAGGGGACCCGCCGCGGGACCGGGGAAGGGGCGGCGCTGCGCACGGCTGCTTGGGGCAGCCGATTTTCTAGAGCCGCCCCTGGTTACAGCACATTCAGTGGGAGCATGCCAGCTGCTGCACCCCTTTGCAGGGCTGCCCTGCCCTAGTCTTACCAGCACAGCATGCGGGGACTTTATGTTGGTCGTGCAAGGAGGGAGAGAAAGCCTCACTGTGTCCTCTGAGCTCACACTAAACACCTGCATGAAGGCCAGGCAGAATATGGCTCTTGGTGTTTATTGCTCCACTGTGAAAGAATGTGGCCTATTTCTCAGAGAGTTTGTTTTATTTGTACCAGAAAACTTCTGAATTACTTGGAACCCCAGGGAGGCCTTTCCTGCCTTGGCCAAGGACTACTACTGATGTCTGATTATTTGCTCTGCACCCTGGTACACTGCTTCAGTCAGAATAAAAGTGTAGTGCTTGTGGGGGCAGAAAGCCTTGGCATGTGTGTACGACAGAAATACAATTGATTGTTATGACAATGACTCTGAGGGAGCAGTGAAAAGCCTTAAAAACTAAAATTGTCACCTTCCAAACCAGGGAAAATTGCATCTGCTCTCCCTGCAATTGTCACCTTCTTGGGACTGTGTGTGTGTGTTTCTTTAAGTCTTATCGCTGCGTACCATAAATGGGATTCCTGTAACTTTGGTTTCGCTTTCATTTAGAAGCTGCTGGACGTATGGAGAATGTTTCAGTTCAGATAAAATTGCAGTACGTTAACCAGCAATAGCTGTATGAACAGACGAGTGTGTGCCTGCCTAGTGGGAAATACAGCTGTAAATTCAGAGAAATGCACTTGTAATGCAGACCTAGCAGTTCTGAAGCTGGGAGCCCTTCCTCTGCCACTAGCCTGAGCACTTCCCTGTAAGATCCAGCAGGCCGGTGAGTGTCAGCCCTCAATTGCTCTGGGTGAGGCTCTATTCTTCTTTGGAACTGTTCCTATGGCAGGGAGTCCATTCAAGACTCTCACTTTCCTACTTTAAATATTGCTGCAGAAACGTCTAAAATGCTCAGAGATCTGCAGCCCTTTTCCATTACCCTGTAACACAGGCTGAAATAGTGTCTGTTTATTCACTCTTCTGCGTGATATTGTGGAATTACATTTACACTTCAGCGCTTCTGCTCTGGTGACTTTCCTGCAAGCTGTCATCAGAGGAGTTTGCGCTCTCTCGTTCTCCTTACACACAGTCAATGGAGATTTGCCATCAGCTCATGCTACTGAAGTTCTGCTCTAAGAGATTAGAAGAAGAGAAATGGCATATGCCAGATTAAATAAGGCTGCTGTAGAGAGGGGTTAATTTGAGCATGTTGGGCCATGAGGACCTTTCTATGCCAGGGAGAGGGGGGAGTTACCCGAAGAGAAGGCTGATGATGTTACTTCTGCTGCTGTCCTAAGGGTTCTCCCAGGAGAGGGTTCAGCTTTACCACTTGCTAGAGCCCCATCAGCAGGAATCACTGAGTGCAGGGGCTGAGCCAGTGGATTCCCTGGCAGTCCTGGTCGTACCCACTTCCCTAGGCGGCACTGATCCTCAATGGCTGCCTCAGCATAGGAGAAATTAGAGATCCTCAGTACTGAGGTACAACTGTGTTGGAATTGCCAGCTATTGCTTTAAGGGCTGGGGAGGAGAGGGAGGAATTCCATGTTCCTGCTTGCAGGCTAGAGGGCTCTGCAGCAAAGCATGTGACTGTGCTGGCAGTCACTGTGCAGCCAGCCAGCTTAATGTAAGGTGGGGAGAATTGTAGGTCTCAGTTTTAGGGAGCAGACTGCTTTGTGTCGGTTCTTGTATGTTCTGAATTCTAAGAAAAAAAGTTAAGTTTTTATTTAACATCTGTGTGTGTGTGAGTGATGTGAACACAAGAAGTGCCACTGTAACCTGGATTCATGGTAAACCCTCCACCATCAGAAGCCCTTAACAGGATATCAGCTGGCATAAATCAGTGAGTCCTGGAGGAGAGTTGGAGACATAGGCAGTTTTTGTTTAAAGCCAACTTTACATCCTCTCTAAATTCCAAAAGATAAGTCAGCTCAGCGTGCTTGGGGGGGAAGGAAGGAGGGAAGTGGATTGAGTTTGTGGGAAAATCTGGAGTTATTTAAGCTAGGTCATTTTACAAGTGAGCTGATTTCAACAACTCACAAGTCTTTGAATGCTTTTTTTTACCTACATCGTAGGAAAAAAAATGTAGACCTCTCCTGGGACTCCCTGATCGCCAAGGGAGGGACAGCCCTTTATTCCTCCTGCTTCGAGGGCTCAGTGACTCAAACTAGGACCAATGGGCCCTGAGTTCTTTACATGTGGTGCCTCCATCTTGTGTCAAGGTGAATGCTGGCCAACATTGTCTTGTTTCCTAGTGCTCCCCCCTTTGTTTGTCTGGCAAGTGTACTACATGCTGAAAGAGATGACATGTAAACTCACATCCCTGGACTCCCACTGCTGAGATCTACCCTGTGGATGTGAGGCAATGCACCCTGTGTTCACAGCCTACACACTATTGTAATCTTTGTACAAAATATGCCTTGTGAGGTATCATTTGAAAACAACTCACTGGTCAATAATATAATGGTGAAATGTATGTAGTAGCACCCCTGTTTCACGCTGTGAGCTTTCCATAGTGAGTCCACCTGGGGAAGCCTTACATTCCCACCGAAGGGGCCCTGCACCCCAATTCTGCAGTCAGCAGTAACTCTCAGCCAGCATTGTAAAACAGGTGGTTTGTTAGTTGTCAGGAACACAGCATAGAACAGTTCTTGTTAGCACAGAAAATAGGAAGATTCAGCAAAGTCCATCTTGAGGGGATCCAGAGCTCAGAGCCCTGGACTCACTCTCTCCAAGTCTCAAAACAAGAGACTGTCCAGCTTTCAGCAGCCCACCTTCAGTCATGCCCTGTTGTCCTTCCTCTATCCTTTGTCTCTTTCCTGGACAAACTGGTCACCTAGCCTTCACCTCTCGCTTTGTTTTCCAACTCCTTTGGCTGGCTCCTTGCGAAATATGGGGCCTGGCCGTCAGCTACCGGGATACAGAGTGTCTGTCTATTGCCTGGGCCCCGGGAGCAAGAGAGAAGCCACACCTGCCCTCTATATTCTCTGCAATGATCACACACCCTTATTCCACCACCTAGATACTTGTGCAACACATAGAAGAAACTGAGGCACACACAGAGTATTCAAACAAAACATTAAGAGAATCCCACTTCATCACTCCAGTATCATTCTATTGGGCTTCAGACAAAGAAACCATCTTTGCCAAGAGTCCCAGAAAAATGTTGTGATGTCATTTCTTTACACTTTCATTGTACCTGATTTCTGTGTGAAGGTATGATTGTTTACATCAGCGGGGACTAACAATTCTTCAAGATAACATCTCTCAGGGGGACCTTCTTACCCTGCTAGTGATTCTCAGCTGAGGGAAGATAAGTGCTTCTCCACCTAACTTGGGTGTGGGGCCCAGTCTGGGCTCAGAGGCCGCCTAGTGCCACACAAAACAATCATTAGCCCAGGAGCTAGAGAGACTCACCTGGAATGTGGGAAATTTCTGGTTTACATCCCCCTCTGTGCTGGAGGAGGAGCAGGGATTGAACCTGGCTCTGCTGTCTCAGGCCATGCACTAATCACCATAGAGTGACTATCACACTTTCCTCTGGCCCAATTAATATTTAAGTGGAACAACTTAAACTAGAATATCCCATAGACTGGGACAGTTATCTGAGACTTGGTCAAATCCCTATTCTTCTGGCAGAGGGGTGTCCAAGAAAAAACAGAGTTTTCACTTTCTTTTTGGGTGCAGCAAAGTTAGATACATTATTATTTTTAGCAATTGGGTGGAGGGAGAGAGCTAAACAGGTCTTTTCCTGACAAACAGTTACAGCAAGCGTTTATACTTTGTTACAAACAATAACGTGCAACAGCTGCATTTGGTTTATACATAGGTTATTTTGATTTTCTTTTTTACCAGTTTGAAGTGTAGTTTACATACCATACTTGTTTAACTTAAGGTTGCAACACCTTCTTACATGGTTTTGTTTCACTTGCCTTACACAATCCTTGCTTTTACAAATTTTGCATTATTAGGGTTACAGCTTAGCCTGACAATTGCTCACAGAGGTGACTGTTTCCACTGAAATTCCCTTCAAATGCGGTTCAGTTCTTTCTCTACTTTCACAGGGGAGGGGATTTGAATTGGAGGTCTCTCATACCCCTGATATATGCCCTAACTATGGGGCTAAACACTGAAGGAAATGAGCTGCCCCCTCCCCCACAACTGCTTTGTGTTGAGCTAGGCAGCCTCTCAGATCAGGTCTTTCCCCAGGTTGTGGATTGTTTTGGAAGTTAGCTAGGAGATAGGCATCTGGAAACCTCGAGGGAGGCAGCAGTGCACATGAATGGAGGCAGAAACTTAGGCACCTGGGGAATTTGTGATGCAAAAACTTAGGTGCTGAGCAGCCAAGTCAGTTAAGACACCTACAGGGTTGGGCAGCATCCACGCAGCTGTTTCATGGGTCACAGCAGTGCCTAAAAATGGGATTCAGGTACCTAAGTGAATACCACCCTGTGTCCTTATCCTCAGATGCCAACAAATATTCTCCCCTTTCTAATAGAGGCAGTAACTGAGGACCTGAGATATTACCAGAGATCAGTTCTAGCAGAGTTAGGAAGAGAACACAGGTCTCTCCGGGGGCAGACCCAAGTCACTCCCACTTAGCCACACTGCCTTGGAATGAGTGTGCTAAATCTGTGTGCTTAGCTATGCGGTCTGTACAACAGACTTGCCTCATTCACATGGTTGGGCAGAAGTAAGAGGCTGCAGGAAGAGCCAAACATTGGGCAAGTCTTGTAAACCACAATGTTCAGAGGATTAGAGTAATGGGGGTAGGATTGGTGCTGTGCCAGTGATGGGGTATATGGGGCAGCCCCTGAACCTCTGCTGTTGAGGGTAGGGCGGAAGCACAGGGGCCAGGCAGCCATAAGGAAATGGGAGGAGTTTGTTTTTATGCTATAAAGCAGCAAAAAAAAAGTTAACTCTGGTGAACCCTCTTTTCTAGGTGGTTATAATTCAGCAACCACTTGTCCAATTCACATCAAATTTGGTAGAAATAGTTTACCTCAGCCCCAGACCTAATGTTCCAGTTTTGAGGCTGATAGGATCTTCCTGTTTATAGATGTAGGGGTCAGAAACCAGGGCTATAAAGGAAATGATTATAGTCTTAACTATGGAGTGACTACCATCACTCCATTCTACTGGGGTGGAGCAGCCTCTTCCACAGTGGGAATGACTCTGCTCAAGCCAGGATGTGTGTGATGCTAAACCTGCTGGGTTTAAGAGAATAATCACATTCTTGTGTGTAGATTTCCATAAGGCTCTTTAATTTCATATTGCAATCTAAATGATAATGGTGGCTTTTTGCACTACAATTTCACTTGCATCTTCAACCTTGCTACATGCAGGATAAAAGAGTAAATTCTGCTGCTGTTTAAAAAGCATTATAAAATTGCACAAGGACAGACAATACTGAACTGATTCTCTTTTCCTAAATAATTTTTGTTTTATACCATAACTTGAATTCTTTCATTGTAAGGCACCTCCTGTACTAAGGGTCCATTTCACTGACTATAGAGAAGCTGGAAATGTCCCACTGATCCTTTAACTCCTGAGAAGTTTCTCCTGGGCTCATGAGGTAGGTGGTAGGAAGTTCTCATCCTTTAATTTGTTTTTAAAATGCTCATTTTTCTACTTGAAAGGATGCATTTAGATGATCTGTATTTATCCAAATGACACAGACCCAGAAATTGCAATGCCCTTTCCCACTGTGAGGGTTCACACCTCTTATTGCAGGGCAACACAGCCTAGTGGCCAGAGTCTATAGAATTGCCCCTAACAGAACCATAGGACCTTGCTACAGGCTCAGCAAGGGGGTCCTACCAGGGCCAGGTACTCGTGCATCACTCCCCTCAGGTTGCTTCCTACCAAGTTGAGCATTGGGGTCTCCCACAAGTCTCCAGATTCTCTGGGTCCATCACCTCCTCAGGCTTCTCCTACAGCAGGGCTTCATGTTGGCCAGGGGAAGCTTCAGGCCCCAGCAAGTTCAAGGGCAGTGGCTGGTCCTCCACAGGAGCTTCCCAGGTAGGTCCTTCCCCTTCAGCTGCCAGCCTAGACTGAGCTGAATTCCCTCTTTTTATACTCCCAGAGCACTTGGAGCATGCCCAGTATGACTGGGGCGGAACTTCCTCTGTCAGAGCGACTGGTCTGACGCTGCTGGGGCTAGTGTGGGGTGGGGCTGCCCCATCACACCCACACTGCAATATAAAAATAGACACAAAATATGTTAAGGTGGTTTCTTTTTTTTCTTTCTTTCTTAGTGACTTTCTCTTTGTAATTTTACAATCTGGCTGTTACTCTTCAAAAGTTAGTGATTTTTATGATAATATTTTTCAGTGAATTTTGCAAATGCTAGTATTAAGGCCTTTGCCCAGAATATTGGACTTTAATTTGAGATGGTGAACGGGGAAGCCCAGGTTTTGCTTTACCTTGTAATATGTCCTATGACAAAAACAGTAGCAAACATGCACATTTTGATGTAACTATTAACTAGCACATGCCTTAGGATTCATATTGTGCTCAATGAATTTTGCCCAAATTACAGCACATTGCTCACTTGGAATTTGTTTTTTCTTTTCCTTTCTGATGTCTGGATCAAGTTACAAACAAGACGAGGATTTCCTTCCACTCCCATTGTGCAATGGTCAACTTCTCTCTGTGCAGTTACATCATTTTCTTTTTTATGCTCCGTGTTCCTACACTGGAATCAGGTAGGAAGCCTCTTGTCACAGAGTGTATTGTACTGTTTCTCAACAGTTTTAATACCATTGATCTTTTGTTATTCTGAAACAATTCATAATAAGAGCATTTTATGTAAATTTGAGAAATAAAATCCTTTTTTTGGAGGGGAGGCAGGGGAAAGATATTGATTTTTTCCCCCTTTTTACTCCCCTTGGTCTCAGTGTAACCTGTACTCAGTGGACTTTTAAATCATGTTTCACCTTAAACTTTCTTCCTGCCTCATCTTAAACTTCTGCATCTTTGCCTATCACTATTCAATATTTTCATTAATTACTTGGCTAATGGACTGGAGAGTATGCTGATAAAATTTACAGATGACACCAAGCTGGGAGAGGTTGCTAGCACTTTGGAAGACAGGATTAGAATTCCAAATGACCTGCACAAATTGGAGAATTGGTCCAAAATCAACAGGATGTCTTTATTGAATTACAAGTGCAAAGCACTTCACTAAGGAAGGAAAAATCAAGTGCACCTCTACAAAATGGTGAATAAATGTCTAGGTGGTAATGCTAGTGAAGGATTGGGGGCTGAAAAGGATCTGGGCTTATGGTGGATCATCAATTGAATATGAGTAAGGCTATGAATCAGCCATGGAGGTCACAGCTTCCATGATTTTACGAGACCTCCATGACTTCCTGAAAATTATGATTCAGCTCAGGTAGAGCTAAGCCTTCAGCCCTGGAAAGTGGACCTCAGGCTCCAGCCCCACATGGCGGGGCTTGGGCTTCCATGATTTATTGTTTATTGCCCATGTCCTGCCCATGACTTTTATTAAAATACCCATATCAAAATCTGAGTCTTAAATACGAGTCAACAATGTGATGGAGATGCAAAAAAAGACTAATATCAGTCTTGGGTGTATCAGCAGGAGTGTTGCATGTAAGACACAGGAGGTAATTGTCCTGCTCTGCTTGGCACTGGTGAGGGCTCGGCCTGAGTACTGTGTCCAGTTCTGGGTGCCACATGCTAGGAACAATGTAGACAAATTGGAAAAAGTCCAGAGGAGAGCGACAAAAATGATACCTGGTTTAGAAACCCTTACCTGTGAGGAAAGGTTAAAAAAATTGGGCATTTTTAGTCATGATAAAAGAAGACTGAGGGGGACATGATAGTCTTCAAATATGTTAAGTTCTGTTATAAAAGGACTGTGATAAATTTTTCTCGATATCCAAGGTAGGTGTGACATACCAGGGTACCATCCAGACCAATGACTAGCAGTGTGACCCCTGCCCTGTAACCTGGGGTGCTGTTACAATGCTTTGCTGCTGTAGCCTACAACCTGGACTGCTCACAAACAACCTCCAGCATATAGGCCACTCCCAGCTATGTCTGCATGTGCAGACTTAAAGGTTGGCTCTTACCAGCCTTAAAGATTGCCACAGGGTGACCCCAACACACTCCCAGTCCCAGATTTTCCTTCAGAAATGTATTTGCTAAAATATTGTCTGTTATTCTTAAAGGGAATAATATACACACAACTTGTTACTCCACATAGAGTTACCCAGACACTTCAACTCAATTGCACTAGGTTAGATAACACAAGAAAATAAGTTTATTAATTACAAAGAGATAGCTCTTAATTGAGTATAATTACTGAGGCATAAAGGTCAGAAATGGTTACAAGAAAAACAAAGAGAAAGCACTCAGCAGTGCCTAACTTATAAAACTACATTAGATTCAAAGCAAAGTTTTTTCGTCACGTGCTTTCAGCAGTCTTAATGACCAAACTCTTCAGGTCAGGACCCATTCCCTGGAGGCTGCTTCCTTTGCCTTTTCAGATGTAGAGAATGTGATGGGCAGGGAGAGAGATAGGGGTCTCTTGGGGTGTCCGCCCCTCCCCCACTTTGAGACGTATTTCCAGCTAGGAGCAAAGCAGCAGGCAGTCTAATGAAGAAAGGAAACTCCACAATGTTTCTCTTCTAAGATGTAGATTTTTGTCCTGCCCCCTTTCCTACCAAAGAATGGCCACTTCACAGGTAATGGTCCATCGGCCTTGGTTTTTATCTGACTGAGGCATCGACTTGCTCTTTGTCTCTGAGGAACTGGCTTAGTCACTCCCCAGACTTACCTGGAAGTTATGATTTCAGCTTGTAACGTCACATGTAATGCTCCCACATGTATTTTGCCATGATATTGATCAGCAAATTATGAGTCTTTAAATGATACCTCACAAGGCATACCCTGTGTCACGGAGTCCCTGGGAGATGCTCTGGAACTGCTCGCCACAAAGCCAGTCAGGACTTTGGGGAGCCTCTTCTCCCTTGGAGCAGACTAACTTTAGGGCAGGAAGCTCACACGTAGCATTCAGCATGTGCCCCTCCGTGTGCTTCCCACAGCGAGTCTACCCAGTCGGGGTCCTGGGGAAGCCAGAGGGTCCTGCACCCCCACCTTGCAGTCAGATGCGACTCTCAGCCAGCCAGTAAAACAGAGGTTTATTTAGATGACAGGAACACGGTCCAAAACAGGTCTTGCCAGTACAGACAACAAGACCCCCCTTAGTTAGGTCCATCTGGGGCCCCCGGGAGGCCACAGCCCTGCTGGGAGGCCCGAGCCTCATCGGGGCTCCCCTTCATTTCCCAGCTAGCTTCCGAAAAAAAACCCAACCCCCTCCAGTCCCTCCACTCTGGGCTGTCTCTCTCTCCCGGGCCAGGAGGTCACCTGATCTCTCTGTCTCCAACACCTTTAGCATCCCCTTGCAGGGGGGAAGGGCCTGGCCTTTAGTTGCTAGGCAACAGAGGGTCAGCCAGAGCTGAGCCCCCCCCACAATATTCAGAGGGAACATTAAAACCAGTCTCACTTCGTCACACCTCTCCCCTCTTCGAGGCCGAACTGAGCGGGGTCACTTCAGCCAGTGACCTGGGGAAGTTCGAACCTACCTACATTCCCATGGATGCCCCAGTATCCCCCCCCCTCGTGGGGGAAGAATTACACCAGGCCTTTCCAGTTTCCTGCCCCACTTTAGGTCAGGGTTGCTCCATGGCACCCGTAGTCTGCAGGTGAGAAGGCTTATGTGGCCCATGTCCTTTCCCCACCCCAGTACCTCTGGGGTTCAAGCTGGGCTGGGGTCTTCTCCTCGCGTTCCAGGCTGAGGGGCTGTGATTCAGGCTCTCTTGGTTCAGAGCCCCCCTTTTCACCCTGGCCCCCCTTTGGAAAGGCTCCTCTGTGCTGACAAGGGTCCTACAGCCATTTTCCCCTTGTCCCGCGCCTTCCTCACCCTCTGGGAGGGGTCACAGGATCGGCAGTACTGCCGGACGTTAATAAAGACCCCAGGCCAGTGAAAGTTCTGTAGCAGCCTCTGCTGGGTACGCCAGGTTCCCTGGTGCCTTGAGAGGGGGATGTCATGGGCCCAGCACAGCAGCTGGCGGCGATACTTCCGGGGTACCACCAGCTGCCTCCTGATCCCCCCTGTCTCCATTTTCCCTGGGGGAGCCTATTCTTGGTACAGGAACCCCTTCTCCCACAGGAACCTTTTCCGGCCACCTCCCACCATGATCGGTACCACACTGAGGTCGGCCAGGTCCCTTATCTTCCGCAAGGAGGGATCTTTCTGCAACTCGGCCTGGAACTCAGCAGCTGGGGCAGGAATGGGGACCTGCTCTCTCTCACCAGCTGGGTCTGAAGCTGCAGCCTCCTTGAGCTGTGTCTCTGGGCGTTCCCTCCCCACCAGGGTAGGGTTCTGCTCCTCGGGCAAGGTACCCTTCCCAAGGTCACGGTGCAGTGCCCCGTGCAGTCTTGGGCTCTGGGTCACGACCAGGGCACCCTGGGGGTTGCTTGGCCAGTTCTCCATGTCCCCCCCATTAACACCTCAGTGGGTAAATGGGGGTGCACCCCCACTTTCTTGGGGCCCTCCTTGTCCCCCCATTTCAAGTGTACTCTTGCCACGGGCACCTTGAATGGGGTTCCACCCACCCCCGTCAGGGTCAGATAGGTGTTGGGCATCACCTGATCTGGAGCTACCACCTTGGGCCGGGCCAGCATTACCTCAGCGCCTGTGTCCCAGTATCCATAGATTTTCCTCCCATCCACCTCCAGGGGAACAAGGCACTCACTCCACAGGGACAGCCCTGCGCCCAACCTGTAAACGGAAAACCTGATGTCCGGAGCATCCAGCTCTGTGGAGGAGTTGGCTTGGGGCCCTCCTCCCTCCTGAACAGTTGATAAGCTGCCAGCCCCCCTTTCCTGGGAAGCCTGCCCCTCGTCCAGCTGGGCTGCTACCCAGTTAACCCTGTATGGGTCTAGTTTGCTTGGTCTGTACCTGAGCCTGGGGCACTGGGTCCGAATGTGGCCTCTTTGGCCACAGTGATAGCAGCCCATGGCCCATTGGTCCCCTTGAGCTGGTCGGTTGGCCCTGACGCCGGATGTCCCCCTTGGGAGGGGGTTCTCCACGTTTTCCTTATGGGAGGTCCCAGGATCACTTTCTTTCTGCATCACAGTGGGTCTGTTTCTTTGGGACTCCTCCCTGTCACCCCTCGACCGGCTCTTCACAAACTCATCGGCCAGCCGCCCTGCATGTCGCGGGTTCTCTGGCTTTTGGTCCCTCAACCACAGCCTCAGGTCGGATGGGCACTGCTCATACAGTTGCTCCAATACCAGCAGTTTAACCAGGTCCCCCTTCGTCTGGGCCCCATCAGCCCACTTGCTGGCGTATCCCTCCATGCAGACAGCTAGTATCCCTCCATGCAGACAGGGGTTTTATCCTGACCCCGGAACCTTTCCCGGTACATCTCAGGAGTCAGCCCAAACTCACATAGCAGGGCCTTTTTGAATAGTT
Source organism: Cuora mccordi (assembly GCA_003846335.1). Lineage (NCBI taxonomy): Eukaryota > Metazoa > Chordata > Testudines > Geoemydidae > Cuora > Cuora mccordi. The sequence continues at coordinate 2,987,405 of ML123162.1, forward strand.
CGTAGTCCCCTTTCTCCGCCTCTTCCAGTTGGTGGTACAATGCCATGGCTTTGGGGTCCAGTAAGGGGGTACCTGGTGAAGCTCGCAGGCCATCTCAAAGGCATCCAGGAAGTCATCCATGTCCTCCCCCTCCTTATGCTGGGCCAGGATGCACTTATCAAAGCTCTGCGCAGTCCTGGGCCCCCCCTCGCTCACCACAGCCAGGGTCCCGCTGCTCCTCAGCCTCGCCAGTTCCAGCTCATGATGACGCTGTCGTTCTTCATGTTCCCTCTGTCTCTCTCTCTCCTCCCTGTCATGTTCCCTCTGTCTCTCACAATCCTCCAGCTCTCTCAGTTTGAGCTCTTTCTCCCATTCCAGCCGCTTCCGCTCCACGGATACCAAGCGTCGCCAGGACGATCCCCTGCTGGCCGGCAAGCTTCGCCGGGAGGATCCCTTGCTGGCCGGGGGTGTCACGGTGGCCTCGGTATTCGCTGGGCTCCTCCCCGCCCTTCCCCTAGGCATAAGCAGAAGGGGTCTTGGGAAGCCCTCCGCAGTCGGCTGACCACTCCCTGCGGGGACAGACACTGGTGCCTGTGCTGCATTTGCCAGGCTGCTTCCCTCAGAGACAGGGATCAGTTCATTCAAGCAATCTCCCTCCTCCAGCTGGGCAATCAGCTGGTCTTTGGTGAGCCTCCCACTGCACAGCCCCCTCTGCTTGCACAGCTCCACCATGTCATCCTTAAGCCACTTGGCATACCTCTTCCTGCTGGCCACTCGCAGGCCTGGGTGCTCACCGCTCCCCATGGTTTCCAGGGAGACCCCTAGCATGCCAGTCCTTGAGGTCACCACCTCTCTGCCAGGGTCGAGTGGCAGACGTCTCCGCCCCTGGGACCGCTCGCTGCGATCCCCCGGGGGACCCTGTTACTGCGAGAGCCTTCTCTCTGGTCACACACTCCCAGGGGTTAATCGCCCCCTGAAACCATCTCTCTATGAATCTTTGGCATGCCTGGTCCCCGTCAATCCCCCTTTGTTTTACTGCTCCCCAGTCACTTACTGCAAGAAGCGCTGTCCACGGGGTGCAGTAGATCCCACTGCTACCACCAGTTGTCACGGAGTCCCCAGGCGATGCTCTGGTACTGCTCCTCACAAAGCCAGTCAGGACTTTGGGGAGCCTCCTCTCCCTTGGAGCAGACTAACTTTAGGGCAGGAAGCTCACACGTAGCATTCAGCATGTGCCCCTCCGTGTGCTTCCCACAGCGAGTCCACCCAGTTGGGGTCCTGGGGAAGCCAGAGGGTCCTGCACCCCCACCTTGCAGTCAGATGCGACTCTCAGCCAGCCAGTAAAACAGAGGTTTATTTAGATGACAGGAACACGGTCCAAAACAGGTCTTGCCAGTACAGACAACAAGACCCCCCCCTTAGTTAGGTTCATCTGGGGCCCCCGGGAGGCCACAGCCTCTCTGGGAGGCCCGAGCCTCCTCGGGGCTCCCCTCCATTTCCCAGCCAGCTTCCAAAAAAACCCCAACCTCCTCCAGCCCCTCCTCTCGGCTGTGTCTCCCTCCCGGGCCAGGAGGTCACCTGATCTCTCTGTCTCCAACATCTTTAGCATCCCCTTGCAGGGGGGAAGGGCCTGCCATTAGTTGCTAGGTGACAGAGGGTCGGCCAGAGCTGAGGCCCCCACACAGTATTCAGAGGAAACATTAAAACCAGTCCCACTTCATCACACCCTGCACCAAGATTATTGCAATAGTGTGTAGGGTTTAAATACAGGAATGTATTCCGTTATAGCAGGACAAGAAGTAATAGTCTCAATCTTCAGCAATGGTGATTTAGGTTATGTATTAGGAAAAACTTTGTAACTATAAGGTAGTTAAGTTCTGGAATGGACTTCTAAGGGAGGTTGTGGAATCCTCATCACTGGAGGATTTTAAGAACTGGTTGGAACACTAGTCAGGCATGTTCTAGGTTTACCTGGTCCTACCTCAGCACAGGGGACTGAACTTGATAACCTCCAGAGGTCTCTTCCAAGCCCTATATTTCTCTGATTCTATGATTTTTTCAAAATTGAGCTTGTATGTCACTGTTCCACAGATCTGTATACAAATCTACTTTTTACTTAAAGAACTGGAGAGATACAAAAAGAAAACTCAGAAAGAATAGCAGAAAATGTGGTTATTCATACATTCATAGATGATTAGTCCAGAAGGGACCATTGTGATAATTTAGTCTGATCTCCTGTATAACACAAGCCAGAGAACTTCCCTGAATTAATTCTTGTTTGAATTAGAGCAGATCTTTTAGAAAAACATCGTCTTGATTTAAAAAATTGCCAGTATTGGAGAATCCACCATGACCTTAATGATCTACTGCATTTTCATAAACTGTTCCAGTGATTAAATCCCTCACAGTTAAAAATTTGCACTTTATTTCCAGTCTAAAGGCTGGGCAAATTTTATATGTTGTACAAAACTCCTTCAAAATTATATATAAAAGAACATAAGTATGGCCATACTGGGTCAAACCAATGGTCTATGTAGCTCAGTATCCTGTCTTCCAACTGTGGCCAATGCCAGCTGCTTCAGAGCAAATGAACAGAACAGGCAATCATCGAGTGATCCATCCACTGTCATCCAGTCCCAGCTTCTGGCAGTCAGCGGCTAGGGCCACTCAGCATGCGGTTGCATCCCTGACTATCTTGGCTAATAGCCATTGATAAATCTGTGATATATCACACACAAGTAACAAAATATATGCTTCCCAATTATATATACAGCTGTGATTCAAGAAAATCAATCATTGGAAGAGATACCTAAAAGACATAAGAATTAATTCATAGCTTCATAGATTTCTAAATTCCAAGGCCAGAAGGGATCACTGTGATTATCTACTCTGACCCTCTGTAAAATAAAGGCCAGGGAACTTCCCCAAATTCCTTAAAAACAACATACCTTTTAAAAAAAAAATCCTATATTGATTTAAAGATTCCTAGTGATGGAGAATCCACAACAGCTGTTGGTAAATTGTTCCAATTGTTAATTACTCTCACTGTTAAAAATATACACCTTATTTCTGGTCTGAATTTGTCTACCTTCAACTCATAGACAAGGACTCACAGACTCATAGATTTTAAGGTGAGAAGGGATGATCATGATCATTTAGTCTTCCCTCTTGCACATCACAGGCCACAGAACCTCGCCCACCTACTCCTGTAATAGACCCATAACCTCTGGCTGAGTTACTGAAGTCCTCAAATCATGGTTTACAGACTTCAAGTTACAGAAAATTCACTATTTACATTAGTTTAAACCTGCAAGTGGCCCATGCCCCTGCTGCAGAGGAAGGAAAAAAAAACCCCAGGGTCTCTGCCAGTCTGACTTGGGGGGAAATTCCTTCCCAACCCCAAATATGGTGATCAATTAGACCCTGAGCATGAGGGCAAGACCCACCAGCCAGACACCTGGGAAAGAATTCTCTGTAGTAACTCAGAGGCCTTCCCCATCTAGTGTCCGATACCAGCCGCTGGCGATATTTGCTACTAGCAGTCGCAAATTGTCTACATGCCATTGTAGGCAGTCTCATCATACCATCCCCTCCATGAACTTATCTAGCTCAGTCTTGGAGCCAGTTAGGGTTTTTGCCCCCACTTCTCTCTTTGGAAGGCAGTTCCAGAACTTCACTCCTCTGATGGTTAGAAACCTTCATCTAATTTCAAGCCTAAACTTGTTGATGGCCAGTTTATAGCCATTTGTTCTTGTATTCACATTGGCACTTAATTTAAATAACTCCTCTCCCTTCCTGGTATTTATCCCTCTGATGTATTTATGGAGAGCAATCATATCTCCCTTTGGCCTTCTTTTGGTTAGGCTAAACAAGCCAAGGTCTTTGAGTCTCCTCTCATAAAGTAGGGTTCCTATTCCTCTGATCATCCTAGTAGCCCTTCTCTGCCCCTGTTCAACTTTGAATTAATCTTTCTTAAACATGGGTACCAGCATTACATACAGTATTCCAGCTGGGGTCTCACCAGTGCCCTGCATAATGGTACTAACACTTCCCTGTTTCTATTGGAAATACTTTGCCTGATGCATCACATTGGTGGCTCAAAGTCATTCTATGATCAGCCAATTACACCTTCCTCCTCCTTTGTTACTTCCAACTTAAAAGTCACCAATTTATAGCAAAAATTCTTGTTGTTAGTCCCTAAAATCCCAAAGTGCATGACCTTGCACTTTGCACTATTAAATTTCATCCCATTTCTATTACTCCAGTTTACAAGATCATCCAGATCTTCTTGTATGATATTCCGGTCCTCCTACATATTGGCAATACCTCCCAACTTTGTGTCATCTGTACATTTTATTAGCATACTCTCACTTTTTGTGCCAAGGTCAGTAATAAAAATGTTAAATAGGATTGGTCTCAAGACTGATCCCTGAGGAACTCCACTAGTAACCTCCCTCCAGCCTGACAGTTCACCTTTCAGTATGACCCACTGTAGCTTTCCCTTTAACCAGTTCTTTATCCACCTTTCAGTTCTCATGTTAATCCCCAGCTTCTCCATTTTAACTAATAATTTCCTATGAAGAACTGTATCAAATGCCTTACTGAAATCCACGTAGATTAGATCTACTGCATTTTCATTGTCTAAAAAAATCAGTTATCGTCTCAAAGGAGGAGATCAGACTGGTCTGTCACAATCTACCTTTTATAAAACCATGTTGTATTTTATCCCAATTATTGTTTACTTCTATGTCCTTAACTACTTTCTCTTTCAATTTTTTTCCCCAAGACCTTGCATACAATTGAGGTCAAACTAACAGCCTGTAGTTTCCCAGATGATTTTTCCCCCCAATTATCCAGTCAAAGATGTATGATCCCCAAGTTTACAGATTCATTAAAAATGTTTGCTATTGGGCTTGCAATTTCATGTTCCAGTTCCTTTAATATTGTTGGATGGAGATTATCCAGGTCCCCCAATTTAATCCCATTAAGATGTTTGAGTTTGACTTCCACCTCAGATGTGGAAATTTCTACTTTCATATCCTCTTTTCCATTAGCCACCCTGCCACTACCCCTAAGCTTCTCATTACCCTTATCAAAAACTGAGGCAAAGTATTTGTTTATGTGTTAGGCCATGCCTAGATTATCTTTAATCTTCATCCCATCCTCAGTGTTTAGTGGCTCCATTTTTTCTTTCCATGTGGATATTGAATATTTTACTATTGCCTTTGCGAGCCCCAACTCTGCTTGGCTTTTTGGCAGTTATCACTTTTCCCCTACACTTTCTGACCTTGTTGCTGAGTGTGACAGAGGTCCCTCGGGTTCAACCTGGAACTGTGGGACTGATGTGCCATCTTAACTATTTAGCCTGGGTTGTCTCTCATAAAGCTGTGCCAGTGAGAAGCAGTAACACTCCTTCAGGCACTGTGATCACTCAGCTATCAGCATGTGAAGCCCCACACCCAGCTGTATTACATGAATGCTCCCTGAGCCACTCATGAATCATACAGAGAGAGGCACCAGTCAATTACCTCAGCCCCCTAGCCTTTCACCCCAGAAATATACCGTCTTACACGGCTTAAGGCTCCCTTGGGCAGTGCAAGCTCATTAATAAGTTCCCCACTTCTTCGTAGGAAAGTGGACGTACGCCAGCCTTTGTAGTCCAAGCTGAGATTTCCAAAGCACTTCAACCCAAAACATACTGTTTTAGATAAAGTATAAAACAGATTTATTAACTACAGAAAGATAGATTTTAAGTGATTACAAATAGCAGGCATAGAGATCAAAGTTGGTTACTTTAAAACACTAAGTAAGATTTGAATCAAGCAGTCTCTCACCCTAACAGATGTTACAGGCAGCTCAGAGTTCCTCGATACATGGACTGGACACCCTTCTAGCCTGGGACCAATCTCCCTAGTTCAAAGTCTTTGTCTTCCAGATGATCTTTCAGGAGTTGAGATGGAGATGATGGGGAGAGAGGTCAAATGATGATGTCACTGTCTCTCTTTTATACTTTTTTCCAGTTGCTAGAAAGATCCTTGCTGTGATGTGGGTTAGGCTGCCCCATTACATACATGCCTTCTCTGAGAACTCTCTGGGATAGTGGGTTGAGTGTTGACGAGCCATTAAAAACCTGTCTGGCCAGTGACAGGATTCTCTTTTGTCCCTACTGAAAGGCCAGCAGTGGACATCTCCCAATCTCACAATATATTCCAGTAACACATATAGCAATGCTTCATAACTTCACATCCAATAATGGACCTTAATATGTTGTTGGATTTTATGTACTGTAGACGGGCCTTGCTCACCCCTGCGGCGCCTCCTGCTGGTCAACCTCAGGAATTCGCTCATTCCAGTGTCCGGAGCACTCTCTGCAGGCTGGTGATCCGCCTGTCCTCTTGGCCCCTGTGTCACTCCCTGGACTCTGGTGCCCTTTTAACTGGGGTGCTGCCCCTCCCAGGGGAACCCCCACCCCACTATCCCCAGTTTGCCTCAGTATTGGGTACTGCCTAGTCTCCATCTAGCCCCTGTTCACTGGGTGAGACTGCAGTATCAGCCACTCATCATCGGTAAAGGGGTTTGGACCTGCTGCCTTTGCCTACTCCTGGGCTGCCCCCTGCAGCCCCCAGTACCTCTTGGCCTTACCCTAGGCCGCAGCCTGGGGCTTTCCAGGCAGGAGCTCCCCTGCTCCTCTGCCGTTCCCCAGTCCTGCTCCACTCTGGTACCCTGTGTCTAGCTCCCTGCAGCCAAGCCCTTCTCCCTCTACAGGCTTCTTGCCTCAGCTACAGCCCTCTCCTGGGCTGTTTTAAGCCCCGAAGGGCAGGAGCAGGTAGCCACCCCGCTACAGTACTAACAGATCCAGACTGTTAAAATGATACCTCACAAGGCATACTTGTACAAAACAAACCATAATCATATGGCAGTGGTGAATATATGGGTTCCAGGGTACTAATTTGACGTACAAAGTGTCACAATGATTCATCCCCTCTTCCATTCCTTGTAGGCTTTCTGCTTTCTCTTAATAGCCTGTTTGAGATGCTTGCTCATCCAGCTTGGTCTGTAACCCTTCCCTACAAATTTTTCTCCTTGCAGGGATTCTGGCTTTAGATAGCTTCTTCAACTTTGACTTAAAGTAATTCCAAGCCTCCTCCACATTCAGATCCTTGAGTTCCTCAGTGCAGTCCACTTCCCTAACGATTTCCCTTAATTTTTTAAATTTGTCCTTTTGAAATCAAGGACCCTAGTTGCAGATCTATCTTTTATCCTTCCATTTAGATTAAATTGAATTAGCTTATGATCACCTGAACCAAGGTTGTCCCCTACACTAGCTCAGAGGTCCTCACTGCTCATGAATGCCAAATCTAAAATGGCATTGGCTCTTTTGGTTCGGTGGCTATTTGGTGAAGAAATCTGTCAATGATCACATTCAGGAAAATCTGGGCCCTACTATTATTAGTAGCACTTGTCCTCCAATATATAGCTGGGAAGTTAAAATAAATACTACTGGGAATTGTGTGATTACAGGAGACTTTATTAAAATCATTAAAAAGGTCTCTACCCATATCCAAATCAGATGGTGGGGGTCTGCAACATATCCCAAGCATTATCCCCGGGAAGCCTCTGGTAGTTAGAATAATAGAATCATAGAATATCAGGGTTGGAAGGGACCTCAGGAGGTCATCTAGTCCAACCCCCTGCTCAAAGCAGGACCAATTCCCAACTAAATCATCCCAGCCAGGGCTTTATCAAGCCTGACCTTAAAAACCTCTAAGGAAGGAGATTCCACCACCTCCCTAGGTAACCCATTCCAGTGCTTCACCACTCTGAGTGAAAAAGTTTTTCCTAATATCCAACCTAAACCTCCCCCCAAGTTTTCTTCCCCAAAGTGATTTTGACCGAAATAGACTCTGTTTTATCCATTCTGTCACTTCTAATTTCTTTACAATCTCATCATTAATATATGATGCAACTCACCCACCTTTGTCTTTATTTCTGTCTTTCCTGAACAGCACCTGCACTCCAGTCATGACTACTATTCCATCATGTTTCTGTTATCCCTATAATATCTGGTTTCACTTCCTGCACTGGTAGTTCTAATTCCTCTGTTTCATTACACAGGCTCCTTGCATTGGTGTACAAACATCTTAACCATTGCTGCTTGGCTTCACTCAGATTCTTCACCTGACTGAGTACAGTTATTTTACTTACAGTATTGCCTACCTGACTATTAGCTTCATTGGTATTGGCACTATCTTTCCTCTTACTGTACATTCTCCTACCTACTGCTCTTCCTTTCTCTATTGGTGTATTCGCTCTTGATTTTCTTCCTGGTCAATATTAGGATAAGGTGTGGGGATTATATGAGCATCTCCCAGCTGTCTACACCCAAGTTCCTAGTTTAAGGCTCTGTTAATCACTTGTGCCATTCTCCATCCCAGAAATCTATTTTCCTCCCTTCTCAGGTGGAGTCCATCCCATGAGAACAGTCCTCTGTCTGTGAATGTCTCTCAGTCATGAAATATCCCAAAGTCCTTTTTATAGCACCACTGCCTGAGGCATTTGTTGATCATCATAATCTTGTCTTGCCTTCCCTCTTCTCCTCTAGGGACAGGCAGAATCTCACTGAAGAGCATCGGAACCTCCATTTTTTTAAGCGTCTTCCCCAGCTTGACATAGTCTCCTTTGACGCTTTCCAGTGAGAATCTAGCTGTGTCATTTGTTTCCACATGAAGGACAATCAGTGAATTCTTTTCTGCTCCCATTAGAATCCTCTTCAGCCTCAGATCCACATCCTATATCTTAGCTCCTGGCAGACAGCTCAGCCTTCTATTCTCTGGATCAGCTTTGGTGACAGACTGTTGAAATGGATCTTTAATGGCCCACAGCGGGGCAGATTGTTACCAGCACCAGTAGAAATTCAGAAAACAATATGCTTAATGCATAGTAATTTATTTGAGAAAGAATCACACAAGCAGTAAAGGTTATATAATGCACATCTCCTTAATAAGCTTCAATTCCCAAGCATAAACCCTCAGTAACTATGTTGGCCTTACACAGTATCCTGATTAGTAAACAAAGCAGATATAGCTACCGATTCTAGATGGAGACTTCCTTTCTTCTGTTCTTTCCCCTCTCAGGCACTTAGTCTGTCAAATGTCCCCTGGAAGCAGGGTCTTGATTACTCTGAGGCCCTCTGGTTCAAAAGTCCCACAAAAGTCCCTCAAAGCAGCATCTTGGTTACCCTGTGGCCTTCTGTCTCACAGCATCATGAACCTCTTCAGATGTTAATTGGGGATTTAACTTAACTAATTTACCTTGATTAGCATTTATAACTTTTGTTCTCAAAGGACTCACATGTCCCAGAAATATGCCTGGTGGGCATTCATTACTGGTTTTCTCTAATTAATATTTTAGAAGGGACTGCAAAATAGGCACAGACCAATCAATTTTTACCCTCTCATCAATCATTCACTTGAGCTTTTAGCATGATGTCATCCAAAAAAGGGTCATTTTGACCCTGGGTCAGCCTGTACCAAGCCCACTGATCACATGATTTTGTGTCTTCTTTACTTTGGTGAGCTGGTTTCTCTGGCTGATATATTCCAAAGTTTGATGTTGAAACATACATGCAGCTAGAACTTTTATTAACTATCTAAGTACAATTTCAGCACTTCCAGTACATTTTCCACACCATCTATATAATGCTAAGCAAATGCTGCTCCCAGAATCCTCTAGCAAATTCAGACATACCAAGCCATGTCAAACTCATGCTTGCCATATTTATTCATATCAGTCACAGAATTTCATAATAATTCAGCACCGTCCCAACACAGGCCTGTCTGCCCTTCTTAGTAGGGAGTCCCCAATCACATAGATCTGCCTCTTCCTGGTGATGGTGTGATTTTTCCATCCTTCCTCCTGTTCCTTCTGGCTGCAATTCCTCTTGTCTTTTGCTCTTTCTTGCAATCTTAGTACTTCTTAGGAATGTGTATTTTTGCAATATTAGCCCTGTTCTCGCCAGATTCTGTGAGCAGGTCCTGCCTCATACCAGGCCTCTGATACAAGGGCTTAAGTCTCAGGCTCTCTTCCGACTACAGGTTCCAGTCTAGCAAACAGTTTTCCACAGGTTAATTGTTCTGGCTGCAGGCATTAGCCAGCTCACAAAATTTAGAGACAGAGCTCACCCATTTTTTAATCCTCTCTGGATTGGTCGTGACTAGGAAAAGTGTCTGAGTTTAGTGCAGGGTCAGCTAACACGTGCTAGCTAAACCTGTCCTAACTTGACCCCTTTTCCAGTGCGCATACAGTGAGACACCGTTAGCTCAGTTTTAGCTGGTCAAGCTGCAGTCTAGGCGGTTGTGAGAGATCAGCATGCATTACTTAGGAAAGCAATCCAGCTCCTCTCTGGTCTAACTTTCTGTGTGTCTCGGTTCCTTTAACAGTGGATTTCAATGTGATTGGACCTGATCATCCCATCATAGTCTCTGCAGGGGAAGATGCCCTGTTACCCTGTCACCTCTTCCCCAGCATGAATGCTCAGGAGATGGAGGTGCGCTGGTTCCAATCCAAGTTCTCTGAACTTGTCCATCTGTATCAGCATGGAAAAGATCAGACTGAGCTGCAAATATCAAAATATCGGGACAGAACAGAGCTCCTGAAGGACGGTATCACGGATGGAAGAGTTGCCCTGCGTATACGCAACATCACCCTCTCTGACCAAGGACAGTTTATCTGTTTCTTCCGATCACCCAGCTTTTATGGGGAAGCCATTCTGGAACTGAAGGTGACAGGTCAGTAACTTGGCTGCTAATTTGAAGAGGAATTTATTCTGAGGTGTAACTTAATGTGTCTCCTTTTCATGCCAGTATCCAGAATTCCCTTCTATCTGTCTAGCAGAGAAAGGTATAATCAGTGGTGAGCTGCAGCCGGTTCGCACCGGATCGTGCGAACCGGTTGTTAAATTTAGAAGCCCCCTTTAGAACCGGTTGTTCCTGGAGGGACAACTAGTTCCAAAAGGGCTTTTAAATTTAACTAAAGCTCTAGCAGCTCCCTACCCTTCCCCCAGCCCCAACTCACCTCACTCCGCCTCCTCTGCTGAAGCTCCTCCGGCTTCTCCTCCCCCTCCCCAGCTTCCCGCGAATCAGCTGTTCGCGCGGGAAGCTGGGAGGGCTGAGAAGCAAGCAGCGCTTCCACCAGGTGAGCTGGGGCCGGGGGGCGGGGGTGCCAGCAGGAGGAGGGCTCCAGGCGGCGCGCCACTCGGGAGGTCGTAGCGAGACTCTGGGGTCAGGCGGCTGGGCTCCTGCCCCCAGGGTCCAGCTGCGACCTCGGCCGGGCAGCACGGCTCCTGCCCGGGTCCGGCCCGGCGCGGTTCCTGCCCGGGTCTGGGCCGCGCGGTTCCTGCCTGGGCGGCGCGGTTCCTGCCCAGGTCCGGCCGGGCGGCGTGGTTCCTGGCCGGGCGGCGTGGTTCCTGGCAGGATGGGACGCGATGAGGACTCCAGGCGCCGCCCGGCCCCGCTCCAGCCACTGCCCGGCCCCGGCCCCAACTCCGGCCGCACGGCGCGGCTCCGACCTTGGCCCCGACCCTGGCAGGGGTAAGAGGCCAGGGCCAGGGCCGGGACTGGGGCGGGGGAGGAGGGGTTGGATCGGGCAGAGGTTGTGGGGGGGCAGACAGGGGATGGGGAAGGGGGGGTTGGGTAGGCGCCGCGTGGGAGTTCCTGGGGTCTGTTGGGATGGTGGTGGATGGAGTCGGGGCAGTCAGGGGACAGGGAGCGGGGCAAGTTTGGCAGGGGGTGGGGTCCTGGGGGGGAGTTAGGGTTGGGGGTCTTGGGAAGGAGTGGTTAGGGGACAAGGAGCAGGGCAGGGGGGGTTATGGGTTGTGGTTTCTGAGGGGGGGCAGGACGTGGGTGGGGGGTGTACTCACTGGGCGGTTCTCTACCGGGTCTTCGGTGGTGGGTCCTTCAGCCGCTGGAGCCGTGCCGCCGAAGACCCAGTAGGGAACCAGTTCCTAAGATTTTGGCAGCTCATCACTGGGTATAATACACGCTAATGGTTGGAAGTTGAAGCTAGAGAAACTCAGACCGGAAATAAGGCATAATTTTTTAATAGTGAGAGTAATTAACCATTGGAACAATTTACCAAGAGTTGTGGTGGATTCTCCATCCCTTGCCATTTTAAAATCAAGATTGGCTGTTTTTCTAAAAGACCTGTTCTCAGAATCATGTTGGGGGCAGTTCTCTGGCCTGTGTTATGCAGGAGATCAGACCAGATGATTACAGTGGTCCCTTCTGGCCTTGGAATCTATGAATCTGTGACTGAACCTATGAAAGCTTTTTTAAAGACTATTAGATCTTTAATCTTCGAGAAAACAACAAGAGGAGATAAAAAGATGAATAAAAATCCTTTAAAATCAGCTCTTGTTTTTTGCTGCACAACTTCTAAGGTCATGTGCAGGACTAGGATGGCTGATACTCACTGCTCATCCAGGTGCAGTGCATCACAAGAAGAGTGAGGCTCAGTGGTATCAACCATCAGTAAGGCTACATTTTAGTCACAGGTATTTTTATTAAAAGTCATGGACAGGTCACAGGCAGTAAACAAAAATTCATGGGCCAGTGGCTTGTCCATGACTTTTACTAAAAGTACCCCTGACTAAAACTGGGATGGGACTCAGGGGGAACCACGGGTGTTGGGGACGGAGGACGTAGTCCAGGAGAGAGCCATGGGTTCTTGGAAGGGGGGCGCAGCCTGGGGGGGTACCATGGGTGCTGGGGAGGGGGACACGGGTGCTCAGGGGTGAGTCACGGCATTTCTCCTACACCAAGCTCGGACATATCTGTGGTTACGATGAATGGTTGGTTGAAGTCCGTGGCCCACAGTACAGGGTCAGACATGAGGGCTGCCTTAAGCTGGTTAAAGACTTTCTGACACTTCTTAGTCCACTGAACTGCAGTTGGCTGTTTTTTCCTTGTTAGACCTGTTGGTGGGGTGGCAATTTGGCTGTAGTGTGGTACAAATCATCAGTAATACCCGGCCAAGCCCAAGAAGGATTGGACCTGCTTTTTTGACTTAGGGACAGGCCAATTTTGGATAGCATTTACCTTAGCCTGTAGGAGGTTGATAGTACTTTGACCCACCTGGCGTCCAAGGTATGTTATCCTGTTTAGGCCTATTTGACACTTTTTGGCCTTAATGGTTAATCCTGCCTCCCTTATGTGCTGGAAGACAGCTTGGAGGTGTTCCAGGCGTTCTGCCCATGAATCTGAGAATATAGCCACATCGTCAAGGTAGGTGACTGCAAATTCCCCAAATCCAGCCAGAAGGTTATCTACCAGTCTCTGGAAGGGTGGCAGGTACATATTAAATTAAATTCAATACATTCAATAAAGGGAGCATATTAAATTCATACAGCCCTACATGCGTGATGAAGGCTGACCTTTCCTTGGCTGGGTCATCTAGCAGCACTTGCCAGTACCCGTTAGTTAAGTCTAAGGTGGAGATGAACTGGGCGTGTCCCAGTTTCTCAATAGCTCATCTGTGCATGGCATTGGATAGTTTTCTGGGTGAGTTACAACATTTAGCTTACGGTAGTCTGCACGAAAGCAGATTTCCCCATTTGGTTTGGAAACCAGAACCACTGGAGAGGCCCATGCACTCTCAGAGGGATGGGTTATACACCTCTGTAACATGTCTTTAATCTCCCTTTCTATTGTGCTTTTGGCTTGAGGAGCCATCTGGTAGGGTTGTGCTCTAGTTGGGCGAGCATCACCTGTGTCGATGGAGTGGTACGCCCATTCTGTTTGTCCTGAGGTGGCTGAAAACATTGGCGCGAAGCTGGTGCACAGCTCCTGGATTTGCTGTTGCTGCTTATGCCTAAGGGTCATGGAAAGGTTCACCTCTTTCACGCCACCATTGCATTTTCTTCATAGTATACTCCTTCAGGCCACTCAGTGTTGTCTCTCTCCTGGACTGTAAACTTGAGAACCTTGATTTCTCGTGAATAATAAATCCTTTAGAGAATGAACATGGTATACTTTAGGTTTTAGGATAGGGTCTGGGAATGCTATAATGTAATTAACAGCTCCCAGACGTTCTCGGACCATAAATGGTCCCTCCCACAACACTTCCATTTTATTGGCTTGGAGCCGTTTCAGAACCATGACTTGATCACCTACTTTGAAGGAACGTTCTCTGGCATGTTTATCATACCAGGCCTTTTGCTCTTGTTGAGCATTTTGTAGGTTTTCTCGAGCAAGGGCTAGAGAGTCTTTGAGGATGTATTGCAGCTTGGTTACAAAGTCCAAAATGTTAGTTCCTGGAGAAGATGTAACTCTCTCCCATTGCTGCTTCACCAACTGTAATGGCCCCTTAACTTCGTGGCCATAAACGAGTTCAAAAAGTGAAAATCCCAAATTGGGATGTGGTACAGCCCTGTAGGCAAAGAGCAACTGCTGCAACACTAGGTCCCAGTCATTGGAGTGCTCATTCACAAATGTACATATCATGGCCCCCAAAGTCCCATTAAACTTCTCCACTAGGCCATTTGTTTGATGGTGGTAAGGAATGGCAACCAAGTGGTTCACCCCATGAGCTTCCCAAAGATGTTTCATGGTCCCTGCCAGGAAGTTAGTTCCCGACTCCATAAGGATGTCAAAGGGCCAACCTACCCTGGCAAAAATGTCTGCCAATGCCTTGTTTACACTTTTAGCTCTGGTATTGCTTAGAGCTACTGCTTCTGGCCATCGGGTGACAAAATCCATGAAAGTCAGTATCTACAGCTTTCCTCTGGGTGTCTTTTTCAGGAAAGGACCCAGAATATCCACAGCTACTCGCTGAAATGGAACCTCAGTTATGGGGAGAAGCTGGAGAGGGGCCTTGACCTGGTCTTGGGACTTTTCCACTCTCTGGCACACACATGAGGGTAGAAACATACTTGCTCATTCCCTCCCAGTGGAATGACTTTCCTAAATGGTCCTTGGTCCTGTTCACCCCAGCAGGGCCACTAGGGTGATCATGGGCTAAGTTCAAGAGCTTTTCCCTATACTTAGTTGGAACTACCAACTGTCTCTGAGGATGCCAGTCCTCCTTGTGCCCACCAGAAAGAGTCTCCTTGTATAAGAGTCCTCCTTCTATAACAAACCTGGACCTGTTAGAAGAGCTGAGAGGCGATGGGTTGCTCCGTGCCACCGTCCAAGCTTCCTTGAGTCTCTCATCCGCTTCCTGTTCTGCCTGGAACTGCTTCCTTGATGCTGGAGACATTAGTTCCTTACTGGGTTGGGGACTTGGGCTTGGGCTTGGTCCCACTGGAAGCGATGCAGGTGATGGGGTTGTTTCCGTTGACTGTGAACTGCTCTCCACTGGTGCACTAGGTGGTATTTCAGACTCTGGTTTAGCTGCTGCTGCAGGTGCAGGTTCTGTGGCGCCCTTTGATGCTGGCTTCCCTGACTCTGGTGGGGTAGCAAGCACAGGCTCTGGTGCTGACTGCTTCATCAGTTCTGGTCCTTGGGCTGGTTCTGGCTGGTTCCAGGAACTGGATCTACAACTGCTGCCATAGACTCTGGTTTGGGGCTTGGTTCCACCACCTCTGGCTGGGTTCCTGTAGGAGGCTCAGGAATGGAGTTAGGTCTGGAGGTCTGTTTAGCCTGGGTGCAGGTGACCATCCCCACCCTTTTTGTTAGACTACATGGTTGGCTAAGTCTTCTCCCAGCAGCATGGGAATGGGATAATCATCATAGACTGCAAAAGTCCATATGTACTGGCCAGGCAACTTGGCTGTAGGCAGGTTAAAAGAGTTGGCCTTAAAGGGTTGCACTGTCACTTGGGCCTCTGGGTAGATGAATTTGGGGTCCACCAGGGATTGGTGGATCGCTGACACTTGTGCGCCAGTGTCTCTTCATGCAGTAATCTTCCTCCCACCCACACTCACAGTTTCTCTTTGCTCTGGGCATATTTGCGAGGCATCTGGGCCTGAAGGCTCTCGGTGGGACTCCAGGGTGATGAGTTGAAGTTGGCTGGTGGTCTTGGGCAGTTAGCCTTCACATGCCCCAGCTCATTACATTTTAAAGCATCACCCAGCTGACTGTGGGCTGGGGTGAGGTGGATGGTTGGAGAGTGGGGTGATGGGACGAAAGGGCATCTGGGGTTTCCCTGGCTGTATGGAGGGCTCCTCCTTGCGAGATGGAGCCTTGGGCTGACCTCGATGGTGAATTGTCATCTCGGGTTGCCCCTTCTGGTATCCGCTCCAACTGCTACTAACTTTCTTCTTTTCCGCCACCTCCACCCATTTGGTTCCGATCTCCTCCACTTTGATTACAGTTTTTGGCTTCCCATCTAGGATGTACCTTTCTATTTCCTCAGGAACACCCTCTAAGAACTGCTCCATTTGTATTAGGAGAGACGGCTCTTCCAGAGATTTAACACTTGCTCCTGATATCCAAGCATCCCAATTTTTTACAATGTGGTAGGCGTATCAGGAAAATGCCACGTCTGGTTTCCACCTTAGGGCTCTGAACCACCGACTGGCATGCTCGGGTGTTAGCCCCATCCTAATTCTGGCCTTTTGTTTAAAAAGTTCATACTCGTTCATGTGTTCTTTAGGCATTTCAGCTGCCACCTCTGCTAAGGGTCCACTGAGTTGCGGCCTCAGCTCCACCATATATTGGTCTGTAGGGGTGTTGTACCCAAGGCAGGCCCTTTCAGAATTTTCTAAGAAGGCCTCTGTATCATTGCCTACCTTGTATGTGGGAAATTTCTTGGAATGGGTAGCAGTACCTGGAGAAGGACTGTGAAGGTTACCTGGTTGGTTCAGCTTAGCCTTTTCCAGCTCTAAGCGCTTCAGCTCCATTTCCAAGTGCTTCGCCTCTGCCTCCGCCTCCAAGCACTTCATTTCCAAGCACTTCTCCTCTCTCCTCTCCTCCACCTCCGCCTGCCAGCATTTTTCCTCCACTGCCAAGCACTTTGCCTCTGCTTCCACCTCCAAGCGCTTAATTTCCAAGTGCTTCTCCTCTCACCTCTCCTCCGCATCCACTTCCAAGCACTTCATCTCTAGGAAGATATTCCTGTCTTCTGCAATCAGAACTTGGTCTGGGTTAAGAGCATTCCTCCAGCTTGGCACCGGGATCTTGGACTGGGGAGGGCTGACCCTTCCCCCCTGGGAAGTCTCCAGTCACCCATCCCCTCCCTGCATTTCTGTCATGGAGCTGGATGTCTGGGCTTGATCTGGGTCTGTCTTCTCTGTGGTGTGCCGTTTTGGGAAGACTGGTTTCTCTAGGGTTTCGGTGCCTGACCTCAACCTCATGCACAGGCTGCCCTACCTTAGCCTAACTATTTCATTGCCATGAAGCTAGAAAAGAAAAAAAATAAACTGCTTGTTGGACTCCATGGCTTTGCAGGCTAATTCCCCTGGTGTGGCCTCATGCAGGTGAGTCATTGCATTGTAGCTCCCTTGCTTCACAATGGCTGTTGACGGGTTGTTTGACACCCCGCTCAGGTGTTGGCTACTTTCCTTGCTGTTGCCTCTGGGGAGCTAATATCTGGCTGATTCCCCCAATTTACAGCATGTTTTAGTGACAGCCAGACTACACAGTTCTCATAACTTCATATGCATTGATAATATACATATATGGATAGAGAAATGACTTTCAGCAGATCATAACCTTTCCCCTGATACCTTACAAGGCATGCTTTTTATGTAAGATCACGATTATATGAAAATGAGGAATATGGGGGTTACAGCACGCTCCCCCAAGGTTTAGAATGTCACAGTGTGTGCATGTCATGTTGGGGCCAGGGGCTGCTGCAGCAACAGTTTCTGAAGTTGATTGATTGTTGTTTTAATAAACCTTGTTGGTTTTCACCCTTTTGGTCTCCGCTTCCACTGCTCAACACAGAGTGAGATAATATTCAGTGAGGCAATAAATACACCATGAGCCTCCCAGGCAGAGCTGCCAAGCAGCTCATGGTGCTTTTCACAACAAGGCTGACAGAATGTGACTTACAGCTTTCCTACACTATGGGGGCTACAGTGGCACAGCCAGGGCACTCTAGCTACGCTGCTGTAACCCCATAGTGCAGACAGACTAAAGCAATGGAAGGGTTTTTCCATTGCTGTAGGTAATCCACCTTCCCAAGCAACAGTAGCTAGGTCAACTTCACCTGCGTGGGTCTGAGATTGAGTGCCAGCAGGTTAAGTGTTAACAATCTTTACCATTGGCTTAATCTGTTTCTGCATGTTGTCTCTGTAGACAATTGTCATACAAGTCCTGGTATCATGCTGGCGTGAGCACCTGCAATCCATTTCTTGTTAATTTATTTTCTGATGGTTCTGATGCAATCTGTGTCTCAGAAGATGTGGTGTCAATTCTGATCTGCATGCTGCTCATTGATTCTTCTGATTTAGATATCTGTTGCATATTTGTTGTTGGCATTGTACAGCCAAGTCTTAGGTGCCTTCTATTACATAGAATCATAGAAGATTAGAGTTGGAAGAGACCTCAGGAGATCATCTAGTCCAACCCCCTGCTCAAACCAGGACCAACACCAACTAAATCATCCCGGCCAGGGCTTTGTCAAGCCGGGCCTTAAAAACATCTGTCCCTTTTTCCTGTAGGTGTTTCAATGTTATGACTATGGTTCCTGTAGTTATTTCCCATGCTGGTTGCCAAACCTTGTGTTGTTTCCATGCATGTGGATCTCAGTGATGGAACACAGTCTACAGATAGTTTAGCTGTCCAGTCATAGTATTTCTTCTGTCATTCTTGTAACTGTTTTAATCTGGTGTGAGCCCTCTGCAGTATTTTGGATTGTAGCAATGTATATGAAGATGGAAGAGTTGTTCTTAACATCTTTCCCTTCAGCAACCTTGCGAGACAGTATTCCATACCTCTCAGTGGGGTGTTTCACACTTCAGAAAAACTAAGTAGGAATCTCTACCCAAAGCAGCCATTTTGTGGAACATTGATTTTATCATCTGAATAGTGCTCTCAGGCATTCCATTAGATTGTTGCTATCCAGGACTGAGTGAGTGTGTTTCACACCTCAACATCTCGCCAAGTTACCCATTTCTATGCTTGGAAACAGAATTTGGTCATTTGCTAACTTTTTTGGGATTCAATGTCTTGCAAATACAGCTCTCACTTTAGCAATAACGGAATGTGCTGATTTGTCTGACCGATGCAAAACTTCTAGAAATTTGGAAAAGTAGCCCTCTAGGAGTATCTGCCAAAGTAAAAAAATGTTTGCAGATATCTTTTGCCATGGGATATCAGGAATCTTATAAGACCATAGTGGTTCTTTTGGTTACTCACCTATGTTCCTGACATACCCTGCATCCTTGTATAAGTTGTTCTATGTATTGGGATGTACCAGGCCAGTACATTATCTGCCTTGATCTTGCTTTAGCTCTCTGAATGCCTTGGTGAGACTCATGCAAGTATTTCCTGCCGTGTATTGTTAGTAATAACGATCTTGTCACCAGCCATTAATAAATCTTGTTGTAATGAAATAGTGCTTTACACAGCCCAGTAGGGCTGCACTCTGTCATTCACTTTTCTTCTGTGTGGCCAGCCTTCATGTACTGTATTGTGTAAGGCTTGCATTACAGGGTCTTCCTGTGTGTCCTCCTTCAGTTTGTTTAACAAATCAGTGCCGAGTATAAAGGTGGCCTCAACTGCATAGATGACCTTTTCATCAGTGATTTCATCCTTTGGGTCTGTAGTACATTCCACTGCAGCGCTTGACAGTCTGGCTGGCATTAACATTTCTTTACAAGATGTATGTGTGACTTTTAGATCATAATTCTGTAACTGAAGTAGCACATGGTATAGATTTGCAGCTCCTTTTCCAAGGGGTTTGGAGAATACCAACTCCATTGGCTCATGATCAAACTATACCTCAATCTTGTCACAGTTCAGGGCAATTGCACTTGTATCTCCCCTTAGTGGTAACACAAGGGCACTCACAATCAAGCTTCCGGTTCCCCAGCCATTGCCTTTCATGAGTTGAAACCTGTGTCTCTCTCCTTCCTGACCAGGGTATTTCCAGGTTGAACAGTTGCCTGCCTTCACAGTGTATTTCTCAGCAAAAGACAGTCTGCTGAAGCAGGCCTGCTTCACTTCTCCCCTTAGCGATGGTACCCAGTGTAATTGCTACAGTTATAAGCTACCACACAGCACTTCCTATGCAAGCCTAGTTTATTACTAAGTGTGACCGGGGTCCTAGTGGGGAGCCAACTGTGATCACTCAATTAGGGTGAACTGCAAAGAATGGGGCAGAGAATCCCTATAAAGCTGGTGGATATTCCAATACTTAGATTTACCAAGCCAGCTTCTTTATTACTTCACTGGTTATTCAGAAGTAAATAACACAGTTCCCTTAAAGTGATCCAGCCACAAGCCTCCATCCAGGTACCCATGTCAAATATGATGAAAATTTCTGTAAATCTTATTTCATCATATAAAAGAAAAGGTTCTACCAATCCTAAAGGATTGAACACATTACCTCCCAGGTTAATGAATGTTTCAGATCTTACCCAAATATACGCTACAGCCAATTCTTATTAACTAAACTGAAATGTATTAAAAAACAAGAGAGAGCGAGAGTATGGTTAAAAGATCAATATACATACAGACATGAGTTCAATTCATTGAGGTGCAGATTCATAGCAGAGATGGTGAGCTTTGTCGTTGCAGAGTTCCTTTAGAATTCAGTTCATAGGTCATAGTCCAATGTCCAAATCTCATATTCAGGGCATATCAGCATAACTGGGACCTCAGTATTGCAACTAAACTTCCCCTGATGAAGTCTAAGCAGATCTGAGATGAAAGAATCGGGGCTCAAAGATCCTTTATACAATTTCATGTCCTCTTTGACAAGTTGGGATTTCTTCGGGGAACAAAAAGTAATTAGGTGACAGTCATTCCAACCCTTCCCTAAGTATCAGGCCCTCTGAATCTGTCTGTCACCGCAAAGGAGTTATCTCTGCAACCACGTATGACAGGGATGACTCATGGGCCCCTAGATAAGTGATGCTTCTCATAGAACTCTCCTAGTCCCCTGAAGACTTCTGGGTATTGTACAAACAATTCTTTCTTGCTGGGTGTGTTGGTGTGCAGCATACCTGTTCTGCGTATTAGGTTGAGCTGTGTGCAAGCTTCCATGCCTCACAGTGGTGTTGTAGATGTCTCAGTGATGAAGAACTGAAGACTGACTGTATCCTTGGCCAGGGCTGCTGTTAGGGTGTTATCTTCAGAGCCAGTTCTGGAACCACCATATGCTATAAGTACAACCTCACACTGCTCTAGCTGGATGAAACCTAGTCTCTTTTTCAAAAGGTGAATTGATAAAACATTGGCCTCAGCCCTAGTGTCAACCTTGAACTTTGTAGCAGTGTTTCCCAACTGTGGAATTTTTTGAAAAACTACAAGTGTTGGAGTCAGACTCATTAACTTTATTGTACAGACTGTGAATGGCAAGGATGGTCAACAGCTTAAACTGAGACAATAAAAGGGTGAGTTCATTTGGAGACAATATGGTGGTGTGCCTCAGAATAGTGAAAGGTATCTATTGTCAGATCTATGCTGCTTGTGTGCTCTCTTTGCATGCTGCCTTGGCTCTGTACAGATAGCCCAGACAGCAGGTTCTGATCAAACTGCCCAATAACCACAGACCCATTTAGTAGTGAAGGCACCTGGCCAGGTTTATTGTTGACGAAGCACGGTGCTAATGCCCCAGCTCAATGTTTACAGGTACACTAACATATGTATGCCTGTGACAATGGTACCTGCTCAATCAGTGGCGGGACTTTCCACTACTCCCTAGGCCAGATGAAGGGTTAAGGCGAGGTATCCTAAAATTTATAGACTGAGACAAACAATCTGGGATAAATAACTTATGTATCACCTTATGTGGTTCATGACATGTTTGTTACCTCTTCTTGTACATTCCTCCTGATGTTTCAGACAAAATATCACTAGTCATGACTTGTCAAACCATTTTATCTTGTGCGTGGTTGTGGTGTTCTTGTGCTGGCCTGCTGTGTAGACTGATGGCAAGTCTACACTACAGACTTCTGGCGGCATAGCTCTGTTTACATATTCAGTGTGTGTTTGAGCAATGCTAGCAATATCAGTGCCGAGTTTGTGTACTGGACAGTGACTTGCAGGCAAGCATCTGCTTTTGGCAGGGCCTGACTGTTGCTCAGAGCATAACGTTTGCGGACTTTGGTTCAGGGCTCAGGCCTTGCACCAGACCCAAGCTTCAGGATCTCTATTTCTACTACAGTATCCAGGTGTGCGGCAACAAAGAAAAGGCCGGGAACCACTATTTTATAGTCACATTCCTCATATGCAGTGTACAATACCAAGGTTGTTTTGAATGCACTGTATGATTTCTATTACTCTGTAATACTGTATCTAGAGGAGAGATTGCTCACATTCTTGTTCAGCCAGAGACATGTGACTTTGTCTTTTGGGAAAGTTTGTTGCTCTGCACATAAAACAATGATTTAATTGTCTATATTTCTGACACAGACATCAGTGCAAAGGCTGGACTGCCTCTGGGTGCTGTGTCTTACCACAGTATGTGCAGTTTTTTGTGTGAGCTGTTGGTGAGTCTGCACTGCTGTGACTCTCACGTGGCTGAGGACTGGCCATTCTGCTCTCTTTCATACAAGAGCCTGTAAATACTTGTCAGTGCATGGCCCAGACATTATCTCTATTTGCGTGTTTATGGCTTGGGAGGCTCTGCAAATGTCTATTGCTTTCTGCCTGAATCAGCTCTTTGAATAGCCTTTAGTCAGCCTTTATCAGAGATACAGAACAAAATTTTCTCTCTCAGCATGTCATTTTCAGTATTTCCAGAGTTTTTGCTTTCCAGTATTTCTTGCTTTTGCCTCAGCGCTGTCACCTACTTGTTCTTCTCCTAGGTGTGGGTAAGGCCAGAACTAGTATAGTTCAAACACAACACTACTTTACTTTAATTCCTCACCATTGGGAAGTCCTCATCCAAAGTGGGAGCATTTTCAGTTGGCTGCTGTAAGAATGTGCTATACACTTCCAGATCCTCCACACCCATTATGTGCAATACACTGACCATTTTTATGTCCTCTTCCCTTTTATTTGCTTCTGAGAAACTAATGTGGAACCATTATTCCCATCTCCTCCAATTCTCAATGCTACCTAGTAAAGATAAAAGTGGTTGGGGAGGAGGCATTCAACTCACCAGTTATGAGTTTTATTTTTATTAGTTTGACTGCTTACTTTGGGTAAGCAGTGTTATCTGTGTGTTATCTGGACCAGTGATCTGCTAGGTCACTCCAGTCCTTGACTCTGGGAGCCAGCCTTACCCTGCTCTGCTGTGAGAACTCCCATTCCTGGGCTGTTCCCACACAGCCTCTAGCATGTAAGCTGGTCCTTGGATCATGCAGCCAAATGACACTAGCCAATATCTCCGGTCTCAGACACAACCCTAGGAACCTCCATCTTGCAGTGTCCAGTTATGTCCGCTGGACGCTGCAAGCTTATATGAGTTCGTCAATTTAACAAAGAAATTGATATGTACCAGGCTTGTTATCCCAAGGGGAGACTCTAACACACTTCAACCAAATGCACTGCTTCAGGTAGAAAAAACAAACACATTTATTAACTACAAAGATAGATTTTAAGTGATTATAAATCAAAGCACAAGAAGTCAGATTTGGTCAAATGAAATAAAAGCAAAACACATTCTAAGCTGATCTTAACACTTTCAATGCTCTTAGAAACTTAGATGTTTCTCACCACAGGCTAGTTGCTCTTCAGCCAGGCTCTCCCCTTTGACCAGCGCTTCAGTCACTTGGTGTGGTATCTGTAGATCAGGGGTGGGCAAACTATGGCCTGCAGGCCCATCAGGGCTTTGGATCTTGCCCGCAGGATTGCCACCTCTGTGGCGCAGCGGGGCTAAGGCTGTGAACGGGGAACTGCAGCCAATGGGAGCTTCAGGGGAGGTACCCGCAGGTGAGGGCAGCATGCGGAGCCCTCTGCACCCCCCTCTTCCCCAGGGGCTGCAGGGACATGGTGCCGGCCACTTCTGGGAGCAGTGTGGGGCTAGGACAGGCAGGGACCCTGCCTTAGCCTTGCTGCACTCTGCTGCCACCCCGGAGCCGCTCAAGGTAAGCAGCATTGGGCCAGAGCCCATACCCCAAAACCCTCCTGCACCCCAACCGCCTGCCCTGATCCCCCTAATCCCCTGCCTTGAGTCCCCTGCTGCACCCCAACCTCCTGCCCTGACCCTCCCTCCAACATTCCACACCCCCTGCTGCACCTTGCACCCCTCCCTGCACCCCAACACCCTGCCTTGAGCTCCCAATCCCCTGCCCTGAGCTCCCTCCTGCACTCCGCACCCCTCCTGCACTCCAAACCCTTGCTTGAGCCCCTTCCTGCACACCGCACCCCCTCCCACACCTTGCACTCCTTCCCACACCCCTTTACCCCCTGCCCCAGCCCTACATTCATGGCCCTGCATGCAATTTCCCCACCTGGGTGTGGCCCTCGGGCCAAAAAGTTTGCCCACCCCTGCTGTAGATGTAGATGGAAGAGAGAGGAGGAGCATGACAAATGTCTCTCCCTTTTATTATATCCTTTCTTCCCTCTTGGCTTTGCTCCCCCCCGCTTCAGAGTCAAGTGAACATTACCTCATTGCAGTTCCAAACTGACCAAAGGAATGGGGGTGACTCACTCGAGAATCTAACAGATTCTTTTGTTGCTGCCTAGGCCAGCGTCCTTTATGCCTATGAGGCAGGGCTGGGTTTGTCCCATACATACCCGGATGAGGTGTGAACTGCCTCTCTGTTCTTGGAGAGTTTTTGCCTGGGCTTGCTTTAAGCCTTGAGGATACATTTTCAGCCTCATAACTATATACATGAAATTATAACTGATAACCTTACTATAACATTACTGTAACAATTACTATAACCACTATAGCAACCATGCTCAGTGCATCATGAGCCTTCTGAAGACACCCAACATGACAAACTTTTCATTGGATACCACACAATCATTTTCTAAAGACGAACATGGGGGTGTAGGGTGTTCCCCCGAGGTACAGAGCATCACAATCAATGTACTCTCTGTCTCAATACTCTGTATCTTCTGTTTGGTTCCTGCAGGTCTGTAGATTGTTTCCTGGCTCTGAGTAGTTGTTTTCACTATATACTGATACGCTGCACTCCTTATGAAAACTGCCACTTTTTTCTTCATGCAGAATGTGGTCATTTCTGATTCCGTGTCATGCTTTCTAGCATGATCTGGCAGCAGAGAGTGCCTTCCTTGTGAGCCTGCTGCAGACTATGGATCTCAGGAAACAGAGTGAGACCAAGGATATAAAGTTTAAATCACAAGTCTCTCTGTTAGTTACACAACACTATGCCTGCTACAGACAACTGGGCCTACAGAGCCCGGAGAGCCCCTGCATCTTGTGAGAGACTGCTTATACCTGGAGGCCCTCTGGTGATTATGCAGGACTAGATTTAAAGACATGTTGCTACAATATACTAAAGGGGCTTTTACCAGCACAGCTGTGCCAGTCAGACTCATACCTCTTCACACCCCTGGTGGACAGAGCTATGCCAGCAGAAGTCTGTAGTGTAGACTTGCCATCAGTTTCATGGTCATTACACTTAGCTCATTTAAAACATTCCAGGAAGCCACTCTGTATTTAAACACTCTAATATTTTATTACTTCCATTTCAATATTCATTCTTAATCCATTCTGATGGGGTTGATTTTTATTGTAACCACTTATTTTCCACCAAGGAGACAAAAACAAGACCAGAAACTTTGTCAGTGGATCTCAGGATGCAGCATATGTGGACTAATGGGTCTGTCTATAAATGAAAAGGGCTTGAATAATGCAGAAGATGGTGAGCCCTTCACCTTCCCTGGTGTACCATAGAGCCAAGGGCTGTGGTGGCTTTCTAATCAGGAATATGTGCGGGGGAGCTCAGAGGAGGGAGACAGGACTTTGGAAAGTGTATTGATGTGCTGGGGTCAAGGCCAGTGTCATCAGATGTTGGCTGCACATGTGTTCTCTCTGCATGCTGCTCTAGATAGCCCATACAGTAGCCTCCAATTGAATTGCCCAATAACCACAGACCTGTTAGTAGCAAAGGGACTCGGTCAGGTTTATAGTTGATGAAGCATGGTGTTAAAGCCCTATACATGCTACAAGTACACTTAACACATATATGATAATGGACACAACTCAGTCAGTGGCAGGACTTTCTGCTCCCCCTTGGCCAAAGACACTCCCTCTGAGACTTCATTTATATACCAATACAAACAAGTTATGTGTTGCCCCTCGGATGTGGCTAGTCAACCCCCCATCCCACATGGTTTGTTACCATCCATTAACATGTACATGTTGGTTTCATCAAAATATCTCTATCCATCACACTGTCATCCTGACCTTATCATTAGGAGGGGTCAGAGTGTTCTCATTATATTTGGGAGTGGGGGTAGGGTTGCCAGGTGTCCAGTTTTTGACAGGAGCACCCAGTTGAAAAGGGACCCTGGCAGCTCTGGTCAGAAATGCTGATCAGGCCGTTAAAAGTCCAATCTGTGGCACAGTGGAGGTAAGGCAGGCTCCCTGCCTGCTGTGGCTCCACGCAGCTCCCAGAAGCAGCGACATGTCCCCCCTCTGGCTCCTACGCATAGGGGCAGCCAGAGGGCTCTGCGCACTACCCCTGCCCCAAGGCCTGGCTCTGCTGCTTCCCTTGGCCGGGAACCATGGCCAATGGGAGCTGAGGGGGTGGCGCCTGCAGATGGGGCAGCGCGCAGAGTTGCCTGGCATCACCTCCGTCTACGAGCCAGAGGGAGGACATGCCGCTGCTTTCGGGAGCTACTTGAGGTAAGCACTGCCCGGAGTGTGCACCCCTGACTCCCCCCACTGCCTGGAGTGTGCACCCCAGACTCCCCCCATGCCCCAATCATTTTCTAAAATGTCCTTGTCCCAGCCCTGATCCCCCCTCCTGCCCTCTGAACCCCTCGATCCCAGCCTGGAGCACCCTCCTGCACCCCAAACCCCTCAGAGCATCATAGAATATCAGGGTTGGAAAGGACCTCGGGAGGTCATCTAGTCCAACCCCTGCTCAAAGCAGGACCAATCCCCAACTAAATCATCCCAGCCAGGGCTTTGTCAAGCCAGGCCTTAAAAACCTCTAAGGATGGAGATTCCACCACTTCCCTAGGTAACCCATTCCAGAGCTTCACCACTCTCTGAGTGAAAAAGTTTTTCCTAATATCCAACCTAAACCTCCCCCACTGCAACTTGAGACCATTACTCCTTGTTCTGTCATTGGGTACACTGAGAAAAGTCTAGATCCATCCTCTTTGGAACCCCCTTTCAGGTAGTTGAAAGCTGCTATGAAACCCACCCTCACTCTTCTCTTCTGCAGACTAAACAATCCCAGTTCCCTCAGCCTCTCCTCATAAGTCATGTGCTCCATCCCTCTAATCATTTTTGTTGCCCTCTGCTGGACTCTTTCCAATTTTTTCCACATCCTTCTTGTAGTGTGGGGCCCAAAACTGGACACAGTACTCCAGATAGGGCCTTACCAATGCCGAATAGAGGGGAATGATCACATCCCTCGATCTGCTGGCAATGCTCCTACTTATAAAGCCCAAAATGCCATTAGCCTTCTTGGCAACAAGGGCACACTGTTGACTCATATCCAGCTTCTCATCCACTGTAATCCGTAGGTCCTTTTCTGCAGAACTGCTGCCTAGCCACTCAGTCCCTAGTCTGTAACAGTGCTTGGGATTCTTCCGTCCTAAGTGCAGGACTCTGCACTCGTCCTTGTTGAACCTCATCAGATTTCTTTTGGCCCAATCCTCTAATTTGTCTAGGTCCCTCTCTAATCTGTTCCTACCCTCCAGCATATCTACCACTCCTCCCAGTTTAGTGTCATCCTCCAGATCATTAATGAAGATATTGAACAAAACCAGCCCCAGGACCAACCCTTGGGGCACTCCGCTTGATACTGGCTGCCAACTAGAAATAGAGCCATTGATCACTACTCGTTGAGCACGATGATCTAGCCAGCTTTCTATCTACCTTATAGTGCATTCATCCAGCCCATACTTCTTTAACTTGCTGGCAAAAATACTGTAGGAGACTGTATCAAAAGCTTTGCTAAAGTCAAGGAATAACACATCCACTGCTTTCTCTTCATCCACAGAGCCAGTTATCTCATCATAGAAGGCAGTTAGGTTAGTCAGGCACGACTTGCCCTTGGTGAATCCATGCTGACTGTTCCTGATCATTTTCCTCTTCTCTAAGTGCTTCAAAATTGATTCCTTGAGAACCTGCTTCATGATTTTTCTAGGGACTGAGGTGAGGCTGCCTGGCCTGTAGTTTCCCAGATTCTCCTTCTTCTCTTTTTTAAAGATGGGCACTACATTAGCCTTTTTCCAGTCATCTGGGACCATCCCCGATCACCATGAGTTTTCGAAGATAATGGCCAATGGCTCTGCAATCACATCTGCCAACACCTTTAGCATCTTTGGATGCAGTGCGTCTGGCCTCATGGACTTGTGCTCATCCAGCTTTTCTAAATAGTCCTGAACCACTTCTTTCTCCACAGAGGGCTGGTCACCTCCTCCCCATACCGTGCTGCCCAGTGCAGTAGTCTGGGAATTGACCTTGTTCGTGAAGACAGGCAAAAAAATCATTGAGTACATTAGCTTTTTCCACATCCTCTGTCTCTAGGTTGCCTCCCCGATTCAGTAAGGGGCCAGCACCTTCCTTGACCTTCTTGTTGCTAACATACCTGTAGAAACCCTTCTTGTTACTCTTAACATCTCTTGCTAGCTGCACTCCAAGTGTGATTTGGCCTTCCTGATTTCACTCCTGCATGCCTGAGCAATATTTTTATACTCCTCCCTGGTCATTTGTCCAATCTTCCACTTCATAGAATCATAGACTATCAGGGTTGGAAGGGACCTCAGGAGGTCATCTAGTCCAACCCCCTGCTCAAAGAAGGACCAATTCCCAACTAAATCATCCCAGCCAGGGCTTTGTCAAGCCTGACCTTAAAAACCTCTAAGGAAGGAGATTCCACCACCTCCCTAGGTAACCCATTCCAGTGCTTCACCACTCTCTGAGTGAAAAAGTTTTTCCTAATATCCAACCTAAACCTCCCCCACTGCAACTTGAGACCATTACTCCTTGTTCTGTCATCGGGTACCACTGAGAACAGTCTAGATCCATCCTCTTTGGAACCCCCTTTCAGGTAGTTGAAAGCAGCTATCAAATCCCCCTTCATTCTTCTCTTCCGCAGACTAAACAATCCCAGTTCCCTCAGCCTCTCCGCATAAGTCATGTGCTTCAGCCCCCTAATCATTTTTGTTGCCCTCCGCTAGACTCTTTCCAATTTTTCCACATCCTTCTTGTAGTGTGGGGCCCAAAACTGGACACAGTACTCCAGATGAGGCCTTACCAATGTCAAATAGAGGGGAATGATCACATCCCTCGATCTGCTTGCAATGTCCCTACTTATACAGCCCAAAATGCTGTTAGCCTTCTTGACAACAAGGGCACACTGTTGACTCATATCCAGCTTCTCGTCCACTGTAACCCCTAGGTCCTTTTCTGCAGAACTGCTGCCTAGACACTTGGTCCCTATTCTGTAACAGTGAATGGGATTCTTCCGTCCTAGGTGCAGGACTCTGCACTTGTCCTTGTTGAACCTCATCAAGTTTCTTTTGGCCCAATCCTCTAATTTGTCTAGGTCCCTCTGTATCCTGTCCCTACCCTCCAGCGTATCTACCACTCCTCCCAGTTTAGTGTCATCTGCAAACTTGTTGAGAGTGCAGTTCACATCATCCTCCAGATCATTAATGAAGATATTGAACAGAACTGGACCCAGGACCGACCTTTGGGGCACTCCACTTGAAACCGGTTGCCAACTAGACATGGAGCCATTGATCACTACCCACTGAGCCCGACAATCTAGCCAGCTTTCTATCCATCTTATAGTCCAATCATCCAGCCCATACTTCTTTAACTTGCTGGCAAGAATACTTTGGGAGACCATATCAAAAGCTTTGCTAAAGTCAAGGAATATTTGCTAAAGTTACACTTCTTGTAAGCTTCTTTTTTGTGTTTAAGATCAGCAAAGATTTCACTGTTAAGCCAAGCTGGTCGCCTGCCATATTTACTATTCTTTCTACATGATGGTTTGTTCCTGCAATCTCAATAAGGATTCTTTAAAATACAGCCAGCTCTCCTGGACTTCTTTCCCCCTCATGTTATTCTCCCAGGGGATCCTGCCCATCAGTTCCTCGAGGGAGTCAAAGTTTGCTTTTCTGAATCTGCTGCTCCCCTTTCTTCCTTGTGTCAGGATCCTGAACTCGACCATCTCATGGTGACTGCCTCCCAGGTTCCCATCCACTTTTGCTTCACCTATTAATTCTTCCCTGTTTGTGAGCAGCAGGTCAAGAAGATCTCTGCCCCTAGTTGGTTCCTACAGCACTTGGACCAGGAAATTGTCCCCTACACTTTCGAAAAACTTCCTGATTGTTTGTGCACCGCTGTATTGCTCTCCCAGCAGATATCGGGGTGATTGAAGTCCCCCATGAGAACCAGGGCCTGTGATCTAGTAACTTCTGCTAGTTGCCGGAAGAAAGCCTCGTCCACCTCATTCCCCTGGTCTGGTGGTCTATAGCAGACACCCACCACGACATCACCCTTGATGCTCACACTTCTAAACTTAATCCAGAGACTCTCAGGTTTTTCTGCAGTTTCATACCGAAGCTCTGAGCAGTCAGACTGCTCTCTTACATACAATGCAACTCCCCAACCTTTTCTGCCCTGCCTGTCCTTTCTGAACAGTTTATATCCATCCATGACAGTACTCCAATCATGTGAGTTATTCCCACCAAGTCTCTGTTATTCCAATCACATCATACTTCCTTGACTGTGCCAGGACTTCCAGTTCTCCCTGCTTGTTTCCCAGGCTTCTTGCATTTGTATATAGGCACTTAAGATAACTCGCTTATCGGCCTGCATTCTCAGTATGCGGCAGTGGTCCTCCCCTCTTGCACTCTCCTGCTTGTGCTTCATCCTGGTATCCCATTTCCTGACTTACCTCAGGGCTTTGGTCTCCTTCCCCTGGTGAACCTAGATTAAAGCTCTCCTCACTAGGTTAGCCAGCCTGCTCATCCCCAGCTGCACTCCATAGTCTACAGCCCCAGCCAGAGCCCTCACTCCCCTGGGCCCCAAACCTCTGCTACAGGCCTCATCCTCCTCCCGCACTCTGAACCCCTCATCCCCAGCCCATAATCCCCTCCTGTACCCCAAACCCCTCATCCCCAGCCCCACCCCAGAATCTGCACCCCCAGCCAGAGTCCTCACCCCCACCACACCAACCCCCTGCCCCAGCCCAGAGCCTCCTTCTACACTCTAAACCCCTCAGCCCCAGCCCAGAGCCCCTTCCTGTACCCCAAATCCCTCTGGCTCCACACCAGAGTCGGCACCCCCAGCTGGAGCCCTCACCCTCCAACCCCCCTACCTTAGCCTGGAGCCCCCTCCCATACTCTGAACCCCTTGGCTCCACCCCCAGCCCGGAGCCCCCTCCTGAACCACAAAGCTTGCCCATTACTTTAGTTCAGGCCTCAAACCAGGCCTCTGATACAAGGGCTTGTGTTTCAGACTCTTTCTTTCCACTCCAGCCATATGTCGACACAAAAGGCAGGTGTTAATAATGGGAGATTCGATCATTAGAAACGTAGATAGCTGGGTTTGTGATGACCGGGAGAACCTGTGGTGACTTGCCTGCCTGGTGCGAAGGTTGTGGATCTCTCGAGGCATCTAGACAGACTTATGTGTAGTGCTGGGGAGGAGCCGGTGGTCATGGTACATGTAGGTACCAATGACATAGGGAAGGGTAGGAGAGATGTCCTGGAGGCCAAATTTAGGCTGCTAGGGAAGAGACTGAAATCCAGGACCTCTATGGTGGCATTCTCAGAAATGCTTCCAGTTCCACGCGCAGGGCCAGGTAGGCAGGCAGAGCTTCAGAGTCTCAATGCGTGGATGAGTCAATGGTGTAGAGAGGAGGGGTTTACATTCCTTAGGAACTGGGGAAACTTTTGGGATGGGGAGATCCTATACAGGAGAGATAGGCTCCACCTAAACCAAAGTGGAACCAGACTGCTGGCACTAAACATTAAAAAGGTTGCAGAGCAGTTTTTAAACTAGGAGATGGGGGAAAGCCGACTGCTGCAGAGGAGCGTGTGGATCGGACACAGACTTCTCTTAGGGGAGAGTCTAATGATAGAGAATCTCCAGGTTATAGTCAGGAGCAGAGGATGGAAGAGGATAATGTAAGGGCCAGATCAGATGAGAAACAGTCACATAAAAAAGAATCTGACACATCAGAAAAGGGCAGACAAATAAACAGGGACAAGTTTTTAAAGTGCTTGTACACAAATGCTAGAAGTCTAAATAATAAGATGGGTGAACTAGAGTGCCTTGTGATAAAGGAGGATATTGATATAATAGGCATCACAGAAACCCGGTGGACTGAGAGCAATCAATGGGACACAATCATTCCGGGGTACAAAATATATCAGAAGGACAGAACAGGTTGTGCAGGGGCGGGGAGTGGCACTATATGTGAAAGAAAATGTAGAATCAAATGAAGTAAAAATCTTAAGCGAATCCACATGTTCCATAGAATCTGTATGGATAGAAATTCATGCTCTAATAAGAATATAACATTAGGGATCTATTATTGACCACCTGACCAGGACAGTGATAATGACGATGAAATGCTAAGGGAGATTAGAGAGGCTATCAAAATTAAGAACCCATTTGGGGATAATTTCAATTATCCCCATATTGACTGAGAACATTTCACTTCAGGATGAAATGCAGAGATAAAATTTCTCGATAATTTAAATGACTGATTCATGGAGCATCTGGTACAGGAACCCACAAGGGGAGAGGCAACTCTAGATTTAATCCTGAGTGGAGCGCAGGAGCTGGTCCAAGAGGTAACTATAGCAGGACCGCTTGGAAATAGTGACCATAATACAATAGCATTCAACATCCCTGTGGTGGGAAGAACATCTAAACAGCCCAACACTGGCATTTAATTTCAAAAGGGGGAACTATGCAAAAATGAGGGAGTTAGTTAAACAGAAGTTAAAAGGTACAGTGACTAAAGTGAAATCCCTGCAAGCTGCATGGGCGTTTTTTAAAGACACCATAATAGAGGCCCAAATTAAATGTATACCCCAAATTAAGAAACACGGTAAAAGAACAAAATAAGAGCCACCGTGGTTTAACAACCATGTAAAAGAAGCAGTGAGAGATAAAAAGACTTCCTTTAAAAAGTAGAAGTCAAATCATAGTGAGGCAAATAGAAAGGAGCACAAACACTGCCAAATTAAGTGCAAGAGTGTAATAAGAAAAGCCAAAGAGGAGTTTGAAGAACGGCTAGCCAAAAACTCCAAAGGTAATAACAAAATATTTTTTAAGTACATCAGAAGCAGGAAGCCTGCTAAACAACCAGTGGGGCCCCTTGAGGATCGAGATACAAAAGGAGTGCTTAAAGATGATAAAGTCATTGCGGAGAAACTAAATAGATTCTTTGCTTCAGTCTTCACAGCTGAGGATGTTAGGGAGATTCCCAAACCTGAGCTGGCTTTTGTAGGTGACAAATCTGAGGAACTGTCACAGATTGAAGTGTCACTAGTGGAGGTTTTGGAATTAATTGATAAACTCAACATTAACAAGTCACCGGGACCAGATGGCATTCATCCAAGAGTTCTGAAAGAACTCAAATGTGAAATTGCAGAAGTATTAACTAAGGTTTGTAACCTGTCCTTTAAATCGGCTTCTGTACCCAATGACTGGAATTTAGCTAATGTAATGCCAATACTTAAAAAGGGCTCTAGAGGTGATCCCGGCAATTACAGACCAGTAAGTCTAACATCAGTACTGGGCAAATTAGTCGAAACAATAGTTAAGAATAAAATTGTCAGACACATAGAAAAACATAAACTGTTGAGCAACAGTCAACATGGTTTCTATAAAGGGAAATCGTGTCTTACTAATCTATTAGAGTTCTTTGAAGGGGTCAACAAACATATGGACAAAGGGGATCCAGTGGACATAGTGTACTTAGATTTCCAGAAAGCCTTTGACAAGGTCCCTCACCAAAGGCTCTTACGTAAATTAAGTTGTCTTGGGATAAAAGGGAAGGTCCTTTCATGGATTGAGAACTGGTTAAAAGACAGGGAACAAAGGGTAGGAATTAATGGTAAATTCTCAGAATGGAGAGGGGTAACTAGTGGTGTTCCCCAAGGGTTAGTCCTAGGACCAATCCTATTCAATTTATTCATAAATGATCTGGAGAAAGGGGTAAACAGTGAGGTGGCAAAGTTTGCAGATGATACTAAACTTCTCAAGATAGTTAAGACCAAAGCAGACTGTGAAGGACTTCAAAAAGATCTCACAAAACTAAGTGATTGGGCAACAAAATGGCAAATAAAATTTAATGTGGATAAATGTAAAGTAATGCACATTGGAAAAAATAACCCCAACCACACATACAATATGATGGGGGCTAATTTAGCTACAACGAGTCAGGAAAAAGATCTTGGAGTCATCGTGGATTGTTCTCTGAAGATGTCCACGCAGTGTGCAGAGGCGGTCAAAAAAGCAAACAGGATGTTAGGAATCATTAAAAAGGGGATAGAGAATAAGACTGAGAATATATTATTGCCCTTATATACATCCATGGTACGCCCACATCTCGAGTGCTGCGTACAGATGTGGTCTCCTCACCTCAAAAAAGATATATTGGCACTAGAAAAGGTTCAGAAAAGGGCAACTAAAATGATTAGGGGTTTGGAGAGGGTCCCATATGAGGAAAGATTAAAGAGGCTAGGACTCTTCAGCTTGGAAAAGAAGAGATTAAGGGAGGATATGATAGAGGTATATAAAATCATGAGTGATGTGGAGAAAGTGGATAAGGAAAAGTTATTTACTTATTTCCATAATACAAGAACTAGGGGTCACCAAATGAAATTAATAGTCAGCAGGTTTAAAACAAATAAAAGGAAGTTCTTCTTCACGCAGCGCACAGTCAACTTGTGGAATTCCTTACATGAGGAGGTTGTGAAGTCTAGGACTATAACAGCATTTAAAAGAGAACTGGATAAATTCATGGTGGTTAAGTCCATAAATGGCTATTAGCCAGGATGGGTAAGGAATGGTGTCCCTAGCCTCTGTTTGTCAGAGGGTGGAGATGGATGGCAGGAGAGAGATCACTTGATCATTGCCTGTTAGGTTCACTCCCTCTGGGGCACCTGGCATTGGCCACTGTCGGTAGACAGATACTGGGCTAGATGGGCCTTTGGTCTGACCCGGTACAGCTGTTCTTACGTTCTTATGTTCTGTGTACAACAGATCCACTGGCTGCAAATGTGTGTGTGAGAGAGAGTTGGTGGGAGGCAGCAGGCCACATGTGCTCCTCTCCCTTACTCTGTACTAGGGCTGTGGAGTAACTGCTCACCCGCTACTGCAGCTTGGCACTTGTGGTTTCTAATCCTTAGCCCCTCATACATTCCATAGAGTCATAGATGTTAGGGCCAGAAGGGACTTTTATAATCATCTAATCTGACATTCTTTCTGACACACTCAGTGATTCCTGCATCCAGCCCAGTAACTTATGGGTGAGATAGAGCAATTTTTTCTTTTTTCTTTTCTTTTCCTTTTTTTGAGGGTGGGGGTGGGAAGAGACTTACAATTCTGATTTAAGGTCTACAGGAAATGGAGAATCCACCATGTCCCTTGTTCCAGTGATTAAGTATGCACACTGTGAAAAATTTGCACCATATTTTGTCTGTCTTCAACTTCTTGCCACTGGAATTGTTATGTCCTGGAGCTCAAAGACAGATTAGTTCGGCTGCTCTCTCTGTTCAATGATACAGTCTATCATTTTATTCTTGATCTGAAAAGCTGTTCACGTTGAAATAGGCTTCCAGCTTTAGGGCTCAGGCAATAGTGAAACACTTCTCATAACCAGAGCTCAGGAGTGACACAGTGAAAGGCTCCTGCCTTTCTGCATAATCTCTGCAGAAGGGACTATGATCCACTTTCCCCTTCTCCTGAAATATTAAACGCTCACCTTCCAGGCTGAAGAGATCCATATAGCTTGTGTAGGGTTCACATGTGTCACTCCATTCCCCTCCAGGTCTGGGCTCTACTCCTCGCATCTCTATTGACAGCTACCAGAGCAGAGGGATCCACATGGTGTGTGAATCTACTGGATGGTACCCAGAGCCCCAGGTGCAGTGGAGAGACCTGAGGGGGCAGCACTTACCATCCCTGACAGAAAAAATAACTCAACATGATAACGGCCTATTTGAAGCACAAATTTCCATTATTGTAACAGAAACTTCCAGTCGGGATCTGTCCTGCTCTGTCAGCAACTCCCACCTCAACCAAGGGAAAGAATCCATGGTCTACATCGCAGGTTGGTGTCCATGAAAGCCACACAGTTCAGCAACTCAGCAAAAATGTGATATGTTTAATTTAATTTAAGTATTGGATTTACAACGTGAATGTGCATAGAGCTGCTCTGAGGCTATTCATTAAACACAGCGTGGGTTGAATTTAGGGAAGGTTAGACTTCATGAACCTGCCTTCCAAACTGCAGCTGGAGTATAATGAAACATGACTAATTTTGGTGGGGAGTGTTCAGTAGTGTGTTTTATTGCTAACAGTTGCTAACACTGTTAACATGCCTGGAGTTGAATTGGCATTCACAATGGAGAGGGAGTCTTGAAAAAATTCCGTAGTGTAGAAAAGGCCCCTCTGTGCAGCCAGAATGGGCTCTCCAAACTGGAGCTGGGAGGGAAATAGTTTCCTGTCCCATGAAGATTTTCAAATTTTCAAAACATTTCCTTTTCCCCATGGGGAAAAAACTGACACGTTTCACAAGTTTTCATTAAAACAAGAAAGAGAGACACCCCCACCACTTCACAATAGCCTGCTGGTCAGGGCTCTTACCTGGGACTGGGGGTCAAATCCCTGCTCCAAATCAGGCAGAGCAGGAATTTTACTCTGGATATCCCCTGTGAGTGTCCTAGCCACTGGGCTAGTGGCTATTCAGGGGGTTTGCTCCTCTGGTTTTGACTAGAAATCCCATCCTGGACCCAAGAACCCTTTCCTGTAAAATATTTGGTTATGATGAATTAGCGTTTTCTGACAAAAAACAAACAAAAAAAATAGTTGAAAAATTCCTGATAATTTCTACTTCCAACCAGTGTCACATGATCACCACAAAAGTCCTACTAGTGATACATCTGTTCTATCAATGTTTTCAAGTTAATGAGGCTTTTTCTTGCAGATTCTTTCTTCCTGGGGGCCTACCCCTGGAATGTGGCTGTGCACATACTCCTGGTTGCTTTGGGTTTGCTCATTTTCACGGCCAGTTACTTCTTCTGGAAGCAATACAAGGCAAAAGGTAAAGTTATAAGGGGAGAGTACAATGTACTCAGAGATTTCTTTTAAAATATAAATTAGTCTAGAGTGGAGGTGGCTTCTCCATAGTTAAAGATGCAGCTACATTTTTATTTGAAGCCATATTTTGCATCATCTCTAAATTTCCCAAGAAAAGTCAGATTACCATAAATTGACAAGGAGTCTGGTGGCACCTTAAAGACAAACAGGTTTATTTGGGCATAAGCTTTTGTGGGTAAAAAACCGCACTTCAGGTTTTTTACTCACTAAAGCTTATGCCCAAATAAACCTGTAAGTCTTTAAGGTACCACCGGACTCCTCATTCTTTTTGTGGATACAGACTAACATGGCTATCACTCTGATACTTGGTACCTGGGTGTAATTTGTGAGGGAAATCTGA
This sequence comes from Cuora mccordi, assembly GCA_003846335.1. Lineage (NCBI taxonomy): Eukaryota > Metazoa > Chordata > Testudines > Geoemydidae > Cuora > Cuora mccordi. Next base: position 3,025,284 of record ML123162.1, read on the forward strand.
AGTCTTTCATTACTTTTTGGCCATATCTTGGGAAATAAATGAAGAACCTAGGAGCCACATGAAACATATCACTTGATTCCCATTGCTAATGTCTAGTGCGGATGAAACCAAATGACAAAGCCTATGTCGGTAATTTACAATATGAAATAATTAGATCTTCACTTTAGAAATACATAGTGATAATAGAACACCCGCGCAGTGCAGTGAGAGAGCCAATTTCCAATCAAAATGCCCTTAGCCTAAAAAAGCTGCACTGGGCTTGGGAATAAGAGTTCTGGGCTCACATATGCCACTGATTGGTTTTATGCACTTCACAGCCCTGATCAGAGAGCACAGGCAGATATTCTACACTAGCAGGGTTAAAGTAGCAAATCTTTTAAGTGAAGACAAGCCCTTGATGTCTTGTACTAACTCACACAGAGGGTCTGTGGTAGACCCAGGAATTGAACCATGGTCACTGAAGTCCCAGGCGAGGGTTCTAACCCCTACCTCTCTGAGGCCTGTCTGCAAAGGTTGCCACCCCCTTTCTTAGCTCATCAAGCTTTAAGGCAGAGGACCAATGATTAGCTAAATAGAGACTACGTTAAAAGTAACACCAGCAATTATTATTTCCATTTCCCTCCCTGCAGCCTGGCGTTATTAACTGTCACCACCCAAACCCTGCTCTGCATAGGGAGCTATTCATTTCTTCATGGGCTTTCCCATGATGCTCATCACTGCAGTGTCTGAGCCTCACAAATTGCCTGCTAGCTCTGGTAGTGTCAGTCCCATTTCCTCTCCTGTAGCCCGTTTTTTCAAAGAATCTTTTATCCTGCAAAAGGGTCAAGCAATGGTTCCCGATCCTATGGGGCTGCTGAGGGTCCCTTCCTGAACTGTCAGACAACATTCCAGTCTCTCTCTGTCACTATTCTTCTTTCTAGCAATTCTGTATTTTTCTGTACTACCAAGTTCAGCGTAGATAGCCATTCTCAGGGGCTGGCTCCCAGTCAGTCACAGGAGGCTGTTCTCCACACGAGTATTGAAATGAGCTGTGACTGAAGTCTGGGTAACTGAGGAGATTTGGTTGTTTTCATTCTGTTGGGCCTAGCTCAGAACCAGTCCAATACAGCCAAGCTGATCTTTATTCCCCAGGTCAGTTGAGGAGGCTGCACAAATAATTTACAGGGTTTGGGTTCCAATTTTGTTTAAAAAAGTTATTAAGATTCATAGTGAACAGGAGAACTTTAATCACAGGTGGGAGGAGCGCTATGACAGGCAAGTGCAGGCCCCTCTGATACACAGGGCAATGGGAGTGGTTATATGGAAGTCTGTTGATACAGTTCATTACCAGCCAACCTGTGCTCTGTAGAATGTGCAGCATTTGTACTGGACTCTCCTCCTTTCTAACAAGTCTCTCCTCTTCTTTCATAGCAACACATGTTGCAGAGAGAGTTAAGGCTCTTCTATGGGAACTGCAGTGGGGGGATCTCAATCTTTGGAACAGTTCGCTGGTGCCTCTCAGGCAGCTATTAGGGGATCCGATGAATGAATGCTCAACTCGGTGGTTATTACATGCAAAGCACTTCCCGCCCCACCTCCTACCCTACAGTGCACCCCAGAGAGCCCCAAGGATTGCAGGAGTTTGCCCCACATGAACAGGCATAGGGTGTAAGCAAGTGCATGTTACAGTGACCCTTCATTCTGTCACTGACTGGGATGTCAATGATTTGAAGGTGTTCTCACTTCCTACTAAGTTTATAACATAACCTTTATGTAGACGGTGGCAGGGGCAGAGTGGCTTGGAAAAGGTCCATCTTAAGGCTTTCTGTAAACTGGACTTTTGTCAGCAAAACTTTTGTCGTTCAAGGGTGTGAAACCCTCCCCCTCCAAACAACAAAAGTTTTGCTGACAAAGCTACTGCTGCTTGTTGGGGATGGAAGTTTTTTGTCGGCAGGAGAGCTCTGTCCTGACAACAAACAGCGGCTTCACTGCACTCCTTTTAGCGACATGCCTGTAGCGACACAGCTATGTCACTATGTTACTAAAAGGTACGTAGTGTAGACATAGCCTCAGAAGCAGAACTGTGAATTTTCAGCCTTTCTGACATCTTAAGCTTGTGTTTTGGTAAATTTTGTCACTAGAACATTATTTTATTGTTCGTTTTAACTACAGCCTCAAGTTCTTAAAGTTAACAGTGTTTTCCATTTGGGATAATTATCTTTCCATTGACTTTTATGGGACAAGAGCAGGCCCTAAATCCAAACTCTTATGTGATTATTTATGTGCTATGCTATTTATAAACCTACACTATATTCTGTTTTTGTTTTTAGGGAAACTTGTTGCGGACCTTGGTAAGTGTCATAACCCTCTCCCTGTTATAAACCTTGTTCCTTGTTCCACCAAGGGATGGAGCTTCCCTGATCCATGCACCCTCCTGACCCGACACTCTGCACCCCCTCTGCCCTTCAACTTTCTGATGGTCACCATTAGCTGACTGACTCTGCTTCTACACTCTTGCTCATGAGTCCCACCCTGGCCCATGACTCTTATTTGCCTATCCACATTTCCATGGCCACAACATTCATTTCCCACAACCACCCCAACATTGACTCTTGCCAACTCCATTCATACCTACTCTCCCTACACTTAAACAGAACAAGTACATTCCAAAACAAAACCATTCATTTCCAGTTAAGCTTGAACATTTATATATAAACTCCAAGGCTGAGATCAGAGCATTCTGGTACTAAGACAGAATGAGGCCAGTGTCACGTTGAAGGATCACACCTAGTATCAGAGACAAGTATGCTTTAAAACCAATACCAAGAATTCAGTTCTCGACTCATGAAGTTTATGCCATTATTGACTTCTTCAAATTTAAAGTTAGGAGGGAAGAGAGAAATGCAATCCTGCCACTGTGTTAGAATTCTGTTTGTTTGGGTGACTTAAAAAGAAAACAACTGCAAACAACTGCGAACTATACTTCACATTTTTTAAAGTGGAACCTTAAGTTTTAATTTCCATGATTTTAAAAGTTTGAGAGTTTAAAATAGTTTCTTGTCGGGGTTTTCTGGAGGAGGTTGGTGGCACATCTGCTCAGCCTGAACTCCAGAGTTTTGGGTGGTTATGTGTGCATTGTAATGTTCTTTGAAATGTGCCCAACAGAATGGTAAGCAAGATACAAGAAAGGGCATATATGCATTTTTTGACAAATTGGCGAAAAACAAGCTGATAGGCTGAGGCTCTCATAATAATTGAAATAACAGATCAAAGTACATCTACTTACATAGACATAAAGTAAAGCAATAACTAAATCTAAGATATTCTGGATTTTGACTGATTGGATTGTGGCCCCCACAGAAAGGTCTATCTGTGTCACACTGTCAGTCAGTCTCTTGTAGCAAGGCACCTCCTCTACCTTGGGAGGGGAGCCTGGAGTAAGTCATCCCCACTCTGGACTGTGCTCATTTTCCCACTTGGGGGGTTATTTCCCAATCTTTTCCTGGGAGGTCTCGGGGCAGGCCTCAGAAGTGCTCCTCCGCCAAACAAACAAACAAACAAACAAACACAAACAAACAAACAAGAAACCAATTCCAACACAAAAACGAAGGTGATACCTTTTCCTACCCCCAACTCTGGGGGCAGGTGGCCTTGTTATTGGCTTGGGGTGCCAGGCCTTCCCCTAGAGAGGCAGTCAGTTATGTAGCCTCCCCTGTCTGAGGAGAGCAGCCATCCCTCCCCACCCCTCCTCTCCTCTCCTCTCCTCCCCCAGGCAAAGCCTTTCTCCCAGCTACCACTAGCCTTTCCGTAGCTTGTCTCACCTCCTGCCTTCTCACCAGAGGAGGTTTTTTTTAAAGCTCTCAGGCAGCTCTTAATTGGATTCAGGTGTCCGTAGTCGACATGAGGTAACTCCTTCTCAGCTTATAGGGAAAAGGGCCTCTATCATTAGGGCTAACACACTTGCCTTCCCCTACCCTCTTACAGCTGTCCAGCCTGACTTTGTCATACTCCTTAATAATCATAGCGCAGTTACATTAAATTACAGTCAGAATTATCCCCAGGTACCTGGCAGCATGAGATCTCATCTTTTGCCCTTTTCTTTCTCTAGAGCAGGGGTTCTCAAAACAAATTTTTTGGTGTCCTCAGAGTACGGCCACCAACTCTTGCTGGTGGCCGCTATGACAATTTTTTCCTAAAATACTTAGTTAACTTTAGGAAAAACATATAAATATGAACATATACACATCCAAATCATAGTAATTTATGTAAGGGTTTTTTTGCAGACTAAATAATAAAAATAATGTACAGTTGTCTCTATTCTTTCTAGCCCTAAACAGAATAGAAACACAGATAAGGTGCATGGCATTCTTCTCTTGTTTCTTTTGCTTTTTTGGTTGCATTTTTGTTTTAGACTTGCTAGCTAGTAAGTCTGCTTCTGTGAAAAATGATATTTGTATGTTTGTTAATACCTCTTTTCACAGCAGACTTCTTAGCTAGCTGGGAGGCAGTGAAAAGATATATTAACAAACATATAAATATCACTTTTCAAAGCAGACTTACTCAGCCCTGGCAATCTGGGGGATAAATTAAGTTTTGGATGAGGAGGTAGGTAGGGAGGCAGTGGGGGCCGGGGTGATGGTGTGGATGGGTCAGGAGATGGACCCTGCCAGGTCCTGCTGGTGGAGGGCCAGAGCCTGTGACCAGAGCCCACCGCCGTGCAGTTGGAACCTTCCTGGAGCCTGCTGCCTGCCACCCCAGGGCTGCAGCCAGAAGCCAGAGCCCCACTGCCCCTGGGAAGTGGGGAACTCACACCAGCTGTCTGCTCCTCCGGTGTTGTGGCTCCAGAGCGGGGCAGTGCCAAACCTATCCTGGTGGTCCCTTTTTCTCCCACCCCTCCAATCACTGCCTAGAAGGCTGTGGCCACAAGAAAAGACCCTAGTGGCCGCATTTGGAAACACTGCTCTAGAGACTGTCTGATCTGAAATGGAGAGCGAAAGAGGTAAACGTCTCGGCCATGGCAATGTGTTAGAAGGGAGAAAATGAGAGTTTGCATCTTTATCTCTGGATCCTGTGGTTAATGGGATGAGGGCTCATGGAAGATCACTGCTACTAATGCAACAACCTCATGATCCTGCCTAGGAGCTATAGCAGCAGACCCCACTGCCCTGCTAAAGCCACTGAAAACCCAGCTCTGTCAGCAGCAAAAACAGTTCATGGGCTGGCAGGAGGTGCAACTGGCCCAGCAAGAAAGGACTCGCCAGTGGAGAGAAGGTCTCCAGCGACAGTTCACAGATCTGCCCAGGGTGGAAATTTGAAGACCACTGGGGAAGTGTCCTGGGTGTTGGAACCCCAACCTGTCCAACCTGGCCTGAGAGATAAGGAGGATTTTCTAAACACCCAAGAAGGCTGCAAACCCCCCTGATTGGGAGGAGGGGGGCTGGATCCGCTTGGTAATGCTTTTCTCCACGGTTGAGGATCAAGCTCCCTATAAGGCTTTAAGTGAGAAAGAGGCCAAGTCATGCCCCTCTCTGACTCTGTCAGCAAAGGCACCATGAATGGTCTGAGCCAAACCCTTTCCTCATGGGGTTTGTCCACAGACAGTAGCCCGGTGATTCCTGGACAAAGCTATTCCTTGAGTTAAACCTTGAGTTTAGGACAATGAACGAGAGTATGAATGCATAGTCTTGCAACAGTTAGGGCTGGTCAAAAATTCCAGTGGAACAGTTTTCCATCAAAAAATTCAGCCCCATCTGAATGTTTTGTGGGAACGTTGATTCTGATGAATTTTTTTATGGGAAAAAGTTGAAATGTCACATTTAAAAATGTCAAGCTGTTTTGATTTGGCATCATCATTTTGACTCACTTTGTTTTTACTTTAATATTAATATGGATATTTTCATATATGATAGTACTGTATTTCCATAATATATGTAGTATTGTCTACAATCTATATTATATTTCATATTTTAATATAATATAAATGTTTAAATGAAACATTTTAACACTATAGAAACAAAGCATATCTATATTTTTGAAACAAAATGTTTTGATGGACCCGAATTCAGTGTTTTTTTTAATGTTCATAGGAAATTTCAAAATGTGAGGGTTTATTCTGATTCTCAGCAATTTTTTTCTGCAATGTTGGAACTTCCCACTGAACAGAAATTCCTGTTTTGATCAGCTCTAGGAACAAAATGTGAGGGTCTAGCCACCACAGGCCTAGAGCTGAAAACAGGTCTTCCAGCTGAGCTCAGTAAATGCAGTGCTGGAAAGAGACAGGGACTCAGCTGCACCTCTTGGGGCACAATGGCATCACTGACATTATAACTAGGTATTGAAAAACACTATCACTCTTTGAAGTTCCACCCGCAAACCAAGCTCCACCCATTTGACCACCTGGGATGCTGTGACAAAAAGAGGGGATTTTCCCTTGTTATGTTGTATGGGCAGGGGTGGCTCTAGTTTTTGTGCCGCCCAAGCATGGCAGTCAGGCAGCCTTCAGCGGCTTCCCTGCAGGAAGTCCCTGGTTCCATGGATTCGGCGGCTTGCCTGCAGGAGGTCCGCCGGTCTCGCGGCTTTGGCGTACCCGCCGCCGAATTGCCACCGAATCGCCACGGGACCAGTGGATCTCCCACAGGCATGCTGCTGAAGGCAGTCTGATTTCCACCCTCACAGGGACCGGCAGGGCACTCCCTGCGGCTTGCCGCCCCAGACACGTGCTTGGAGCGCTGGTGCCTGGAGCCGCCACTGTGTATGTGAGTCTTACTGTTGAGCCTATGTGAGTTTTTCTGTTTTGCATGAATACAGTGGGTGCCTCAGTTTCCCTGTGTGCTGGACCAATAGCTCGGTGGTGGAAATAAGGGTGTGTGACTTTGGTTGAGACCTCTGGGGCCGGTGAGGCTGCTCCAGCTGCCTGCACATATGCTGTGACCGGTGCATTTCGTAACTTGAGACCCAGGAGGGGGATGCAACCAGGTGATGACCAGGTGACTCTTTGCCCAGGAAGCAAGACCAAGACAAGGAGGAGGAGCAACAGGGGTGTCTGAGGTCGGGTCGCTGGAAGCTGGCAGTCTGCTTGGGGGGACTGGAAGAGGGGGAGTCCAGGGCTTCTGGCCCAGGACTCCCTAAGATGGACTTGTCTGAAAGTCACTGACTTCTGTGCTAACAAGTTCTGTTCTACACGGTGTTCCTGTCAGTTAATAAACCTTCCATTTTACGCTGGCTGAGAGTCACGTCTGACTGCAGAATGGGGGTGCAGGGCCCTCTGGCTTCCCCAGGAGCCCCACCTGGGTGGACTCACTGCGTGAAGCACACTGTGTGGAAGGGAATGCTGAATGCTCCAAGGTCAATGTATAAGCTTCTTGCCTTAGTGACAGTATGCTCAGAGAGAGGAGGCATGCTCCCCCAGAGTCCTGACTGGCTTCATATGGAGTAGTGCCAGAGTATCTGCTGGTAACTCCATGACAGATGCCAAAAGAAGATGTCACTCACAGAAGGTTGTGCTGTCAGGTGGATTCCAGAGAACACATGTACCAATATGACCATGCACACTCTTCAGGGCTATTATTACAGTGGGAGCTGGTAGCAACATCCTTCTGTGTAAGTTGCCTAAGGCTTTCCATTATAAAAGATTCTTTCAAACTTTTTCAAAAGTTTATAATTTAGCCGAACTTGAATGGAATATCATGAGACAAGTGAAAAGCACTTCTCTAGCCTCAAGGCTTTGTTCTAGTGAAATAGCAAAGCCTACTGCAAATGATGGAAGTGTTAGACTTTCTCCAAAAGAAGATACATGGATACTGTGCTTTGACTTCGGTTGGTGAAAAAAGTTTTTGTTGCATGTTAGAGTCTCTCTGTAGGGGCATTCATAAATATTGAGGACAGAAAATACCATTCTGAGCATCCATCCTGACCTACTGCTTAACACAGGCCAGAGAACCTCATACATTGACTGCTTCAAGATCATACCTTCTGGTTGAGCCAGAACAAATGTTTTAGACAGAGACGTGATCTTGAATTGTGTGGATGGTTTCTTCTTGAATAGTCAGACAATAGACCAGGTATTATCAGTCACAGTCTTAAAATTCCCTTCCTTCCTAATAATTCCATATTTTTCAATATTGCCAAATCCCGGTCAGCTCTGATCTCACAGCAGACAGTCTCTAATCCCCCCAGCATTTTCATGCCACTACGAACATGAGTCACTGACTGTGAAGACTGGGTTGCTGTACACAGCTTCAATGTTATTGACCATGTCTAAATATTTTATAACCCGGGGAACTGTAGACTATCTGTAGAGCTCAGTTTAGAAGGAAGCTAATATATTTCAGATAATATTTATTTATCTTGCATCATGGCATTTTGTAAAGATGGAATTTGGGTTAAAAAAGACAAAACTGAGGCCCTTTTGGCTGTATAGTAACTATAGGCAATGGGAGTAGATCTAAAGAAAGGTTTCTGATAGAATTAATTGCACTGCTCTATAGCCAAAATGCTTCTGAAATAAATGTAATCAAACTTTACTAATTCTGGGTCACTGAGAATGAAAATGATGCTTAAAATTGTTGATTGGCTCTAGTTTTCAAGATATGCTATTGGGTCAGTATATACGACCCTTGACTTGGGAATAGCGGAGGATAAGTGAGTTATAAAGGGAAGGGATCTCAATTTAAACCAGAAATGACTAAAATACATCTTTGACTGGATCTATGAATAAATCTATGACTGGGTTTGGACAGTACTTGCTTTTTAGGCAAAACAATGAATGATGCAATCTGAAGCTGGTATTGCGTCATACATGATATGAATTGCATCATGTTATTTCTAGAAGTCATGGATGATGCAATCATAACGAAGCTTACATCACTCTGCTGAACAAATTGCCCTATATCAGCTCTAGAAATCATACACTGTCATGCTCCCTTATTTGTCAGTGTTTGATTTTGCAAAGGGACACATTTCTGTTTAGCCAAAGTGAGCAGAGATGCCTTGTACTTGTGTGAACAGTGCAGATAACTTCTGCTATGTTTGTGGTGAAGTGACTTTTGCATCACAAAAGCGCAGTATAACCACTATGGTTAAGAAAGCCTATCACCTTTATTTTGGCTGCAAAATTGGAGATCAGGACAAGAGGTGGGCCCCACACATATGCTGCAACACTTGTGCAACAAATCTTCGCCAGTGGTTGAACAGGAAAAGGAAATCTATGCCTTTTGCAGTGCCAATGATTTGGAGAGAGCCAACAGATCATACCAGCAATTGTTACTTCTGCATGGTGCCTCCAGTTGGGAAAGGTGTGTCAAAGAAGAAAAAGTGGACTGTGCATTATCCAAACATTCCATCAGCTATACGCCCAGTACCTCACGGAGAAGGACTGCCGGTTCCTGATGCACCAGAATCATTCTCACTTGAATCAGACGAGGAAGAGGAAGAGGATGAAACTTCTGGTCCTGAACCATCAATGTCACAGGACCCACATTTTCTCCCATCCTCCTCCTCTGAACCACACCTCATAACACAAGGTGAACTGAATGACCTTGTCAGGGATTTGGAACTATCCAAGAGTAAGGCAGAGCTGTTGGGCTCCAGACTACAGCAGTGGAATCTCCTGGCAGGTGATGTTAGGGTTTCCATGTTCCGTGACCGTCAAAAGGATCTTGTCCCATTCCTCTTCATGGAAGGTGATCTTGTAGCCTGCAACAACATCGATGGTGTGATGGCAGCCCTCAACATCGTTCACGATCCAGATGAGTGGAGACTGTTCATTGATTCATCGAAGAGGAGTCTTAAAGTTGTTTTATTGCATAATGGCAATGTTTTGCCATCAATTCCAGTTGGTCATGCAGTCCATATGAAGGAAACCTATGACAACATGAAACAACTTTTGAGGTGCATAAACTATGACCAACATCAGTGGCAGCTTTGTGGAGATTTGAAGGTTGTTGCTCTCTTGCTTGGTCTGCAGACTGGATACACAAAGTACTGCTGTTTTCTCTGCGAATGGGATAGTCGTGCAAGAGAATCCCACTACATCAAGAAAGATTGGCCACTCCGACAGTCATTGGAGCCTGGGAGGAAAAGTGTTCAGCATCCACCACTTGTTGAATCAAGGAAGATTTTGTTACCACCCTTACACATCAAGCTGGGTCTGATGAAGAACTTTGTCAAGGCCATTGACGAAACACAAGCAGCTTTCAAGTACCTCCATGGAAAATTTCCAAGGTTAAGTGAAGCTAAGATAAAGGAAGGTGTCTTTGTTGGTCCTCAGATTCGTGAACTTCTTCGAGATGATGCATTTGACCATGCACTGCGTGGCAAGGAAAAGACGGCATGGAAAGCCTTCCAGTTAGTGGCAATAAATTTTCTCGGAAACAACAAGGCAGACAACTACAGGTTGTTGATGGAAAACCTCCTCAAGGCATACAAAAGCCTTGGTTGCAACATCACTAAAGATACATTTTTTTGCACTCTCATCTAGATTTTTTTCCACCGAACTGCGGAGCAGTGAGCGACGAGCACGGCGAGCGATTTCACCAGGACATTGCAACAATGGAGAAACGCTATCAGGGCAAATGGAGCCCATCAATGCTTGCAGACTATTGCTGGACAGTGACAAGAGATGCTCCATTTAATGAATACAAGAGACAAGCCAAGAAGCACCGAGTAGACACTGAATAGGACTAAACTATGTACATAATAGTTTTTTGCCTTTTGTTTCATAATAAATTTTATATATATAATCCTTTTGATGATTTTTAAAGTGTTACATAAACAGGACAGGTGAAATATTATCATGTAAAGCAACCATAAACACATGAAAAGACCTAAGTTTACAATTTATGATTAAAACTCTACTATCTACACAATATACATAGACATAAAATGTAAAAACTTAAATATCTTAGAAACAATAGCCAATCAGTTGTTTTAATTGTCATATTTGAATTCAGCACATCAAAATACATAATAAATAGCACATTTTATCTCTGTAGCAGACGACTTCTCAAAAATTGTAGACCAGTGTTATTTAATAAAAAATGCAACATTTAAGAAACATTCTTCTCTATATTTCTTTCCTATTTTCTTTTAGAGAAACATCTTGCAGAGAAAGGTAAGATTTCTTTGTTAATTTTAATGGGAGAAATCAAAGTTTGCAACAAGTTGCCTATATCATTATTATTTATTATTTGTATTGTGGAAGCACCAAAGGGGTCAGGTGGTGCTAGGTGCTGTACAAACATATAACAAAGAGCTGGTCCATGCCCCAGAGAGCTTACAATCCCAAATATAAGATGTGAGACAACAGGTGGATATAGACAGACCCACGGGGCTCACCAGGGAACAGAGGGACGATTGTGATCAGGGTGACAAGCACCAGTCACAGCTCCCCAGCTGTCAAGTGATTCATAGGCTTTCTGGCAGAGGTGAGTTTTAAAAAGTCTCAAGGTAGCAGCCTCCTACTTCCCAGCTGTCTACTAAGAGATTTTCATATAGACCACTTACAGTTGCATAAAGGCAAAACCGACCCACACAAGCCCTTAACAGTAAGCAAACAAGTGCAAAGAACCCTCTGAACACTGATGCATCATGGTACCCATTCTCTCTAGTAGCCCCCTGTCCCCTCTAATGGACAGGGAAACACCCTGTATGTGACACAGTCCCCGACTGACTCACACTAACCCTTAGCCCTGCCCTCAGCAGCCTTAGCAGGTGCTTGCTCTGGCCCAGTGTGTGCTGGGGAAAGGGTGAGGCAGGAGTTAAGCTTTTGACATTTTAATGCAGAGTGGATTAATGGGGTGTGTGATTCCTTGCCTGGGGAAGGAGGAATGGAGCTCCCAGCCTGAGCCCAAGGAGGCAGTGAGAGATGTGCCAGTTCTGTCTCCACAGCCTCACCCCATCTCTGCTTATGCCCCCTGCCCTTACTGTCTTCCCCAGCCAGCCTCCCCATCCCTGCTCTGGCCATCTCCCCACACAGCATGGGCCAAGTCAGGGGAGCCAGCCCTGTCCCCCAACCTTGCATGTTCCCCCACATATCCCTTTCATCCCAAGCAAGGGTGGAGAGGCCTAGGCAGCACTGTCACAGGAGCAGGCAGGCATGGAGGGAGGGAGGGAGCTTCAGTTGGAGGTGGTGCCAGGGCAGAATCTCCCAGCTCAGTAGCAGAGGCCTCTCCTCCCTTAGAGGAAGGGGCTGGGCTCCCCAGCTTTGCTGTGCCAGCAGTTCTGTCGGCTAAGACTCCTCCCCATGCCCATGGGGGAGCTCCAGGGGACACCCGACCACCCATCCATGCCCCATCCCTGGCGATTTTCCCCCACTCAGTATCATCATCCCTTCCTGCCCACAGCACTGGTCTAAGCAGCCTCTCTTAGCTTGTATGAGGGAGGGTAGCTGTAGGTTTTGCTCTGTTCTTTAATCACTGCTGTGAGAATGTTCTTCACTTGTAGTAATAATTATAAAATTTCCATGTGGTTCACATTGGCCAGGGATAGAGTAACTGGAAAAATTCATAGATTCCAAGGCCAGAAGGGACCACTCTGATCATCTAGTCTGACCTGCATAACACTGGCCAGAGAACTGCTCAAGTAATTCCTAGTGCAGGAAAAACATATCATCTTGATTTAAAAATGTTTATTGATGGAGAATGTACCACAATCCTTAGTAGTTAATTACGCTTACTGTTAAGTTTATGGAAATAAGGTATAATTTTTTTTAATGTCATTAATTTTTAATTGAACAATTCCAACCTTTCTGACTCTCCTTGCTATTATTAGTCTTATTTAAGTATAATACCTTATAGTTAACAAAGATTTAATTTGTGATAAGGTCATGGGAATTCTTATCATGTAAACCACCCTTTAAATGTATGTTTGTTTCAATAAAATTTCTTACCATATATCTATTTCTATTGATTTGTTTCTAGAGAAGCTGCAGAATGAACTTCGTAAGTGCCATTCCCACCTCCCCCCAATATAAACTTTATTATAAATTATTTCCTCTTCTGAGGGTCTGGTGCACAGGGCAGCTCTCATCTCTTTGTATCTACTTTGTTTCAGAATTGAGAAGAGTTCAAATTTATCAAGGTAAATTCAGCTGATATTTTATTCATGTCAAAATTCGGGAGATCTTTGCCCCCTTTCCTTTTGCAGTGAACAGGCTCATAGCAAGAGTGACAGGATTCAAGTAGTATTTTCAGAGAGATGGGACAGATGTTCTCCTTTGGGTAAAGGGGTGATTAGTGAGAGGGGATTTCCAACCTTTTCGGGCTTACACTGTTCTGACAGGATCATTTCCATTACACTGCTCAATATGTTCTGCTGAAGAGCAGTTTTCCACACTCCCTGATTTAACTCTCCATTCCCTTCTAATAGAATAACAAGGAGCATGTTGGTCGTCCATGGTGCTGGGGAGTTGGACTCTCTAAGGGATGCGGAGGGTTCCAGGGAATATGGTCATCTATTTTACCTTATATTTAAAGATTTGCAATGTACAGTGGATGGGGGATTGCTAATCAGATGTGGAGCCTTTCACTGGTAGGCCACTAGTCTCAATGTCACCAGGTGAGGCTGATTTTATGGATCATAGTGCAATGAATAGCTGGTGACAGTTCAGTTACAAACAATTAATGGCTGTGCTCGTTATCCTGAAAGACTCTCATTCACGGCTGAATGCACCACAGAGATTCACCTGCCCATTACCTTTGGAAATTAATTTTGCATCTGTTAGGTTTGAGGCAGATTGGCAGGATAGTATAGGAGAATCTTGCACTGCTGCCACCTGTACTGTACCTGAACAATAAATATGGAAAGAGCTTTAGCAGCCAGTGTTTAAATGCTTCACTCCTTCCCAGAACCACATTCATGCAGCACTCTGGCTCAGTATCTGTCAGCAAAGTGTCAAGCGTGCTCAGAAGAGAGGGTGAGTGAATGAAAGGAGAGTGAGGTGGGGCTCTCAGATGCAGTTTAAGTTGTCACCATCACAGAAAGCACCACATCTTTAGGGTTAAATTTAAATTATAATTCTGGAAAAGGAAACCTGCCAGGCGTAAATTAAAATGACACATGGTGGAAAACAGAGAGAGAGAGATGAAATAGAGACATAGAGAAAATATATACCTGAGGCTTCTGAAATGACACCTCACAAGATGCCTCAGCCTCCAGTCAAGACTCCATCCACACAGTCATGGAAATGGAAGGACTCAACAATCTGCCCACGAGAGGGGGTGTCTTGGGAGAGGGAAAGCAAAATGTTAATCTTGATGGAAAGCGTCTTGTGGTTATGAAATAAAAGGAAGTAAGAAAAAAATGACAGGTCAGAAAAAGGCATTTTGAAAAAAAAACCCTGAAACTAAAATACCTGTGGTGTTGATTTTAATTTTTAAATAAATAAAAACTTGATAAATTATAGCCAGATCACTGCTTACACCTCTAGCCAAGATTGCCAAAGTGTTTCCGTTCCAGCATCTGAATTCAGTTGCTTATGAAATGTTCACCCTTAGGACTGAGATTTTCCATTCCCGTCTCTGCCCTAAGGTGATACCTTTTTATAAAAATAGATTTCAGCAAAATGGTCCAGCTGGTCTTTAGTAAGAAAAGAATCAGGAAGAAATTCATTTTCCTGTCCCCATGAAACTTAAGTCTTGGTGCCACGGTCACTAACTCACACGCATCCACTGCACATGTTCCCTAGCAATACTACTACATTAAAAACTTGTGTAACTTCACATTAATTCACTAAATGTTAGTCCTGGGCATTAGATCCCTCCTAGAGGAGTCCAGTAGATGAGGTTTTGTCTTCTTTCATTTTATGGTACAAAGTGGTAAATAGGTGTCAGGAGACTTTTAGGATTCTGTTTGACAGCTCTGGCAGAATTAAGCAGCCCCTTGTTGGATTCACTACAAATTTTCTAGAATTAATCTATTGTGCTGTGAGACCTTGTCTGTCAGTGATGAGGCCAATATGACTCTTTGGGAGGATTTTAAAGCAGAAGTGAGATCTGCCTGGACTCAGGCTTATAATAAAAATTCAGTTTCAGCCTTACCTATGGAGTGACTAGGGACACTCCCTAATATAGGAAAAAAACAATGTCCTAATGTTTTAAGTGGTTACTGTGTCATTCATTTGTTTCTCATATGACACACCCATGCCACTCACTCATGACAGACTACAGACTATCGTCTCTACTCCCATGCCAGGTACCTGGGAACCCTAGACACAACCCACCAGACTTCCCCTCAGACTGGAGCCCACAAGGGCCTGGCTGTCCCAGGAATGCAGTGAGAGGCAGTGGCAGCCAGAGCAGCAGTAGGTTGGGGGAGTTTCACCTTCAGCGATTAACATGGAGCCACCAGCCAGACTTGAAGCTGAATGAAAGGAGAAAGTAGCAGAGCACTGTGTGGGTGTAGTGGGGAAGGTTTTAGCTGCTTTTCAGGGGTTAAAATTTCCCTTGGAGGGAGATGCAGGGAAGAGTGAGACAATGAGGATGATAGAAACCATAAATGGTGATAAGTAGATAGAACAGGATATGTCTATGCTGACAGGGAGAGTGGGGAGCTGCGGTCAATCTCTGCTCGACCCCAGCAGAGCTCCCTGGGGCCCAGGACTGAAAGCCAGGAAACCAGGAAGTGCTCCAGCTGGGATGGGGCCAGTGGCTTGGAATAAGTACCAAGAGCCAGTGTTCACATGGGTGAGGGGCTCTAAAAACAACTGCTGCTGTTGGTTGGGTGGTTCTGAGCTCATTATTGGTTAAAAAAGAGCGCTTGGTGACCAGGCCAGGTGTAGGGCATAGGCCATTGGTGCCCCCTGACTTTGGACACCTTCCACTTATGTGGAATGCCAGAGAAGGAGTTTGTGAGGGAGACTAGCTGTGAGTGGAGATCATGGCTATATGAGGCATCTGTACTAGTAAACCCCTTTAAAGACTTCAGGAATGATGTGAGCCAGGTGACCTTGACAGTCACACCACAGGATGTCCCTAGCAGTTATTACAGCAAGGCCTCTGTAATTACTTCCCTATTTCAGAGTGCCCCAGATTACATTGTGTCCTATCAGAGCATGGAGTTACATGGAGTAGGCCACGAACTGACAAGCAGGGCATTACAAGGTGCCTGATGGCTGGCAGTTATATGACCCTAGTTTATTACTGGCCACTAATGTGTCTGTTTTATGGACAAGGCTGCCGGAAGACTCCAGTAAAGTGAAAGGTATTACAGCTGCATGTATCCTGGCTATTCTAGACTGAAATTACTGTTAACCCTAGTGCTACTCTGAATGGAGAGTAGTTTCAGAGTCAGCAGCTGTGCAAGCCATTTCCCATTGCTCACTGAGCATTGTCACTGGTATTACCGGTATGTTTGCCCCTGCTGTTGGCCAAAACTGCCCAACTCCTTTCGATGCTGCCTACTTCTTCTCCCTGCTCAGCTGCACCCAGAGCTCATGGGATGTCCCTGTCTCCTGCCTCACCCTGTCCCCCCACTTACTCAGTGCCCTGAGAACTCATGGGGTGTCCATGCCTCCTGCCTCACCCTGCTGCCCCCCGCCCCCCCCCCCCCAAACCTGCTCGGCTGCATATAAAACTCCCAGGGCATAGTTAAGAATTATGGGTCAAATCTGTAGCTGTGTCTATTGATGTAACTCCACTGCAGTCAATAGCATTAATGCTGATTTACACCAGCTGAGCATCGGTCACTGCCATGATGACTACTACCAGGATTGGGCCTGAAACAGCCCATAGGTCCAGATAATGTAGGACTGTTTGATGCAACTGTCCTATACATTTAGAAACCTGAGTGTGCCAGAAGTGTAATATCAAAACAATACATTCCCTTTACATATTTCCTTTGAGACGCCGTAAGGTATGATCCAAAGCCCATTGAAATCAATGGGACTCTTTCTATTGACTTCAGTGGACTTTGGATCATGCCCATAGTGGATAAAGAAGGACTTGGTGACTTGGTTTATTTGTACCTTCAAAAATCCCTTACAAGAAGGTATTAAGGAAACTGAGTAGCCATGTGGAGAGGTGTAAAGTTCTGACACTGGATCAAACTGGCTAACAGATAGAAAGTAAAATGTGAGACAAAATGGTCAATTTTGATACCAACTTGAAGTTGAGTGTGTATTACAATGTTCCATACTAATACTGGAGTTATTTACTTTTATCAATTTGAGAAAGCGTCCTGGGCATCATTGTCTGCAGCTCAGTGGAAACCTCTGCTTAAAGTGCAGCAATGGTCAAAAAACAAACAATGTTCACATGCATATATATGCAATGGAGAATAATATGAAAAATATTTAGCCAGTATATAAATCAATTGAATGCTCTTGTAATGCTGATAGGTGGGGGGATTGAACCTGGGACCTCGGTGCATGAGCCTCTATTGTGTGAGTTAAAAGCCCACTGACTGTTAGATGTGTCTATGTGTTTTCTCTCCTGTGCCACTAGATGAGACAGAACACCACGCCCAGGAGGTGTGTGAGTTACACTCTCACCTGGATACTATATGCAAAAGGCCCTTCATTTTTGGTTTTTATTTTATTTAATTTTTCCCAGGAATTTATCAATGTTTAGTACTACAACAACAATAACAGGTGAAAATTAGTGGAAAAAACTATTAATACTTTTTCTGGGTAAATATCGGGGTTTATTTTGGTGGACAGAAGGACAGGGGAAAAGAGTATTTGGTAGGTTAATGCTTTGATAAATGGAATTCAATGTGGTTTGCTGCAGACCTAAAACACAACTCAAAACACAATGCCACCTTGGAGTTTAAGAAAACAATACAGCTCTAATCCCCAAATAAAACTTTTCATTTGAACAAACAAGTTGCTGTTGTAGACTTAGAACTATTAGCCTATAAATATTTACATTTAATAATTGGGCCACACCATTTGCAGCACTCAGCTTCAACTTCATAGTTTCCTACTGTTTTTATTTTTTTAAAACTTTTGAATACTTCCTTGTGTTCTGAAATGTACTCTGATACAAATTTTTGTTTTCTTCCCATTTTAGTGTGTCATATCTTTAAATTGTTATCTGCTAACAGCTTGAAATGTGTACATGGTTGGCATGAGATTCATCAGTATGTTCAGATGTGCATGCACTTCAGAGCTTGAGTGTGTGCCTGTTTGTTTATTGTGTGTATCTTTAGACTAGTAAGTAGCCGTGTGACTCATGCCATCTCACTTGGGGTGCTCTTTACACTGCTTTGCTGCTGTGTCCTCCAGTCTGGACAACCCATAAGTGGTCTCCAGCATGTAAGTCACTCCCACCTATGTCTGTGTACACTTGCAAACTGCCAGTCACACTTGGACTCTCACTAGCCCAGGGGTGGCCAAACTGTGGCTCATGAGCCACATGCAGCTCTTTTACTGCTAAAGTGCGGCTCACGGAACCCCTCATGCGCCCTCACCCTCATTCTCCACCTACCAGACTGGGGGTGAGCTCGGGACCTTTGCCTTGCAGCAGGGTGGTGGGGTAGGGGCTTCAGCCCAGCAGGGATGGGGGTCTTGGGGTTTCTGCCCAGTGGGGCGCACCTGCCTGGGGTCAGGGCTTCAACAGGAGCAGGGCTGAAGCCCCGAGCCCCGGACCCAGCAGGTGCGCCCCAGCTTTTGAACTTCTGAAGATTGTTGTATGTGAGTTGGAGGGCCAGTAAGTTTGCCCACCCCTGCACTAGTCTGAATTACAGTGCAGGGTGACCCCAGCCCGCTCCCAGTCCCAGACTTTCCCAATAAATGTATGTTTTATACTGTGCAGCTCTCTCCTGGACAATGAAGCTTATATAAAGTCTGTCATTTTATTAATAGAAATGAGATGCACAACTCCTGTTATTCCAAATGGAGTTCCCAAACACTTCAAATCAAACACATTGGTTTAGATAAAACAAGTTTGTTAACTACAAAGAGCTAGATTTTAAGGGAGTACAAGTAATGAGGGATAAAGGTCAGAAATGGTTACAAGAAAAATAAAGATAAAATGCAACTAATGCCTAACTTAAACTGTGTTACATTCACAGCAAAGTTTCTCTCACCACATACTCTCAGTATTCTTACTACCAAACTTCTTTGCACGAGCCCCTTTTCTGTGTAATGGCTGCTTCCTTTGTTCCTTCTGGTGCAGTCAACTGATAAACAGAGAATGAGAGAGGAAGAAGAGAGGTGGGTCTTGGGGTGTTTGTCTACCTTTTATAGTGTCAGTCCCTCCCTTGGAAAACATTCCCAGCTGAGATTCAGGAGATGGAGAGTCCATAGGAGAG
The DNA here is from genome assembly GCA_003846335.1 of Cuora mccordi. Taxonomy (NCBI): domain Eukaryota; kingdom Metazoa; phylum Chordata; order Testudines; family Geoemydidae; genus Cuora; species Cuora mccordi. Next base: position 3,044,511 of record ML123162.1, read on the forward strand.
GATGTTTCCTGCCCGTTTTTCCTCACCTGTTTGAGGTTTCTTTGTCTACCCTTCCTGCTTGATGACTGTTTACTGCTTAAGTGCAAATTAAGCAGATCACACATTGCTTTGTTTAGGACAGACCTGTTTGCCAACTTCTGTTTGGTCAGGACTGTGGTTTGGAACATGTGTTAATAACACCATAAAGTGGAACCTTCTATCTTTACATACTATGTTGCTCCACCAATTTTATCAGAATATTGACCAGAAATTTATGAGTTTTCAGAAAATACCTCATAAGGCACACTGTGTAAAAAGATTATTTCAATAGTGTGTAAGTAAGAAATACAGTGGTACAGACTATCACAGCATCTACTATATATTATCTAATATTATTTTAATTAAACTCATTTTATCGGTAACAATTTACATTTATGAAATAACAGAATTTGGAATTAGAAAATACAACCCACTAGAACATAAACCCCACCTTTATGCATTCCTTTTTCATTTTCTCAGTTTTCAGCCTCTGTAAGACCAGAATTTGAAGGAAAATTTCTTAGGCTGTTTAGTTAACTCTTGAGCAATCCTCTTGTGCAGTCTTTGTTTGCTGTTTTGAATTCCAGCTTAAATATCAATACGTATTACCTAATTGATTGAACAGTTGTCCCTCTGCTACTTTCTGGCTTACAGTTCCTTTACTCTCTGACAACTTTTCTATTCCTTTCACTTCATCGTATATACCTCAGGATGCTGTCCAGATGTTTTCAGTTACAGTCCTTACTATTTTTTCATTTTCACTACAACTTTTTTCCTTTACTTAATAGTTTTCTAACAATGTTTTTCTAATAATTTCTTAGATTATGTCAAGACTCTAGTTATTTTGCCTCTCATTTAATTGTACTATTCTTCCTTTAATGATCCCACTCTTCCCCTTCTACCGCTGCCTTTTTTCTTTCAAAGTACTGTCCCATTTGTCCCTGTTCCTACTATTTCTGTCTGTCCTGTCTCTCCTGAACTGGATTTTCTCCCTTCCAGCTCTAGTCCTGGAACCCCCCTGATGACACAACTCACCCACTGGGGTCTATATCCACTGGCTCCCCACTTACTGTGTCCCTTCTTTTCTGGTGTTGGTTGCTGCCTCTTTCGCTACTGGCCTGTCTCTCTCCCAGTACTGGGAAACTTCCTCCAGAGTCCACCAGCTGCTGCCCATTTAGCCTGCACTCAGCATTGTTTTACCCCCTTTTCCTTCCCCACAACCCATCCCAGCTCCAGATCACCCCCTTTCCAGTTGCCCTGCAATCCTTGGAGTTCTTGAGACTCTCCCCAGAACAGTTATTTTGGGCTCCCCTCTCTTTTTTTTTTAAAGAAATTCTAAACCCAATAAGGCTGCCTATGAGCTGCCAACCTATGTTGCTCCCATCACTCCTTTGACCCAACAGTGTCCAATAAAGGTGGGGCAGAGAGTAGGCTGAGTGGGATAAGGGGGGTATTGGGGCAGGAGGGAGGCTGGGCGGTGGTGCAGAGAACAATGATGGGGAGGGAGATGGAGGGGATCGAATGGCAGCTGAGGAAGGGAGGAGAGTCCCTTCCCAGCAGCTAGGGAAGATAGTGTTGCCAGTTTTTGCCAACTGAGCAAGACTCACAGGATTTTGGCATCTGCAGAAGGAGCTTTTATGATGACACAAGAAGTTTCTCTTGTCCCGTGATTTTCAGGGCAGGCACACAGCCAGAGCTCTGCAAGAGCTAAGAATACAGATCTGCCTTGCCATACAGGAAAGAGGAGAGTGGGGAGTCAGGGTAGTGGTGCTGCTGGCACCTGGTCAGAGAAGTCCCAGATCAGGTGAGTGGTGAACTCAGAGGAAGTGGTGCAGCTGGGTTTCAGTTCTAGGGCAGTGGGAGACAGAATGTTGCTGTTGGGTCATGATAGCACAACAGTAAAAAACACACAACCCTAGACTAAAAAACAATACTTGATTTTAAGAAAGCCTCATAAGTTGAAGGTCTGGCTCCTGACTTTTGATGTCTTGAGGCTGGCAATACTGCTAGCATGTTTGCACATTCTCTAACAGTGACTGATTTAGTAGGGAAGACAAGCCCTTGCAGGGCATGGCAAAAGGTGTTTCTCTGCAGTCGCCTTCTCTTCCTTTGTTCCCTAGTATCACTTTCTATATAATCCGATGGGAAAACATAGTAAAACTGGTTCATCTCTTTGGAGAGGCTGAGGGACAGACAGGGAAGGTTTTGAATCTCAGGCCTGAATCAGTTGATGCTTTTACTCTGCCAGTGGAATGAATCATTCTGACACTTTCCTGAGTTCTTTGATCTACTCCCTGTTCAAAGCTGGGTAAACTGGAGGAAGACGAGTCACTAATTTGCTGACAGCTCAGACAGATTATGTCACAGAAATGACTACAACCTTGCCTAGAGCCAAGATCTGCCTCTAAAACTCTGATTTTTCTCTCTCTGCAGCCAGCGTGATTCTGGATCCAATCACTGCTCATCATGATCTCATCCTGTCTGAGGCTCAGACATGTGTAACAAAAGGAGATACAGCACAGAATGTGCCAGACAATCCTGAGAGATTTGATTCGTCTGTGTGTGTCCTGGGTTCTGAAGGTTTCACATCAGGGATACATTACTGGGAGGTGGAAGTGGGGAATGGTGGTGACTGGTGGGCTGTAGGGGTTGCCAGAGAGTCTATAAGGAGGAAGGGATGGCTCAATTTTAGCCCAGTGGAGAAGATCTGGGCTGTGGAATGTGACTGGGGTAAATACCAGGCTCTTGACTCCCTTGTGATCCATTTGCCTCTGAATGAGCGACTTGAGAAAATTGGGATTTCTCTGAACTTTAAAGAGCGCCATGTAGCATTTTATGATATTGATAACATAGTGCCAATATACACTTTCAAAGAGGTCTCATTCTCTGATGAGAAAATCTTTCCTTTCTTCTGTATCTGGAGAACTCCAGGAAAATATATCAGACTATGTGACCGAGAAAAGAGTTAGCCCTACATTTTCAAGTGTCCATTATTGTTTTGTGCCAGCATTCAAAATTAGTGGGCACTTATGAAAATTTTGAGCAAATTACTTCACTGTGCCCAGAATTCTGTACCTTTCAAAACTATAGAAAACATGAATGGTCAGGAGAAAATGTCAATGGCACAGCATTTACCCAAGCTATTTTTCTAACCTCTAGTATTCTGGATGCCAAGTGTGATAAATGAAGGGAGGGAGGGGAGCTCCCTTTTATGAACACAGCCAGCCAGTTAGCTGTAAAATCCCTCTTGGTAGCTGTTCTCTGCTTGCTTTTCCTGTAAAGGGTTAAAAAGTCCCCTAGGTTAAAAAAAAAGAAAAGAAAAGGAGTGGGCACCTGACCAAAAGAGCCAATGGGAAGGCTAGAACTTTTTAAAATTGGGAAAGAACTTTCCCTGTGTCTGTTGTTCTCTGGACTGCAGGGATACAGAGCAGCAATGCTATAAGCAGGAATGCTGTGTAAGGTTTGAACCAGGTATGAAAAATTATCTTCCATACCTAGAAGGAATTATTTGCATAGGGAATGTTTAGATAAACACAATCCGGTTTATTTCTTTATTTTGGCTTGTGGATCTCCTCTGTGCTAACCCCAGATGCTTTTGTTTTGTTGTAACCTTTAAGATGAACCCTGTTTTGGGTGCTTAATTTTTGGAATTGCTCTTAAAATCTAGCAAAAGCCTAAATTCCAGATGTATTTTCTTTCTTTTTGTTTTTAATAAAATTGACTTTTTTTAAGAACAGGATTTGGATTGTTAGGTCCTAAGAGCTTTGTGCTTATGCTGTTTGATTAGCTAGTGGCAACAGCTAATTTCCTTTGTTTTCTTCACAGCTCTTCCCAGAGGTGGGGTGAAAGGGCTTGAGGGTACTCCACAGGGAGGAATTCCCAAGTGCTCCATCCTGGGTCCAAGGGATTTTTCTTTTTTTTTGCATTTGGGTGGTGGCAGCATTTACCATGCCAAGGTCAGAGAAAAGCTGTAACCTTCGGAATTTAATACAAGCCTGGAGTGGCCAGTATTAACTCTTAGAATCCTTGTGGGCCCCCACCTTCTGCACTCAAAGTGCCAGACTGGGGAATCAGCCTAGACACCAAGTCTACACAGGGTCTGAATGAGCTCTCCCCTCTCCTATTGATGGGCTTGGGGAAAAGACTTCAGGAGCAGACCGTGTTTGCATAGACACACCTACTCTGCCTAGGTGCACACTATGATTGAGTTTCTTTGCCAAAATGATCAATTATAGCTGGTTTGGAGTTACAAATCACTTTAGTACTTGAATACAGGGGTAATAAAATGTTGTTATCCTGGCTGTATGGGTAAAGAGCAGCAGAACTGTTCTTAGCATGCCCTGATTGAGGTTTCATTTAGGGTGACCCCCCTCACTAAATAAGCAGGGGTAAGGATGCTAAATCCCAGTGAAAGGGGAAAAGGGTGGAGATAGGTGGTTGTATGGGTGTTGCCCAAAGAGTCCCAGATACCACTTGACTTTCACTTCAGAGCTCATTAGACTCAATTAAAGACTGGAGAAGTAATCCCAAAGGAAAGGGGAAATAAAGTGGGATAGTAAAATGGAGTGTAGATAGGTCCTGGAGAGAGGAAAGGGAGAAGGTAGGGATTGACTTTTTTTCTGCATAAATGTTTATAACTACAAAGTAATGCACATTGAAAAACATAATCCCAGCTATGCAAAATGATGGAATCTGAATTAGCTCTTTTTCCTTGTGATGCCATATGATTGGAACACGACCATTTATATCATTAATATTGCCACTATTATATAATTCCAACAAATCTTGTACAAAATATGTCATGTATGGTATCAGTGGAAAAGTTACAATCTATCAAATATCACTATCCTGTTTGTATGCCTGTATCATTTCTGTATCTGAAGTTGTGAATATTGACTATATACCTGCATTTCAAATGTATTTGTTCCTGGGAAAACACCTACAAGTTAGTTTGCATCAAGTCTAGCCAACACTAAACTCTTGGGATTAGAAGAACTCTTTATTTGATTAAATAGTTTTTAAATAGCCACTTATCATTAAGTCTAGTGTCTGGGTGATGAAACAAGGGCTTGGATACCTAAGAAGACTGCATTTCTGACTTCTTGTTAACCAGTGTGATGAGACAGAAGTTTATTCTTCCATAGGATATGCCAAGTCAGTGACAAAAATAATCAGCAGTTTGGGGTGGGTCTGCCCCATTTCTCGGCAGTTTGTCCTGAATTTTGTATTCTCAGCTGTGACCCACTGAAGGACAGTGACATTTGACATACTTTTTGCAGGATTCACAGAACCAGGTCAATTAAGCTTTGGATCAGAACCCCATGCTATTCAAACATTTGAAATTTGATATTGAGAGTTTTAATGGTTAAAGAGTAATTACAATGAGTGAGCAATGACCATATCAGGGTCTTGACAGAAAAAAACTCTGGAAGGTTTATGCTCACAAAAGGGGTTATCCTTTAAGAAGAAAGCTACTGATCAAGAACTGAAAAATCTGTTAGTGGCCAGTGATCAGAAAGCAGTGGCTCCACTCTCACCTGCCCCAAATGCAGCTTCTGAAGCAGAAGCAGCGGGAATGCTAGCAGTGGAAAATGAACAACAATTTGAACATGAACAAAAACTGTCAGATCTTCAATTGCAGGAAAAGCAAAAGATAAGAAACTCATCAAAGATGGATGGAACAGATGGCTGCTGAGGAAAGGGCTCATCAAAAACAGCTAGAAGCTGCCAACCTTCAGCTCCAAGTCTTGGAAAAGGAAAAGAATCTGCCACAGCCTGAAACTCCATCTTCCCTCCACAATAGGAAAAATTGGGAAAGGATTTGTCCCATTTACAAAGATTCTGAAGACATGGAGGAATTTTGGTCTACATTTGAACACCTATCCAGTCTTCACAAGGACTCAGATGAACAATGAATCCTTGTCCTGCTAACCAGGTTGACTGGAAAAGCCAGAGTGGTATTTAATGAATTAAGAGCACAAGAAGCTTTAGATTATGTGCTGTTTAAAGCTCCCGTGTTAAAGTGATTCAAGGTCACTTCTGAATCTTACTGGGTAAAGTTTAGAAATTGTAAAATGTCTAATGACTGTACTTTTGTGTAATGTGCTCATAAATTAATGGGTTTTGTTAAAACGTGGGTTGTGGGAGCAAAGACTCATGGGAAGTTTGAGACATTTTTGGATTTAATCATTTTGGAACAATTTGGGGGCATTGTTTCTGAAAATATTAGAGCAGCTGTTTGTGATGGAGAACCCTCAGTCTTAATGGCTGCAAAAATTGCTGATGCTTACCTACATAATAGAAATTATGAAAAGTCTAAACCCCAGTTTAAAAGGAGTGAAGGTTTTAAAAATAGGCCTAGCCCTACTTCTATTAGAAAAGCACATAGGAGCCCAGAACATAAAACTCTTTTTCTAAGGGGAGACAAGTGGTCTTTCATTTGTGTGGTACACATGAACTTATCAAGCCAGAGTGTCCAAATTTGCAAAATAAACCTGCAACCCCAAATACCATAAAGCCCCCAACATAAACTCTATAACTCTTTAAGCCTATAAGGTGACCAGATAAAGCCCAACACTGCCACCTTGTGTGCAAATGCTGTTACTGTTGTCTCTGAAGGAATTAGTCTTAGGACCCATATTAAAGCTAAATATGGGAAGAAGACGAATGAGTTAATTAGCTGTGCAGAAATTAATGGAACAAAGTGCATGACATGGAGGGACACCACAGCGGGTATTACTTTGATAAAGCAAGTCTTGTCAGAGAGGAAGATTATTTGCCATTTGAGTGTGACTATTGTAGCCCTATCTGAGTATTTTATGAATGTGCCTTTAGCTAAAATCCACCTTAAGCAGAAGGAATTTGATGATTTCATGGTAGTTGATGTAAAGGATTCAATTCCTGCAGATGTGTTAATTGGGAATGATAGGAAAGCTACCTTCAGTCAAGTTAATATCATGACCCAACCACAGGGAGAATATGAATGTGTTTCATCTGTATTACCTGCTAGCAGTGTGGAGAATGGTGGAAAGGAGGGGAATGTTCCCAAGCCTTTATCTGTTCCATTCTCCAAACATTTGTCTGTAAACAGCTAGGTGCGCTGGGACAAGAGAGAAACTACCTCCAATTGTTTGTCTGTTGGGAATGGCAACTTGCCTGTTAAGGAAGCCATTCCATTATCCATGTATTTGCCTGTAGTCAGCCATGGGTGCTGAGACAAGGGAGAGGATTTCTCCAATTGTTTATCTGTTAGAAAGGATAGCCTGACTGGTGACAGTAAAGCAGGCTGTGAATAAGCAGAAAGTGCCTCTCCATTTATGCTGGTTGAGGATTTGTCAGTTGTCCCAGAATTGGTTCTGAATCATAGACTATCAGGGTTGGAAGGGACCTCAGGAGGTCATCTAGTCCAACTCCCTGCTCAAAGCAGGGCCAATCTCCAACTAAATCATCCCAACCAGGGCTTTGTCAAGCCTGACCTTAAAAACCTCTAAGGAAGGAGATTCCACCACCTCCCTAGGTAACCCATTCTAGTGCTGAACTTAACTGAAATCCAGAAAGTCTGTTGTTGCTCAGGAAGATGTTTTTTTAGAGCAAGCCCCAGCTGAAGAGGGTAAGGGCATAATTTATGGGAAAGATGTATTGTTGCTTAGAGAGGGTCCTGAGAGAAAATCCTCATGGTAGTTTTTGCAAACAGTTTGCATCAACTGAGGGGTGTGGAAGTGATTTGGATTGAGTTAGTTCAGAATGAATCACTGTTTGTACAAAGCAACAGTTTATTTGTTCAGAGGCTTGTTTCAGTTCCTAACTGCCAGTTTTTCAGATGTTTATGGATCCAATTAACTTGCTTTAGAAAGATCCAGTGTGGATGACTTAGGGCTTGTTTACACTGGCAATTTACAGCGCTGCAACTTTCTCGCTCGGGTGTGAAAAAACACTCCCCTGAGCGCAGCAAGTTTCTACGCTGTAAAGCGCCAGTGTAAACAGTGCCCCAGCGTTGGGAGCCATGCAAGGGTTAAAAAGTCCCCCAGATTAAAAAAAGAAAAGAAAAGGAGTGGGCACCTGACCAAAAGAGCCCTTAGAGAGGGTCTCAGGGTGAAAATTGCTTGGGAGGTTGAACAGCCCTATAACCAAGTGTTTACCTCAGGGCTCTGTGCTTTCACCAACCCTGTTCAACCTTTACATCAATGACCTGCCAACAGTGGAGTCACACAAGTTCATTTACACAGATGACATCTGTTGCGGAACCCAGGCCCGGATGTTCCACGAGCTTGATGCCACCTTAAACCGGGACATAACAAAGTTATCTGACTACTGTAAGACTTGGCGTCTCTAGCAAAGTGTCATAAAAACAGTCTCCAGTTTATTCGTGTTCATCACACCAGCGCAACCCGAGAACTGAATGTTTATTTGAATGGTCTGAAGGTAAAGCATGAATTAGAACCTGTCTATCTAGGTGTGATTTTTAGACCGCACACTGAGTTACCATGCCCACCTGAAGAAGACAGTAGCTAAAGTTAAGATGCCCAGCAATCTTCTTACGAAACTGGCAGGTTCGTCATGGGGTGCCCGTGCTCCAACACTGTGGACGTCTGCTCTTGCCACCTCATATTCGGTGGCGGAGTACTGTGAACCAGTATGGAACCAATCATCACACACCAAACTGGTGGATACATAGTTACTTGCCACCATGCGTATCATCTCCAGCACCCTGCATCTGACTTCACTCTCATGGCTCCCAGTTCTGAGCAATATTGCTCCTCCTCATATCAGACGAGAGGTTGCCACTGGCAAGTTACTGGAGAAAGTACGTGCCAACTCACGCCTGCCTCTGCACAATGACCTTTTTAAATCACCAGCTGCACGCTTGCCATCACGTCGCCCATTATCATAGAATCTCAGGGTTGGAAGGGATCTCAGGAGGTCATCTACTCCAACCCCCTGCTCAAAGCAGGACCAAACGCAACTAAATCATCCCAGCCAGGGCTTTGTCAAGCCTGACCTTAAAAACCTCTAAGGAAGGAGATTCCACCACCTCCCTAGGTAACCCATTCCAGTTCTTCACCACCCTACTAGTGAAAACATTTTTCCTAATGTCCAACCTAAACCTCCCCCGCTGCAACTTGAGACCATTACTCCTTGTTCTGTCATCTTCTACCACTGAGAACAGTCTAGATCCATCCTCCTTGGAACCCCCTTTCAGGTAGTTGAAAGCAGCTATCAAATCCCCTCTCATTCTTCTCTTCTGCAGGCTAAACAATCCCAGTTCCCTCAGCCTCTCCTCATAAGTCATGTGTTCCAGCCCCCTAATCATTTTTGTTGCCCTCCGCTGGACTCTCTCCAATTTATCCACATCCTTCTTGTAGTGTGGGGCCCAAAACTGGACACAGTACTCCAAATGAGGCCTCACCAGTGCTGAATAGAGGGGAATGATCACATCCCTCGAACTGCTGGAAATGCCCCTACTTATACAACTCAAAATGCCATTAGCCTTCTTGGCAACAAGGGCACACTGTTGACTCGTATTCAGCTTTTTGTCCACCGTAACCCCTAGGTCCTTTTCTGCAGAACTGCTGCCCAGCCATTCGGTCCCTAGTCTGTAGCAGTGCATGGGATTCTTCCGTCCTAAGTGCAGGACTCTGCACTTGTCCTTGTTGAACCTCATCATATTTCTTTTGGCCCAATCCTCCAATTTATCTAGGTCCCTCTGTATCCTATCCCTACCCTCCAGCGTATCAACCACTCCTCCCAGTTTAGTGTCATCTGCAAACTTGCTAAGGGTGCAGTCCACACCATCCTCCAGATCGTTAATGAAGATATTGAACAAAACCGGCCCCAGCACCGACCCTTGGGACACTCCACTTGATACCGGCTGCAAACTGGACATGGAACCATTGATCACTACCCGTTGAGCCCGACCATCTAGCCAGTTTTCTATCCACCTTACCATCCATTCATCCAGCCCATACTTCTTTAACTTGCTGGCAAGAATACTGTGGGAGACTGTATCAAAAGCTTTGCTAAAGTCCAGAAATAGCACATCCACTGCTTTCCCCTCATCCACTGAGCCGGTTATCTCATCATAGAAGGCAATTAGGTTAGTCAGGCATGACTTGCCCTTGGTGAATCCATGCTGACTGTTCCTGATCGCTTTCCCCTCCTCTAAGTGCTTCAGAATTGATTCCTTGAGGACCTGTTCCATGATTTTTCCAGGGACTGAGGTGAGACTGACTGGATCTTCCTTCTTCCCTTTTTTAAAGATGGGCACTACATTACCTTTTTTCCAGTCATCTGGGACCTCCCCCGATCGCCATGATTTTTCAAAGATAATGGCCAATGGCTCTGCAATCTCATCGGCCAACTCCTTTAGCACCCTCGGATGCAGTGCATCCGGCACCATGGACTTGTGCTTGTCCAGCTTTTCTAAATAGTCCCGAACTACTTCTTTCTCCACAGAGAGCTGGTCACCTCCTCCCCATTCCGTGCTGCAGAGTGCAGCTGTCTGGGAGCTGACCTTGTCTGTGAAGACAGAGGCAAAAAAATCATTGAGTACACTAGCTTTCTCCACATCCTCTGTCACTAGGTTCCCTCCCTCATTCAGCAAGGGGCCCACACTTTCCTTGACTTTCTTCTTGTTGCTAACATACCTGAAGAAACCCTTCTTGTTACTCCTAACATCTCCGGCTAGCTGCAACTCCAAGTGTGATTTGGCCTTCCTAATTTCACTCCTGCATGCCTGAGCAATACTTTTTATACTCCTCCCTGGTTATTTGTCCAATCTTCCACTTCTTGGAAGCTGGTTTTTTGTGTGTAAGACGAGCAAGGATTTCACTGATCGCCTGCCATATTTACTTTTCTTCCTACACATCGGGATGGTTTGTTCCTGCAACCACAATAAGGATTCTTTAAAATACAGCCAGCTTTCCTCGACTCCTTTCCCCGTCATGTTATTCTCCCAGGGGACCTTGCCCATCAGTTCCCTGAGGGAGTCGAAGTCTGCTTTTCGGAAGTCCAGGGTCTCTGTTCTACTGCTCTCCTTTCTTCCTTGTGTCAGGATCCTGAACTCGACCATCTCATGGTCACTGCCTCCCAGGTTCCCATCCACTATTGCTTCCTCTACTATTTCTTCCCTGTTTGTGAGCAGCAGGTCAAGAAGAGCTTTTCCCCTAGTTGGTTCCTCCAGCACTTGCACCAGGAAATTGTCCCCTACACTTTCCAGAAACTTCCTGGATTGTCTGTGCACTGCTGTATTGCTCTCCCAGCAGATATTGGGGTGATTAAAGTCACCCATGAGAACCAGGGCCTGTGATCTAGCAACTTCTGTTAGTTGCTAGAAGAAAGCCTCGCCCACCTCATCCCCCTGGTCTGGTGGTCTGTAGCAGACTCCCACCACGACATTACCTTTGTTGTTCATACTTCTAAATTTAATCCAGAGACTCTCAGGTTTTTCTGCAGTTTCATACTGGAGCTCTGAGCAGTCATACTGCTCTCTTACATACAACGCAACTCCCCCACCTTTTCTGCCCTGCCTATCCTTCCTGAACAGTTTATATCCATCCATGACAGTACTCCAATCATGTGAGTTATCCCACCAAGTCTCTGTTATTCCAATTACATCATAATTCCTTGACTGTGCCAGGACTTCTAGTTCTCCCTGCTTGTTCCCCAGACTTCTTGCATTTGTGTATAGGCATGTAAGATAACTCACTGATCGTCCTGGTGTCCCCGTATGGGGCTGGAGCCCTCCCCTCTTGCACTCACCTACTTGTGCTTTCTCCCGATATCCCACTTCCCCACTTACCTCTGGGCTTTGGTCTCCTTCCCCCGGTGAACCTAGTTTAAAGCCCTCCTCACTCTTTCCTCTTCTGGAAGTCACATGCCGCCAATTATCCTCGCTGGCCTTCTGTCCCCGTTGCGTAGCCTGCTCTGAATCTTCAGAACATTGTGGTCTCATCTGCCATGCCAGGATGTTAAGGCAGAAACACTCTGGCAAAAGGAATTGATATCTGTTATAATTCCCAACTAGTGCCTCGTCGCCAACCCCACAATTTGCCCGCCTGGTTTTGACCTGCCCTGTCACCAATGGTCCCTGTTGAACAGGTTGCAGATTGAGCAAGGTCTCTGTGCAGCCAACCAGTATTGCTAGGGCCTTCATGACAGCCCTTTGTGCAGCTGTGGCACAACACAGACAAGGATGCACATTGTTGAGGAATGCCTGCTGACTAGGTTCAGCGGTGACCTAGAAGAACTGCATCATGCCACTGAAGATGCCATCGCTTGGCTAGACAACTATGCACACGCTAAATAAAAAAACTAAGTAGCTGTGCTTGGCCAGCATATTGGCCGACAATATTGTTGGAACATGAATGTCTCCATGCCAGCGATTCTCAACCTGCGGGCCACGGGCTGCATGCAGCCCAATTAGCACACAGCTGCGCTGCAGCTGTGTGCTAAAGGCTGCCGGCTGTGCGGCGAGGTCCAGTTTTGCAGCTGCCTGGCGTGGTGGGGTTGGGGGTGCCCAGCCCAGCATGGCAGGAGTCTGGAGTCTGGGATTCAGGGTTGCTGGCCTGCCCCACATAGTGGGAGTCCAGGGCTGCTGGCCAGACACTGCAGTGGGGATCTGGGGTTGCCACCTGGCCCCATGGAGTCAGAGTCGAGGGTTGGCGTCGGGGCTGAGCTCCACCAAGCTGGTCTGAACATGGCCTTGGTTGGGCAGGTTTGACACTGAGCAATGGCATTTGGGACTAGGGCTGCTGTGCTCGGTGGCCACATGAGCCTGACCCGGGACAGAGCAGGTGGAACTCATGCTGTGCCCCTCTCACTGAGGAGAAATAGCCTCTATATGAAGCTGCAGCAGGAAAAGCTGCAGGGATTTTAAGGTGCATGTACAGAGTGATGGGAGAGACTGCAGGGAAGTGTGGCGGCCACCCTTTAAAGGGAGGATAAGGCAGGGCAGGGCACTAGGGCCCCCCCAAAAATAATTGTGGAACTAACATGATGTTTGCTGCTCTCACACTGGGTAGAAACTCCCCAATGACAGGCCCTGGGCTGGTTCTGCCGGAGTGCCCTGGGGCTGGGTTGGCTCTGGGCTGGCTCAGCTGGTGGGGCTGGGGGCTGGGATGGGCCTGGGCTGGCTCAGCTGGTGGGCCCTTGGGCTGGGTTGGCCCTGGGCTAGCTCGGCTGGTGGGGCCAGGGGCAGGGAAGGGGAAGTGGGGGCTCTGATGGCCCTGGGAGGGAGGGTAAACAGGGGCTCTGATGTCTAGGGGGAGAAGTGCTCAGATTCTCTAGTGCAGCCAGTGAGGAGAGTGTGGATTCACTAAGGCCAAGGGGAGCTGAGATCAGCTGGTGACAGCTGAGATCAGTGGTGAACAGCAGAGGCTAACAGGGAGTTTGCCTGGGATCTGTCTGAGAGGAGGTACGCTAAGTGATGCATTAGGGGGGCTGTGTTGGTGAGTATCTGAGTGTCTATTGCAGGGACAGTTTGTCCGTGTGCTTGATTGTTTGTTTGAAAAGTGTGAATTGGGAGTGCTTTGTTCCCAGTGGGCCTGACTGTTATAAAAAGGCAGTCAGCAGCAAACCAGCTGAGCGGCGAACAGCAGAGGCTAACAGAGGGAGTTTCCCTGGGGAGAGCCCATTGAGACTTTCATCTTGTGGACTTCTGTGAGTTGCTGCAACAGCTGAAGAAGTTCTTAGAAGGAAGAAATTATGGAAGGTGAATGTTCAGCTGTTGTAACCTGCACAGGTTGCGCCATGTTTGTCTTTCTTCCACAGGACAGAAGCCACTTTGTCTGTACAAAGTGCAAGCTGGTCTCTATATTGGAAGAGAAGGTTCGAGGTTTGGAGAAACAAGTATCGACCCTGCGTTGCATAAGAGAAAATGAAGATTTCCTGGACAGACAGCAGGATATGCTTCTACGGGCACAACATTCTGAAGAATCAGAGCAGGCTGCACAGAGGGGGCAGAGGGACGGTGAAGAAATTTGGCAACATATGACCTCCAGAAGAAGAAAGAGGAGCGCTCATGTACCAGCAATGCAGATACAGGTGAGCAACCATTTTCATGTTCTCTTCACAAGTACTAATGTGGAGAGTGGACTAGATGATACATCTGAGGGAAGAGAGCAGAAGGAGACTCCATGGATTGGAAGGCATGAGATGCACTGTCCTAGGGATGGGGGTTCCATGACCACCGCTCCCAAGAGGAGGAGGAGGGTGGTGGTGGTCGGGAACTCCCTCCTCAGGGGGACTGAGTCATTTATCTGCCGCCCTGACTGGGAAAACTGAGAGGTCTGCTGCTTTTCAGGACCTAGGATTCACGATGTGATGGAGAGACTGCCGAGACTCATCAAGCCCTTGGATCGCTACTCTTTCCTGCTTCTCCATGTGGGCACCAATGATACTGCCAAGAATGACCTTGAGCGGAGCACTGCAGACTATGTGGCTCTGGGAAGAAGGATAAAGGAGTTTGAGGCGCAAGTGGTGTTCTCATCCATCCTCCCTGTGCAGGAAAAAAGGCCTGGGTAGAGACCGTCGAATTGTGGAAGTCAACGAATGGCTACGCAGGTGGTATTGGAGAGGCTTTGGATTCTTTGACCATGGGATGGTGTTCCAAAAAAGAGGATTGCTAGGCAGAGATGGGCTCCACCTAACGAAGAGAGGGAAGAGCATCTTCGCAAGCAGGCTGGCTAACCTAGTGAGGAGGGCTTTAAACTAGGTTCACCGGGGGAAGGAGACCAAACCCCTGAGGTAAGTAGGGAAAGGGGATACCAGGAGGAAGCACGAGCAGGAGAGTGCAAGAGGGGAGGACCCCTGTCTCAGACTGAGAAAGCGAAACAATCAGCGAGTTATCTTAAGTGCCTATACACAAATGCAGAGCAGGGGCAGGGGCTTTGGGGAAGGGGTGGAATGGGGGCGGGGCTAGAGCAGAGCAGGGATGGGGGTCATGGGGAAGAGGTGGGGCAGGGGCTGGAGCAGCATACAGCTGTGCAGGGCACCAGGAAATTTGGTGCCCAAAATTTTCTCGTGCCCTATGCAGCTGCAGACTTTGCGTATGGGTAAGGACAGCCCTGGGTACACTACCTCATGAATTTAATAACTGAACAGTGGGATAATTCACCCTTAAAAGGTAGAAGCCATTGAAACCTGGCCTGCCTATAAAACAAAAACACAGGAAAGTATGGGGGTAATTCCTCTGTTTTGCCTGCAATCAGCAAGGGTATTTGTAAAAGAAAGGGATATTTTAAGCAATAATCTGCCACCCCAAAAGGGGTAGAAACATGTTCTTTTTGTCTTTCAGAGTATCAGGAAAAGCTGGAAAAGTATGAAGAGTCCACTCTTCATACTTTATTTATTCATTTAATGTATTTTTAGTTGAACTGAGCATCCTGCCTCCTGCTGCTTCCACCTGCTGCAAAAAAGAAAAAGAAAGTGGTTGAAAAAAGTCACAACTGCAGACTCCCTGGGATTGGCTCACTGAGGCACAACGATCAAAGTCCTCGACTTAAACAAGCTCACACCCACAATAAGAACTGAGATGGCAGGTCTGTTGTAAATTGGGGTGAGTCAGTTCTAAAACCTACTTTTCCTGCTCTTCACTGATCACTATAACAGCAACACATTCTGTTTATGCAGCACCTTCTGACACAGCTTTCTGCTCCTGAGGGAAAATAAAACAGTGTTACCCCTTGTCACACTGTCTGGAGTAGCTCACAATGGTGAGTGCCAGATTTAGGTAGATACCAAGCCAGTACTCCTGGATCACTTACCATGGACTTACAGGCAGTCCCCTTAGGCTCTTCAGCACATCTTGCCACCCAGACAAACTGGACTTTGTGATATTGGTCACTATACCAAATATCACATCACATTAGGTAACTCAACCCCAAAGGGCCAGTCACTTACTCCAGGTTAGATTGGTACTTTGGATCTCACCAAAGCCAATTCTCTAGTAAATTAATTAAAGGTTTATTAGCTAAGAAAAGGAAGTGAGAGTTCTTGAGAGGTTAAAGCTGGTAAAATACATTAACAGAAGAGTCCGTTTGTGAGTCCAAACTAATAGCAGAGATGTATCAATCTGCTAGTTTTCCATAAGTGTCTTAAGGTTATTCAAAGTAACTTTGGTGATCTCTGTCTTGTATCTGGAACACTCCGTGAAAGTGTCCAGACAGCCCAGAGATACAGGATTGATCCCTGGATCCATTCTTATAGTATCTTTTCACAGAAGGCAATCTGGCAATTGTTTCCATTCGCAGCATGAGGTGGGGAGGGGTAGTAGGGTGGTCAACTGCCCTGGCCTTAAAGGGCTTAGAACAGCCCAGGAGAGGGCTGTCGCTGGGAGCAAGCAGTTCCCAGGCTGATTGGGGAAGCAGGCTCAGCTGTGGCTACGCCCCAGTCGGGGCTCAGCTGGCCCTTATAAGAGGGCAGTGGGCCAGGAGCACAGTTAGTCTCTCTGGCCCTAGAGGGAGAAGGGCCTGGCTGTGGGGAAGCTGAACATGGTACCTGAGTGGAGCAGGGCTGGGGAATATGGCAAGGGCACTCCCACCTGGAAAAGCCCCAGGCTGTGGCCTTGTCAAAGGCCAGAAAGGTACTAGGGTGCAAGGGTGCAGCCAGGAATAGGCAGAGGCAGCCAGTCCAACTTCCCCCCATCCAGCCAATGATGAGTGGTTTATAGTGTGGAAGTAGCCTGTCCCAGTGAGCAGGGGCTAGATGGTGACTGGCAGTAGCCCAAGACTGAGATGAGGTGGGGATAGTGGGTGGGGGTTCCCCTGGGTGGGGAGACCCAGAGAGTGGGTGTACTGCCAGGGGGCAGCTCCTGAGGACAAGAGGGCACCAGGTCCGTGAGGGACACTGGGACCAGCGGCAGCAAGGCACCAGCCTGCAGAGGGCGCTCTAGGTCAAAAGAGCGAATTCCAAGGATGTCCAGGAGGAGGAGCCGCAGGGGTGAGTCTCCCCCTGTTACAGTTGTCTTCAACTTCTTTTTGAATTGTTGTTCTTCAAACCCTAGAACCACATTTTATGTTAAAAGTCTGTCCTTCCCATCTCTCAAAACAGGAATTGTTCTGACCTTTGTCATGCTCTTTAATGACAAGTTGTAAGGACCCTATCTGCAGATGCAAACAGCTTCTGAGTGCCCTCCTGGAACTAGGAATGCTGGACCCACACATGTACCTCCTCCCTGCTCACACCATTTAACCAATGAATAATGTTTCAGAGTACTCAGGGTCTGAAATGCTGGAGTCAAGCCATGCAGAGCACAGTTGAATTGCTTACCAACAAGCATTTGATCTGTGGTACAAGCTGCATACACCTCAGAATCAACAAGAAGGTCCAGCAATCCTGCATTTCCCAATACATGCAACAAAGCAGCACAGGGTGTGAAAACTACTAAGGCAAATTACATTGATGCCAGGTTCTATTGGGAGAGTCTATATCACTTGCTGAGGAACAGCACACAACTGCTGATACATAGGCTGAACAGCATGCTGCCTAGAGCTACTGACCTTTCCTTACATTTCAGCATTGTGGCCATGTCAGCTGGTTTGCCATCCACAATAGGTGTATATGCAACTGCTGTGTAGGTGTTCTTCTTTGTTACATTCTTATGTTTGAAATCAGTCCAAAATGGAATCACTTGAGTGTGAACAATATCATCGATATTTGGTATTGGTAGGACCTCATGAGGTAGTCATCTTAAAAGCCACCAAGAGAGATCTTAGACAGTGTTCATTTGTAGGTGACAAGAGTTCATTTTCTCAAGTACTTTTTCCATTAAGACTCAGTTCTGGATGAGCTTTAGGTTTTTTAAATGTTGCACACTGCATAAGAGACTGTCCAGGGAGAGTAAGTGACTTTTCCTTCACATGCTTCAGTGATATTTCTTGTGATGCTGGAGCTGGACTATCTGCAGACTGTTCTTGAAATACCACTCTCGCCATGGAATGGAAGGTACTCTAGCCACCAGTGATGTTTGCTTTTATGTCCTTCATGGATGAGGTTTCCACCAGCATGAAGTGGTACAATTCCATTTGGAACAAACACACCTCCCTGCAGTATTTTTACTTCCTGGTATAGCCGTGCAGCCAGGCTTGTGTGCAATGATGTGATAATTCTGGGACTGAGTGGCACCTCCTCCTGGTCACTCCAGAGATAAGCTCCAGGCTGATGCCCCTGTCCACAGTCTGCACATCATCTGGTTATATCAACCTGTGTGCTTCCTCCTTCTGGGGGTGGGGGAGCAACTGTACCATTAATCAAGCCACTTCTCCAGTGGTGAATAGGCGGAGGGCCTGGGCCCACTCACTAATCTGGATCCTGAGCCAAGGACCCAGAAGTTGGCAGCCATATGCTGTGTCCCCTCCAACTGCTCAGTACATTTCCTGTTGCGACTTTCCCATGGCTCCAGCACCTTCTTTATACTTCTCAGCTGTCCAGTCTCAGCAGCCAGCCAAGAACTCCCTCTTGGTCCTAGCCAACATCTGCTCTGTCCATAGTGCTAGCTTCTACCCACCTGCTAGGAATCAAGTGTTTCCTCCTTGAGCTCCAGGCAGCAACTGACTAACTTTGGCCCAACAGTTTCTTTTATGTGAGTTTACTGGGCCCTGATTGGTTGCTTCCTGAAGCCCTTCTCTGATTGGCTGCATCTAACACAGCTTCTCTAGGCTGCTTGGAGAATTCACCATCATTGCTCATTCCTGGGATTAACTCCTACACCTGTGTGGGGTAGATACCCCATCACATGTGCCCACCACAATTCATAGACTCATAGGACTGGAAGGGACCTCAAGAGGTCATCTAGTCGAGTCCCATGCACTCATGAAAGGAATAAGTATTATCTAGACCATCCCTGACAGATGTTTGTCCAACCTGCTCTTAAAAATCTCCCATGATGGAGATTCCACAATCTACCTAGGCAATTCATTTCAGTGCTTATCCACTCTGACAGTTAAGAAGTTTTTCTAATGTCCAACCTAAACCTCCCTTGCTGCAATTTAAGCCCATTGCTTCTTGTCCTATCTTCAGAGGTTAAGAAGGACAATTTTTCTCCCTCCTCCTTGTAAAAACCTTGTATGTACTTAAAAACTGTTATGTCCCACCTCAATCTTCTCTTTTCCAGACTAAAAAAAACCATTTTTTTTCAATCTACCCTCATAGGTCATGTTTTCTAGACTTTTAATAATTTTTGTTGCTCTTCTCTGAACTTTCTCCAATTTCTCCACATCTTTCCTGAAATGTGGCACCCAGAACTGGACACAATACTCCACTTAAGGCCTAATCAATGCAGAGTAGAGTGGAAGAATTACTTCTCATGTCTTACTTACAACACTCCTGCTAATACATTCCAGAATGATGTTTATGTGGTTTTTGTTGTTGTTTGTTTGTTTGTTTTGTTTTTTGCAACAGTGTTACACGGTTGACTCATATTTAGCTTGTGGTCCACTATGATCCCCGGATCTCTTTCCACAGTACTCCTTCTGAGGCAGTCATTTTCCATTTTGTATGTGTGCAACTGATTATTGCTTCCTAAATGGAGTACTTTGCATTCACAAGGACTCTGAAGCTGCTTGGAAGTGTCTCTGCCGGATTCAGCAGGTAGGGGGGCTTCCATCCCTGGAACTACAGACTAACTGCTCTGTTTGATATTTCCTCATGTACACATTTATTCAGATGAGCTGGCAGTGTCACAGGACCCCGCTACAAGGTTTGTCAGGGATAAACTGCTGCTCTTGTACTCTGCGTGTAAATTTGGCTGCAGAAATGCACATGCACAATGATCAGTATGTGTTTGGTTTTGGTAACTTCAGTGTGCTTAGTGATTTTCAGTCACACAACAAGGCAGAGTCTCTCTAACCCCCCACCCCCGAGCTCCTAGCCTGAACATTCAGAGAAAATTTTTCCCTTCGCTAGCTCATTCTCTTTTGCTGCCGGACATGAGATGCACTTAGTGAATAGCTTCATTAAGTGATGTTATTGGCAGTGTGTGGCTCCCCTTACTTACCACAGGCTGGATTCACAAGAGGACTTAAGCGATTGTCACTTTAGGTACCTAAAAATATCCCAGAATCAGGCCCCACTGCAATTCACAAAACTCTGCTCAGCTATTGCTAAACCCCACAGGTGCCTAAAATCTCCTGGTGCCTGAATTTTAGCAGTTCCCATTCCCAGGTGTTTGTTTCTGCCTCTGAGCACTTGCTTTGCAGCTACATGCTGGACATCCAGACACCTTGCCCCAGAGCAATGAATGAACCAGGGGAAGATATGCTATTCCTCTGCCTAACTTAACTGTGGGGCAGGACCTGATAGCTGTGCTTAGATATGGTTTGGGGTCTCAAATACAGAGACCCCGGCCTGCTTAGTTCTATGGCAACAACCACTATTAAACATCTTTACAACCTTTTATTAAAGATACAGAAAAAGCAGGGGAAACAACTGTTAAAGCCATTGAAATGTATTAAGTAAGGCTTGCATTGTAACAGAATAACCCTTCTGCCAGTCAGAGTTGGCATCAACAAGGGCCAGGTTTAGGATCTAGGTATTCCTTTTCAACAGTACAACACACAACCAGCTCAAGCCCCCATCCAGTGACCCAGAGTAAGTTGGGAGGTGTCCTTTTCCCCCGCAGGTTCTTAAGTCCAGCCACCAAAAGTCCCTTAACATGGCCATCCCTTCTCTCCACCCCACTCACGGCCATCCCTTCTCTCCACCCCACTCACAGTTGTCCTTGGTCAGTGCAGACCCAGAGTTCAGAGATGCATCTGCAGAGTTCACCTCCCACCCTGGATAGGAGGGTAAGTAAGAAAACACCTTACTCACTCACCTCTTCACCAGCTGTCCTGCCAGCAGATCACCATGCCTCTCTACTGGCCACCCTGCTGGGATATTTTAAGGTCTCACCACTTAACAGCTTTCAGTGATTTCAGCTGTTAAATGTGAAGCCTCACTACCAATACACACTGAGCAGTATTTTGCATTAGAGACACTGTTCTAAAGCAGGTTTAATGCTTATACCTAGATATCACTGATTTCAGCTCTGCAGTGTATAATAGGATTTTCAACTGAATCTAAACTAACTCTCTTATTACACAGAAAAAGAAGATCAAATAGCATCTACAACCCTTAAGGAGAACTAACCCTAACCAATATGTAAATCATTTTCATGCTCCGCTCACTAGGCTTTGGAACCCATGTCCCCTGCCTCAAGAGTGCCCGTTAGTTGAGGGTGAGTCCCTCAATCAGGGTATACCAAGCATAGTTTGTATCCTCTTGAGTCACATAACAAGGATAAGAATGCTTTATTAGTCCTGCTTCAATAACAAGGAGACCGGGGATCCAACACCAGCCAAAAGTGGTCATTTGGGCAAGCAATCCCATCAGGCTAAGCACCTAGGCAAGGTGGGGGTGCCCATGCAAATGAGATCAGCTCCTGAAGTCCTCTTCCACAGTTCATCATTAGATTCAGGGGAGAGCTCACGCAGACTCAGCTTACATCAGTATCCCTTATTCCCATTCACTTTAGCTGTAAAGAGTTTACATGGGGAAAAAACCCTGCTTTGATGTCTTTTTGATGGTATTAGAGATGGTAATAGCTATCTTTTTGGGGAGAGGGGAGTATAGGATAGCTGAGATCACCTGGAACTGGCATTACTGTGGGTTTTTTTTTGTTTGTTTGTTTGTTTTTCTGATTCCTGTTCCTATTACTTTGAGACAAAACAAGACAAATACACCCAAATGGGGAGAGAAAAGAACAGCAAAGACAGACAATGCAGAGATCATATGTCTGGGCAACTCTAATGCTTTATCTAAAGCTCTTAGTCTGTCAGTGTAGTTCAGATGTTGCAGATCCCACAAGGCAGAGATGTGCCTAGCTGAGTTCATTCCTGACATTGTACCAGTGCTGAAGACAATGAAGGTAGGTCGGTGACACGTCAAATCACCAGGCCAGGGACTGATCTGATTGTAGTGAGATCCTCAGAGAGCCTTCACCTGTGACAGGTGTGGCTGGGAGGTGGGTCCACTTCTTCTCTCCCCCTGTGAATATCTTTATATTTGTCATTGCCAGGGCTGGAAGGGAACAGGCCATTTCCACTGCACTCTCAGGCCTTGTCTACATTGGTTTTTCCCCTTAACAGGTTCCAGGATTTTTGCCATTGGTCTCCACAGACGGTAACCATGGTGTGAGCACTAGTGTAGACAGGCTTCCACTGGCAGTGGCATTTTAACCACCATGTCATCTAAACCTGGTCAGAGCAGGTGCAGATGAAGCCTGTGTGCTTGAATCCATTCCCTTCTGGTACAGCACATCTGACCTTCTCCCCATTTCCCCGTGGCACTGTCACTGCACCACACTCACTCGCTGTCTGGTTTGTTATTTCTCCTGTTCCCCAGACCAAGATATGATGATGGGGAAAGTTCCCTCATTCTCTCCTGGTTTCACAGCAAGCTCTGCTCTGCCCGGCTACGTTGCTCTCTGCCTCACTCTGCAGATTCACAAACTGGTGTCAGGTAGGAGCTCCGGTCTCCTTGCTGGGATTGTTGCCTGTTGCTATTGCTGGTCATTATCATCCATCTTGCATCACTGCCTAAAGACAATAAACCATGTCTGCTCAACCTGCCTGGTGTGTCTTTTCCTCCCTACACAACAATCAGCAACATGGAGCTACCACAGGGAACAGCTGGGTCCCTAATGACCATGTTTGCTATCTTGTCAGGGCAAGCTATGTACTCACTGCTGCTGTCTCTGGTGACTTCTAAAACACAGAAAACTGTGAACACCATTATGGGACTCTCAAACTTTTTAAAGGAATACTACCCAATTTCTATACATTGCACTGGCAGACCAAATAAGTCACAAAATAGATTCTTCAGCCATGAACTAGTCCTGAATCCCAGACTCTAGTTTTGAAGCAACAACCCACAAGTCATTCACAGTGCACTAGACACATCTGATTAGGTCTCAGAGCCTAACCTCATATCTCAATGAGGATGTGAGAGTATTTGCTGGGTTCTTCATTCTGTGCCCTCAGTGAAATCCTTAGAGTGACCCATTCTACCCACAAAGCTACCTCCACAACTACTCTGGCTCTTTGATTCTCTCCTGATTGGTTTCTATCCCGCTATTTTAATCAGCTCTATTTCTCCTGATGCCGAGTCTTTATATTGAGACCCCCTCCACACATTCAGTGCAATTGCACAATGGCCATTTCTCTGCCTCTGAACTTTTCTATGCACCTCCTCCCCCATTTCCATTATCTGACTCTAACTTTGAGCTGCCACCTGTGCAGTGATGATTATCTTTTTTCATATCTTTACACCTTGCAAGCCTTTACACCATCCCAACCTCAGCCAGGGAGACCCCTGTGCTGGAGCAGCACAAAAAAGCCTTGTGTTTCAGAATCAAGCCCCCAATATTAATTATCCCCAGAGCGCCCTGTGACGTTTTGAGCCGTATTCAGAGATAATAGGGATAATGTATAAAATTCACACATGATTTCCACACTCGTATACATACCTTGGGCACTGCACGAGTACATGGATGCGCTCTAATGCAGGGTACTTCCTTATTGTGTGTTGTGCTGCTGAATTAATGCTCCCCTCAGTGCACCTCTGATTTAATGTCTTTTTTCCATTGTATATTTCACAGCACAGTTCAGTGACTGGACCTGACCATCCAATCACTGCCTCTGTAGGTGGGGAAGCCATCCTGCCCTGCCACCTCTCCCCCAGGATGGACACTCAGAGCATGGAGGTGAGATGGTTTTGATCCCAGTTCTCCCCAGTTGTGCACTTGTACCATGGTTAGGAGGATCAGTATGGGGATCAGCTGTCACAATATCAAGGAAGAACAGAGCTGCTGAAAGATGAATCAAAAGTGGGAGTGTTTCCCTGAGAATACGCAATATACAGCCCTCTGATGAGGGACACTACATGTGTTTCCTTCACTCACTTACCTTTTCACAAGAAGCCTTAATGCTACTGCAGATGGCAAGTCAATTACTTGTTTCACTGCTATTTTGACTTCAGAAAGGGTAATAAATGAATTGAGAGCGCTCTTGTGAGATGGTGCTTGTGGTTTCTCATTCACATGTCAATGCCCTGATCTCTCTTCTAGCCTCCAGTGATTTGCCAGCAGTGTTGGCATCTGCTTTTTGAGAACCACTGAGGGTGTTGCTGGGCTGCTCTGCATTCTGAGAATGCCTCTAAACTTTGCTTTGCAAGTGAAGGTTATGGAAGAGTTTAGCCTCTATGCACATCCATTAGATGTTTCACAACTATTTCAAATAGTTATTCAACTCTTTCTGCCTTCTTCACTGGCCTATGTGGTGAGAATTGTTCCCATCATTCATAAAAGGAAGAATGAGCAGATATAAGGGAAGCAAACTGTCAAACTACAGGGTTACCATGGAATCATAGAAATAATGGGCTAGAAGGGACTTCAAGAGGTCACCTAATACAGCCCCCTGCACTGAGGCAGGACCAAGTAAACCTAGACCATCCCTGACAGGAGTTTATCTAACCTGTTTTTAAAAACCTCCCATGATGGGCATTCACAACCTCCCTTGGAAATCTACTCCAGAACTTAATTACTATTATAGTTGGAAAGTTTTTTCCTAATATCTACCTACATCTCCCTTTCTGAGAACAATTGCCCACGTTCCTCTCTGTAGCTGCCCTTAACATTTGAAGTTTGTTATCAAGTTCCCCCTCAAGACTAACCATGCTCAGTTATTTAGCAGCTCACACACGGTCTATAGAGAAAATGAAGGCTCTGCACATATGATAGACCCAATGAGAGGCAGTGGCACCAACTGGACTGGGAGTCAGGAGGCTTGAGCACTGTTCCTGGCTCTGTCAATGAACTGTTGTGTTACTTTGGGCAAATCATTGTGCCTGTTTTCCCTCCAGCCTCTGTCCATCTTCTCTATTAGGATCATAAACTCTTCAGGACAGGGGTCTCTCTAACTGTCTCTGAGCAGAGCCCTGCACAAGGGGACACTAATCTCAGTTGGGGCCTCTAATCTCTATCATAATGAAATGAAATTAATAGGCAGCAAGTATAATACAAACAAAAGGAAGTATTGTTTCACACAACACAAATTAACCTGTGGAATTCATTGCCATGGGATGCTGTGATGTCCATCAATATGTATTGTCCAAGATAGTCAGGGATGCAACCCCATGCTTCAGATGACCCTAAACCTCTGACTGGAGTGGAAGACTGGAGTGGATCACTCCAAAATTGCCCTTTCTATATTTTCCCTCTGAAGCATCAGGCACTGGCCACTGTCTGAGATTCATTGGTATAATCCAGTCCAGCAGCTCCCATGTTCTTGTGTTTTTATGATCACCTCAGCAAGTCAGACTTGAGTTGAGCTCCTACAGTGCTGCTCTCTTGAGGGCAATCACAGGTGAACCAGAGACCAATTAGCCTCATAAAGCAAAGAACAAAAGCATTGCAGAGAAACCAGATCTTGAAAACAATAAACAGCTCCCTGTCAGTCTTATCTTATCAGACAGTCATTCATCTTCTAGAATACAGAGGTTAGCCCATAAAGATACTCATGACATGTATAAAGCTGATACAATGGTCGGTGAATATCCCATGATTGTTTAGCTCCATATACAGGCTGGCAGTCCTGATAATTCATTCACGCTTACCTAACATTCCCCCACCAGTGTGTTGCTTGTTCTGTTTCAAGAAAGGCATTAACCCCTGCACACCTGGCCATTAACAATACAAGGTGAGAAGAGAAAATGAGTCACGCTTTTTTCATTAATATAAATTGGAAATTTCCCAGTTCTCCACATCTATCGTAATGAAATATTTGGCACATACCTGGGAACTGTAGAATGGCTAGGAAGCAGTTCTGCAGAAAAGGACCTACGGGTTACAGTGGACGGGAAGCTGGATATGAGTCAACAATGTGCCCTTGTTGCCAAGAAGGCTAACAGCATTTTGGGCTGTATAAGTAGAGGCATTACCAGCAGATTGAGGGATGTGATCATTCCCCTCTTTTCAACATTGGTGAGGCCTCATCTGGAGTACTGTGTCCAGTTTTGAGCCCCACACTACAAGAAGGATGTGGAAAAATTGGAAAGAGTCCAATGAAGGGCAACAAAAATGATTAGGGGGCTGGAGGTGATAGGGCCATTCAACAATCCTTTGTACGTTATACTCCTCAATGTTCCATTTAATTTTTATTGGTCTTCCTAATGAGCCTGGGAACAATTCCCCTGTTTGGATTCTCAAGTTCAGAGCAAACATTTTCAAAGTTATAAAGCAAAACTTACATATTACCTTATAGCATGGAAAACAGACATTACAAGTTAGATTAATACATGCAGCAACTTATAAGTGTTAGGTAAAAAGCAAGTCCTTACTCACCTCTCCAGCACCCGAGTTTGTGCGGAGTTGGTATGGGGCTCACAAGTCTGTCAGAGACCAGACAACAATTCGTTGATCAACGGGCTCACACCATCCTTAGCTTAAAAGAAAAGCTTCGGAGTAAGTGTGGCAAGTTTATTAGGGGTGAGCATCAATGTTTATACACAGAAGTAAACAAAGTGATTAACAGATCATAATGGTCATGCATAATCAATCAAGATTCTACAGGATAAAACAGGTTAAAATGTAAATTGGAAAAGACAAAGGGGGAGATGGCTACTTATTGGGAGGGGGGGGATGTCATGAGTAGTTCGCAGGTCAGAGCTTTGATTAAAAGTTTCAGATAGAGACATCAAGTCTGGAGTAAGTTTAAACTCATGAAAAGTTCAGACTCAACATTCCTCCATTTGTAGC
Source organism: Cuora mccordi (assembly GCA_003846335.1). Lineage (NCBI taxonomy): Eukaryota > Metazoa > Chordata > Testudines > Geoemydidae > Cuora > Cuora mccordi. The sequence goes on from ML123162.1 coordinate 3,071,317, forward strand.
TTTGGGATAACTATTTACCAAAAGCTACACCCCATTTTAAGGAGCCAAGGGCCGCTTGGCAATTTCAGCCTGGGCCAACTCGAAGAGAGTAAGGCCTTTGGCTGAAGTAGGAAAAGAATAAACTGACCCACATGAGTTTATGAGGGAGGGGACACACTGAATACAGCAACACAGTATTATAAGGATTACTATGGCCCCAACAATACCCACCAAGAGTTTTTTAACCCACCCAAATCCAGGCAGCCAATTCCATAAGGCTCCCCACCAATCATAAGGTGGCTGGCCAGAGGAGTAGTTCTTAGCCATTTCCCTTAGATGTTTGGTACGTTGAAAAGTGTCAGGGTAGGTGTCGTTTACAAAAACACAGCATTCTTCATTTATGAGGGCGCAAGTTCCTCCTTGGGCTGCTAACATTATGTCTAAAGCCATTCGGTTTTGCAAAGCTAATTGGCGCAGCTGGAACATTTCCCCGGCCTGATTCTCAAATAGAGTCGCAGTTTCATTGGTTAAAGATTCTAGTAGTCCCTGTAGACGGATGACACCACCCCTCAAGCTAATAAGACCAGCCCACCGCTGCCATGACAAACCATCACGGATATTAATATCTCTGAAGGTTTCACGGATGTTACGAACGTGGGGAAAATGGGGGGGGGGTGAGGGAGATGCGAGAAGGCGGTGTGAGCCACGCTAAATAACATGACCCTGCCCAATCAGGGGAGAGAAAGTAATAAGCTTTGGGCCCGCACACCCAGTATGTTCCATACATTGCGTTTCGGGTATTCCATTTCTCAAAGTAGGAGGTAACCCACCACCCGTTGGACCACTGTTCCCCTGGTAACGCAGAGGGGTCGTTGTGCGAACCGCAGAGGCACAATTTGGTAGTGGTGTTTTTAAAGTGCAGTGTAGTACTGCTTGAGCAGTTGTAGAAGGCAATCGTATATCCCTTAACAATTAGTTGGACACCCTCGTGATCTGAGCAGGGTTTCTTAAAAGCTGACTCTGAAGGCTTGTGAGGGATCCACATATGGGATAAGTGGGATGCGCAAGGCTTGAAGCCAAGATTTTTACTAAAGGCGGTGCCATTAAAATACATGTTGCATTTACTTGTTCCCACAAAAGTTGATCCCTTTTCTTTAACAAAACACAGTGATCCTGTCTGATTGGTTACCCTGAGATATCTGTTAATTGGCACTCCTGTTTTGTCCCATGTAAGATTGTGTTGGACTGGATCTTTTACTCTAGCCGGTGGCATCCAAGTCATATTAGCAGTGGTCAGGGGAATGGGTGTGAAGGGGAGTCCCTGTTCTGCATTTACTGGAAATTGAGTACATACCCAGCAATTACTTCTATTTCCTAAAATACGAGTTTTAACCTCGTGGGAATATCTAATAAAAGCATTATCTTCATAAGCAGAAAATAAACTAAAAAGGCATGATAAAAAACATACAGTTGTCAGAATAAAAGGTCCTCTCATTTTTTTCGAGTCAATTTAAGTCTGATGTCTGAAAGAGGTAAGCTGGTCCACTGGTCAGAGGCAGTGTCCTCAGTGGTGGCAAGAGCTGCTGGTCCGTCACTGTGGTCCACTACGGCTGGCTTGACGTGGGAGTGGTGGGTCCAGGATTTGCGTCCTTCCAGGAACACTGCAGTCTGGGTTGTTAAAAGAACCTGGTGGGGTCCAGTAAACCTCGGCTGGAGGGCGTCGCCATGAACGAACTTTTAGGCCCAGACGAAGTCCCCTGGTTGGAACGGGTGGATCTGTTCTTGGGTACGGAGGCGAGCCTGTAGGGAGAGAAACTGGCACGCGGTCATATGATCCCCTCCCAATAGTGAAACATCAGCACGTGGTAGCGCCCCGCCTTTGAAAGGGGGGTGTCCATAGAGCAGTTCAAAGGGGGATAATCCCAATACACGGGTTGGGCGAGTACGAAGGTGAAACAGGACCAAGGGAAGTACCTGAGGCCACTTTAACCCTGTTTCCTGACAGTATTTAGCCAATGTAAGCTTAAGCTCCCTATTCATACGCTTAACTTTCCCGCTAGACTGGGGGTGGTAGGGTGTATGAAAGGAGTGTGAAATGCCCAGTCCTTGTTCTAAACGGCCAAGGACATTACCAGTAAAGTGGGGTCCGCGATCTGAATCAAGTATGAGAGGGACGCCAAAACGGGGTACAATGTCTCTAAGGAGGATCTTCGCCACTGTGGCAGCAGTACAATTAGCAGTAGGAAAAGCTTCGACCCATGAAGTCAGAGGGCAAACCAAAACAAGGAGGTGCTTTTTCCCAAAAGCCTTTGGCATATCTGCAAAGTCAATTTGAAGATGTTGAAATGGAGCAGCAGGCGGAGGTCTTCCACCCTTAATTTTGTTAAGAGGCGGAGCAGGTCCATTACGCTGACATGTGCTGCATGCTTTCACTATTGACAGGCAGTAGGGTTGAATGCCTGGAGCATACCAAAAGCGAGCGATGGTGTCCACGAGGGCGTGCGTGCCGTAGTGACCCCCCTTATCATGGTGCCAGCGAACTGCCACGGGGTATGTGGAGCGAGGGAGGCAGGCTTGGCCATCCGGCATAAGCCAGGTTCCTTTGACCAGAGTGGCTCCGAGGCTCTCCCACGACTGTAGTTCAGCAGCGGGTACCGGTACGGGGTAAAAGCATACTTGCTATCAGTAAAAATGGTAACGGTCTTACCAGCGGCCAACTGGCAAGCTCGGGCCAGGGCATAGAGTTCGGCGGCTTGGGCTCCCCAGTTCCCTGGCAGTGAGGCGGCCTCTTGAATGTCCCATTCAGAGGTGACTGCATAACCGGTGAAACGCTTGCCATCAACATAGAAGGAGCTTCCGTCCGAGAAGAGGATGCAATCAGGGTTGTCCAGTGGCACGTCAAACAGGTTGTTCCTTATCTGTAAGATGCTATGAACTACTTCCACACAGTCGTGCTGATTCTGGAGGACTGGCAGGTCAGGAAGCAAGGTAGCTGGATTAAGGGGCCCACACCTTTTAAAAATTAGGTTAGTCTCTTCTAGGAGTTCGGCCTCTAGCTGCTGCTGACGATGGGCCGAAAAGACTTGGGTCGTGCCCCTACGCAGAAGGGCTGACAAGGCATGAGAGGTCCAGACCGTGGTAAAATGACCCAGGGTCAGGCTCTTTGCCTTTGTGATCAGCAGGGCAGCTGCTGCCAGAGTCCGGGTGCAGGATGGGGTTCCCTGAGCGACAGGGTCGATCTGCTGGGAGTAAAAAGCAAGCGGGAAATGGTGGGGCCCGCTCAGCTGGGTAAGGATGCCACTAGCAATTCCGCCCCTCTCGTGGACAAAAAGGTGAAAGGGTTTGCTGTAATTGGGGGGGCGGAGAGACATGGAGGAGGCCACACTGTCCTTGAGTAACTGAAAGGCTTGGATCGTGTCTGGGGACCACTGCAAAGGGTCAGGAGCAAGGTTAGCAGTGAGTCGGTGGAGCGGTTTGCTCAACTCCCCGCAGGACGGCAACCAAGGGCGACAGAAGCCAATTAATCCTAAGAAACCTCGAAGTTGTTTCTTGGTGTTTGGCAGAGGGCAGTTTTGGATAGTCTTTATGCGGACTGGGTCCATTTGTCTCCCCTCTGGGGTTAACAGGAAGCCCAGATATCGGACCTTCTGTGAGACCCACTGAATCTTGTTAGGGTCTACCTTGTGGCCTCTGGTGTGTAGGTATAATAAAAGTGCCTTACCATCGATGCGGAGGGCGGCTTCTTCGCGGTTACCTAGTAGGATGTCATCTACGTATAGGACTAACGTGGATCCCTGCGGACTGGTGAAGCCTTCCAAGTCGTGGCGGAGGCATTGGCTGAAAATCGTGGGGCTGTCTCTGTAGCCTTGAGGAAGTCGTTGCCAGACATAACTTTGTCCCTCCCAGGTGAAACCAAAGAGATATTGAGAGTCTGGGTGCACAGGAAGGCTGAAAAAGGCTGATTTTAAGTCAATAACAGTGAACCGCTCAGCATCCCAGGGGATTTGGCTGATGATAGTAGCTGGATCAGGAACTACTGCATGAAGAGGGACCACATACTGATTAATAACCCGTAGATCCTGTACAAAGCGCCAACGAATAGGGTCTCCGTCCTTTTTAGGAGGCTTTTTGACAGGCAGTATAGGGGTATTACAGGGAGTGCGCTGAGGGCGGACTAGCTTTTGTGCAATGAATCCCTCGACAATGGGGCGGATGCCCTCCCGGGCTTCCAGCGACAGGGGGTATTGGGGAACTGACGGGGGGCTAAGGAGGGCTTCACTTGAATCCTTACTGGCTCTGCCGAAAGGAGCAGGCCAACATCAGTGTCAGAAATTCCCCAGAGGGTTGAAGGCAAGTCAGTGAGGTCAGGGGAGAGAGGGGTTTTTTTTTCCCAATTACCCTGAGTTGGGGCCGAATCTCCTAACACTGTCATCAATAATCCTACCCCTTCAGGAGTGCAGGTTAAAGTAGCCTCAAGCTTACAGAGTAAATCCCGGCCCATCAAAGGGATCGGAGAAGCTGGGGAAAAAAAGAAAACGGTGAGAAAAACATTTATCAGCATAAATAACATTTAGAGGCAAAGTGAGTCCCAGAGACTGTGGGTTGCCCTCCACCCCAGTTGCAGTTTTAACCTCAGAGGATAGTCAGGGAGAGGGGGCATGATTTAAAAGAGAGAAAGTAGCTCCAGTATCAATGAGGAAAGAGACAGGCAGTCCTTGGACTGAAAGGGTTAGACGAGGCTCTTTGCTGGGAGGGGAGAAAGTGAGGAAGGAGCCGGCTAAAGACATTAAGGAAATAAGACCATCACATTGTTTGCCTTCGCCCCCGGGGTACCGTCATTGAGAAGGCTGAGTTTGCTGCAGCTGTTGCTGTTGCCCGTAGTTGATCCAGGCCTGAGGAACGGGCTGGGCTGGTGGTGCAGGGGTGTATTCGTCCCTGGTGTAACTATCTGCGGATGCGACCGGACCCTCTGGGCGTCCCCAGGGGCATTCACGTTTAAAGTGACCGGGCTGTCCGCACTGAAAACAATTTCCTGGTGGCTGGGGTTGCCAGGACCCTCTTCCCCGAGCACCCTGAAATCCCCTGCCACGGCCACGGCTTCTGCCTCGAATACCACCGCGAAAAGCTAAAGCCATCAACTTATATTCTTCCTTTTTCTCTTTCTTTTTACTACTTTCCCTTTCTTTCTCCCATGCAAAACTCCTCCCGAGGTGTGCCCCTCCAATTCCTCCTTATCCCTCTGCAGAGATTCCAATCTGGAGTCCTGCAGATTCCCCTCTGCGCTCTGGAGAGAGCCCCCTTGCGGAGGAATAGGGGCAGGTGCAGTGGGGACCAACTGACGAGTTAAAACACGCCGTGGTTTACACCCTTCATCGAAATAACATGGAGGGGATTCACTCTCGGGAGAATACCTGACTGCCATAATTTTTAAAGATTTCCACAGCTCTGCTGCTGTGTCCCAACAAAACCAGTAACATAACTGTCCCAGATGGTCTTTTTCGATCTGGCTCCTTACTCCTCTTAAGGCAGCCTGTTCGAAAGAGTCATACGAAGGCCACCTCATCTCTGGGTCGGCCAATACCGCGGTATACCCAGTCCAATTCCTTACACACAGTGTGTACAACTTCCTCCTAGACATTTCTGTCTGTACTGGGAGTTTCCCTTCATTCCATAACTTATTTACAATCCCCAGCGGACTCTCAAGAGGCACGCTAGTCCCTTGACCCATGGTGTCTGACAGGAGCCCTCCAACTGGCGTTTATCCTGCTGTCCAGTACACGACCCCTCAATATTGAATTGGCTGGGAGAAATCTCCCGTGGCGCCTGCCAATTCGTATGTGAGTGGTCTGGCCACTGGACAGAAGCACCGCACCAGAAGAAAATCCCGGACGAGCCCCCAAATTGTTAGGTAAAAAGCAAGTCCTTACTCACCTCTCCAGCACCCGAGTTTGTGTGGAGTTGGTATGGGGCTCACAAGTCTGTCAGAGACCAGACAACAATTCGTTGATCAACGGGCTCACACCATCCTTAGCTTAAAAGAAAAGCTTCGGAGTAAGTGTGGCAAGTTTATTAGGGGTGAGCATCAATGTTTATACACAGAAGTAAACAAAGTGATTAACAGATCATAATGGTCATGCATAATCAATCAAGATTCTACAGGATAAAACAGGTTAAAATGTAAATTGGAAAAGACAAAGGGGAAGATGGCTACTTATTGGGAGGGGGGGGATGTCATGAGTAGTTCGCAGGTCAGAGCTTTGATTAAAAGTTTCAGATAGAGACATCAAGTCTGGAGTAAGTTTAAACTCATGAAAAGTTCAGACTCAACATAAGCATTTCATAGAATCATAAAATCATAGAATATCAGGGTTGAAGGGACCTCAGGAGGTCATCTAGTCCAACCCCCTGCTCAAAGCAGGACCAATTCACAACTAAATCATCCCTGTCAGGGCTTTGTCAAGCCTGACCTTAAAAACCTCTAAGGAAGGAGATTCCACCACCTCCCTAAAGTCTAAAAGCTAAATATATTATTATAAGTCTAATACCCATCTTGAACAACATTAATAAACAATGAGCTAGTCTGGTTTCCAGCTATGAATTTGTCAGTTCTCATCTGATGCCTACAGCCTTGGCAACAGCTGGCACCTGGTCTACCAGCCTCACTGATGTGGTGACCAGAAATAATCAATTCTATTTACTCTCTAAACATAATAGTTCCTTTGTTTATCAAATCAGATTAAATGCAAAACATGTTTTACTAAAGTGTTTTTCTCTTTCCCTGTCCTGTTGACCAGATCAAGTTCCAGTGAAGGTGAAGATTCTATCATTCTGTCCTAGCTCCACAGGCAGCTCCTCTCTTTCTGGTTTGATCATTTGCTTCCTTACTTTTCCCATTCACAAGCTGGAATCAGGAAGGAATGTCATTGCTTCTGGTGCTGCGAATAGGATGGGTTTCACATTACTGATTTATAAATCATGCCTATTCCATTCTTTTATAGAAAACTTAAAAAAACCAACAACCCTATGTAAGCAGAGTCAGGATGAGCTCTACCCTGACATCTGGTGGTGAATTGTGGCGTGTTGTGGAAAAGAACTTCAGGGGCTGATCTTGTTTGCATAGACACACCCACTCGGCCTAGTATGAGCCCACAGCAGCCCAAAATGGTCACTTTGGCTGCTGTGGGATCCCCAGTTTCTCTGTTATTGGGGCAGGAAGAATAAAGTGTTTTTACTCTGATTATGTGAATCAAGGCCAGTGGAACTGTTTTATGACAGAGGGACTCACCATCAACTATGTAGCACTCGCTAGATGAGGGACATGGGTTCCAAAACCCAGTGAATTGGAGGAAAGGGTAGGGTATTTGTATGCATGTGGCCCCTTTGAGGGCCTGAAATATCACTTACATCTCCTTTGCTTGCTTGTGCTCTCTCTCTTTTTCTTCCTCCCCACCACCCTGGGGTTGAATATCAGAGCTGATTTTGATTCTATTAAGAGTCTAGTTACAGGCTGCTATGCTGAATTTACTTTGGGCCGATGATGCACCAGCACTAGGGCTCCCCTACTACAAGCTGAAATCACTCAGTGGTGTGTTAGCTAGTTGGGGAGCCTGAAGATATATTGCTAAGTGGCTGGCAGTGCTGAGCAGTTTGTGAGATGGTTGGAGTGGCCCATGGGATGGTGAGTGGAGTGAAGTGGGGTGGAGCATAGCTGAGCAGAGCAGTTTGCAGGATGGCTGGAGTGGCTCATGGGATGGCTAGTGGGATGGAATGGCTCATGGTGAAGGCTGCAGCAGAACCCCATGGAGAGGTGGGGCAGTTGGCCTCGGACCACATAAGGTGCCCCTTAACACCCTGTATGCCCCTTTCCCTGCCATTTCCACCCAGGCTGGGGCGGGGGGTAAGACTCTGCAGATAAACTTTTGAATTCTGGGGCTGTACTGACCAGTGACAGAGACTTTTGGGATGTTGGACTTTTGGGTGATTTTTGGGTTGCTGGACTGAAGACCGTGAGGGGAAAAGAACATTGCCAAACTTACTTGGTGGTGGGTCTTTTGCTCATGGTTTGTGTTATGAATCCTGTATCAGAGGGGTAGCCGTGTTAGTCTGGTTCTGTAGAAGCAGCAAAGAATCCTGTGGCACCTTATAGACTAACAGACGTTTTGCAGCATGAGCTTTCGTGGGTGAATACCCACTTCTTGCATCTGAAGAAGTGGGTATTCACCCACGAAAGCTCATGCTGCAAAACGTCTGTTAGTCTATAAGCTGCTTCGTTATGAATCCTGTTTGTGGTGTTTCCCCAATGTAATGCAGCATTGTTTCCCTCCTTTATTAAAAGGATTTGCTACACTCAGACTCCGTGCTTGTGAGAGGGGAAGTATTGCCTCTTAGAGGCGCCCGGGGGAGTGGTGTGGTGGTGGTATGTAATTGTCCCAGGTCACTGGGTGGGGGCTCAAGCCGGTTTTGCATTGTGTTATTGAAATGGAACCCCTAGATACTGAACCCGGCCCTTGTTGCCGCCAACTCAGACAGGCAGAAGGGTTACACCTACAACAAAATCCAGATTGGATCTATATCAGTAAAGAATAAGTCTCCACTTTCTCCCCACCCCTTCAGGAGGAGTAATACTCCACCCACTGCACGTGATGCAACTCAGTGTCTCCATCTATCAAAGTACTTATATAGCTCTCATCAGTATAGCGTGTGAGCACCTTACTATATATGCTTATATCCTCTAACCCAGTCTTTCTCAGACACTGAGGCAGCATGGTGTGAAGCTGAATAGATTTGGGCTCAGTGAGGCCATGGCAAGAAGTGAGTCTTAGAGCTGAAGAGCATTTACTCAAAGTGTCCCATGGGTGGTCAGAGAAGGAAAACTGTGAGCTCAAAGGCTCGGCTGATCTCAGAGAAAATTGTACCATATGAGGAGAGAGGTGGTCTCCAAATAACTCAGTCCCAGAACACTAGGGTGAAATCCTAGGAGTTCTTTATTAACTTCAGTGGAGTCAGGTTTTCATCATTTCTATCATTTACATATTAAAACCAACACCAAGAATCACATCAGAAATGCAGTGAAAGCCAGAACAGATCACAGAGCTCAGGTATACAGTGTATACACTTGGGTCACCCTGTCCATGGACAGGGCACGGAAATGGCTCTATGGAATATAAAATGTATATAAGAGGAATTGTCAGACACCTATACCAAAGCTTGCCTGTCGCTTGCTACTATAACTCCCCTTTTCAGATGTTTGTAAATTTGCCAAATTTCAAATGTTCAGGCTGAAAATTAGCATGCCAGGTGTCTGCCTCAGGCTGAATTTTTGGAAAATTTGAACCTACAGAATTTGTCATTGATATTTTTTCTCTGAGCTTGTTTTTGTTTTGCTTTGGTGAATTTCACAGCCCAGTTCAGCATGACCAGTCCTGGCCACCCTGTCACTGCCATGGTGGGTGAGGACATTGTGTTACCCTGTCACCTGTCCCCCAGGATGAGCACTGAGAACATGGAAGTGAGATGGTCCCAATCTGAATTCTCTTTCATTTGTGCACCTGTATCAGCAAAGGAAGAATCAGTATGGGTAGCAGATGCCAGGACATCTTGGAAGGACAGAGCTTTTGAAAGGTGGTATCCTGGCCGGCAATGTTTCCTTGAGGATTCTTATCAGACCCTCTGATGAAGGACAATACCACTGCTTTATTTAAGATGGTCCTTTTTATGAAGAAGTCCCATTGGAACTGAAGGTAGCAGGTCAGCAGCTCATGCCTGTATTATCTTAGCCTGGGCTGCAGGTGTCATTCTTTCCTACTGCAACAACTGTGACAAGCACCTTGTGAATTATTTTAGAATAAAAGAGTATGTATAGATTTCACCAGATGACCACGTTCGTGTACTTTGGAAAATATGCTGAAAACTTTCCCAGCAGTTTGTTAAAGACATTTTCAGAATGGTCAAGAGACTTCCTTGCCCAAAGAAGTTCTTGATTGACTCTAAAAGGGGCCCTTGGTTAGGAGGGAAAGGATTTCTGAAGAAATAAAGTTTTCCAATTTCTCTGCAGTCATTTTGCAAATGTGTGACTAAGGTGGCACTTCCCAATTTGTATGGTCTTCTGGTGTGGTCACTACTGGCTGTTATTTAGGGTTGCAATCAAAATCAGTTACAGCTTTCTGATTGGTTTCAGAGTAGCAGCCGTGTTAGTCTGTATCCGCAAAAAGAACAGGAGTACTTGTGGCACCTTAAAGACTAACAAATTTATTTTAGCATGAGCTTTCGTGAGCTACAGCTCACTTCTTCGGATGTATAGAATGGAACACACAGACAGGAGATATTTATACATACAGAGAACATGACAAGGTGGAAGTATGCATAACAACAGGAAAAGTCTAATCAATTGAGATGAGCTATCATCAGCAGGAGGAAAAAAAAACTTTTTGAAGTGATAATTAAGATGGCCCATAGAAGGTGTGAGGAGAACTTAACATAGGGAAATAGATTCAATTAGTGTAATGACCCAACCATTCCCAGTCTCTGTTTAGGCCATGCATCTGACGAAGTGGGTATTCACCCACGAAAGTTCATGCTCCAAAACGTCTGTTAGTCTGTAACAGAGCCACAGGACTCTGCTGCTTTTACAGATCCAGACTAACATGGCTACCCTTCTGATACTTGACAGTATTAATTTGTCCTTTCTACTTGAGTAAGTGATCTCTAGTGAGAGTAAGGGATCCACAATCTGTCTCTCATCCCTTATGTTCTTAAGTTAACTCATGGAATTAACATGTTTATATAATTTTCCTGTAGTTTTAGGCTCCAGTCCTCTCATCTTGGTTGAGGGTCACTGGGTAGTTTGTCAATTGGCTGGTTGGTACCCAAAGCCCAAGATGCTGTGGAGAGATCCCAGAGGGCAACATTTATCATCACTGTCTGAAGCAAAAGCTCAAGTGGATAATGGTCTGTTTGAAACAGAAAATTCTATTATTACGAGAGAACACTCAAACCAAAACTTGTCCTGTTGAATCAGGAACACCTTTCTCAAACACGAAAAAGAACCAACAATTTATATAGCATGTCAGTTACCAGCCAAACCCCACACTGAAATTACAACCACTAGAAACAAAACAAAATATAGGAAACAACTGAAGAATCTGTGGTGCACATTTTGCAATCTATATACAAGCAAAGAAAATGTCAGACTAATATCTTTATAGGGTCACAATTCAGGCAATCTGATTACCTGAATTTTGAATATTCAGTGTACCAGTTTTGAGTTTCACATACATTTAGTCCTAATTCTAAATGTCCTGAAACTCTTACTTCAAAAACAAAAATAAAACAAAGAAAAATCCTCTCCCATAATTTTGAGAATAAATATTCACCCAAACCACAGAATCATAGAACCAGTGCTTAATTTGTGCGGTGGCTTGCCAGGGCTGAGCTCAGGGCCGGTGCAAGGATCTTTTGCGCCCTAGGCAAAACTTCCACCTTGAACCCCCATCCCCGCCCCCAGAGCATCGCTTACTAAAAACTTTCAAAAATGAATGCTGCATAATGTGGCATTGTTCATTAGAATTAATCCATGGTTGGCTTGAAAATGTATTAATTTAATTATTTAGTCTACATATTTAATGAAAATAAATGAATAACCTGACAATGTTGACATTGTTATTGTTTTCACTTTGCATAACATAGCATGGATCTTAAAATAAATCACATACATTATACACAATACACTGTCACAGAGTAACACGTTATAATTTATTTTTCCACGCTTTCAGTTTAGCAAATTTAGAAACAAGTTCCTCCAAGTCAATGCTGCGAGCAATGTCATGTTCTATTGACAAGGTAGAGAGCCCAACAAGTCTTTGTTGCAACATTGATGTTCGCATGTATGTTTTTATCAACTTGAGCTTTGAGAAGCTTCGCTCACCACTGGCCACAGAACTGGGAGAGTCAAGAAGATGCGAAGAGCAATGACTGTGTTGGGGACACTATCTGTCAGTTTATTTGTGCATGTGAAGTTCAATACATCTTGCGGTGATGCACTCTTTTGGTCTCGTCGTGCAATAGCTTGCAATTCACTGCACAAATCAAAGGCATCAATATCTTTGGATTCACCATGTTGCAAAGCTTGCTCCAGATTTAAGCAATGTTCCATAATTTGATTTGGTTTTGTATTTTGCAAACTGTAAACATTAAATAGGAAGCCAAATACTGAACTAATTTGCTGCATCAATGTGAATCTTTCTTCAACTGAATGTATTGCTGTGTTGATGACTGCAAAGTAAAAGTTCAGTTTGAATTTTTCTTTCAGATTATAAACAGGTTCGTCATCTGCTTCATATGTGAACTGCTTCCTCTTTTTTCAAATACAGATTGAAGTTCACCTGCATCTACCAATGTTTTCTCAAAGTCTGTGTCACTTCTGCAGCCTACAAGAAACTTCTTGGTTTCTCCAAGTTGATTAATGGCGTCACTTATGTCAAATTATTTCGCCTAAAGTTGTTTGCTAGTCATGTTGATCTCAAACAATATGTCATACCACATAACAAGAGAAACAAGAAACTAGAAATGGCTTTTGCAAGATCCTTTGCATCAACTTGTGACGTATTGCCAGATGATCCTGTTAGAGTAGTGTCTTCATAGATGTCTATCAGAGCATCATAGATGTCACCAAGCTGATAGCAAAGAGGTTTCAAGGCATCAATTTGACTTTCCCATCTTGTTTCACTTAATGGTTTAACTGTGAGATTAGATACGTGATGTGTTAGAACTTCCCAGCTATATGCAGAAGCTGAGAAATACACATAAACACGTTGAACTAAATCAAAGAAGGCAGTTGCCTCCAAGCAACACTTTGCAGCATCATTAACAACCAAATTCAATGAATGTGTGCTGCAAGGAACGAAAAAGGCTCGTGGATTAATATCCAAAATTCTTCGCTGGACACCATTTTCTTTCCCTTTCATATTGCTCCCATTATCGTATCCTTGACCACACACGTTTTCTATAGGCAGTGACATTTCTTCTAACTGGTGAAGAATAGTTTCTGTCATGCCAGCTCCAGTTGTCTCCGTAAATGACACAAATCCCAAGAAGTGTTCCTTTATGAATACTGATTCAGTCTCATTCTCTGTCTCTGAAGTAGGCCTATCCACAAACCGAATGGTTATGGTCATTTGTTCAATGTGGCCTGCATCTGGTGTACAATCTAGAATGATCAAAAAGTATTTTGCAGCACAAGCAGATGCTAGGATTTTTTGTTTGATGGCATTGGATAGAAGCTGAATAAGCTCATTCTGTATGTCTTTCCCTAGGTGACGTAAACATTGATTAAGAGATCAGGATGACTTTTCCTGAAAATTAAGCAATGTTGATTGTAATCAGAAATAGACCCTTTTTGGTCACCTATATTTCCTTCCTTCATTCTTTCATATCAAAATCTACTCCTTTTTTTCTACCTTTATAATATTGAATTATTGTTATTAATAAAATTTATAAAATTAAAATGGCAGATACTCCATCATACGGGAGTATTGGGTTAGGTGGGGAAGGGAAGCAGACTGGGTTTGGGTCAGTGGGGTTCGGATTTGGCTGGGGAGCGGAAGGGAAGCAGATCGGGTTGAGTCAGTGGGGGATCGGGTTACGTGGGGAAGGGAAGCAGACCGGGTTGAGTCAGTGGGGTTATGGTTATGTGGGGAAGGGAAGCAGACTGGGTTTGGTCAGTGGGGGGTTGGGTTTGGCTGGGGAGTGCAAGGGGAGCAGACCAGGTTTGGGTGAGAAGGGGGGCGGCGGACGGTGTAGGATTCAAAGAGCCTCAAGGTGAAATGGGTGCTCTCCTCTCCAGCCCCTGGCATGCAGCAGTGGGCCAAGTCATAGTGCAATTGCAACAGGGCAATGGGAGCGTGTCACCAGTCCGTCCTGCACCCAGGCTGGGGAGTTGAATGCTGGGCTCTCGCTCCAGCAGGGGGGCATGGGGCAGGCAGGACTGTGAAGGCAGAGAGTGCGCAGCCGTCATGACAAAGCAGGGTCGGGAGGGTAGAAAGCTGAGGTGCAGGGAGATGGGTTAAAGTGGCTTAGCCGCCCCTCCACACAAGAGAGCCCGCAGAGCTGCCAGCTGCAGCCTCCCTCCCTTCTCTCCCCAGGGAGCAGAGCCTCTGCCCTGGAAAACCAGCAGCCTGCTCTCTGAGGAGCATGCCATGCAAGCCGGCCCCAGCTGCACTGCACTGACAGCACAGCTCAGACCCAGCTAAGGTGACCAGACAGCAAATGTGAAAAATCGGGACAGGGGGTTGGGAGTAATAGGAACCTAGATAAGAAAAAGACCCAAAAATTGGGACTGTCTCTATAAAGTTGGGACATCTGGTCACCCTAGCCCCAGCGGGGAATCTTACACCCCCCCACCCCGCTGCTCCATTCTCCTTCTGGCTGCTGCTGTGCAATCTACTACAAGACAGAGGAGCTAGTACTGTAATAATGTACCAACCAACACAGCAATCTGTACAATGAGTGATTCACAATCAAAGGACTTCACATAGCAGGAGTCAGAGAGCAATTGGGACTTCCCTGGTTTTCTAAATGGCAGGAGACAGGAGTCGGAGAGCAATTCACTGTGAGCCTGGTTCTTATCACCTCCTCCTCCCTATAGTCTGCGATCTAATCAAAGGACTTTGTTGGGAGCTTGATTCTTATCACATCCCTATAAACTGTGATCTAATCAAAGGACTTCCTTAATCACTGGCTTTGTAAATAGCAGGAGAGCAATTCATTGGGAGTGTAGTTCTTATCTACGTTCTCCCTACAGTCTGCGATCTGCAGCCTGAGCCTGCATCTATTTTTAGGCACCCGCTTTTTAGTGCCCCCCAGATCTCGGTGCCTTAGGCAGCTGTCTAACTTGCCTAGTGTTTCCAGCGGCCCTGGCTGAGCTCCAGCACCTCAAGGCTTGACAGTTCATAGCCCCAGCACCTCTGGGCCTGCTGCATCAGTTATGAAAGTGAAAAATATTGCTTGAACCCCGGCACCTTTTTCATTACAGATTAAGCACTGCATAGAACCATAGAAACAATTTATTCCTGCACACCTAACTTCATCACAATGATTTGTTGAGTGGAGTAATTGTTGAGTGGTTTGTTTGCTATCTTTTCAGTGTGAAATGCCACACAAACTGTGTGGTGCTCTTTCTGCTGACATTCCATGGGACTTGTGCGCATCATTCACTTTGCTTCTGGCTACTCACAAAAGTGCAATCCTCTTACATAGTTAGCTATGGAACCAATTTAAGTATGACCACATGAGTGTTGCACCAGTTTCACAAAACCAGAGCACAAGCCATATGTGGAGAATGCTTTAGGCATGTCTGAAATGCCCACCCTACCTAGGTGACCTAAACATTGTTAACACAAGAACAGCAAGTGAAGACTGATTAATTCGTCTCACTTATTGTTTAGATTAATTGTGATGATAATTCATCCAAATATTGGGGGGGAAATAGTGAGTTGCAAAAATAGTCAAATTAATTTGGCAATTCCCGAATGTCATTGAACACTGAGGGCCAAAATATTTGCAGACATAACTCCATTGAAGTCGATGTGGTTTTGTGAGCAGAGAATTTGCCCTGAGCTCTATGAACCTCTGAATGCCAATGAATCAAACTAGGCCTGTTCATTCACAGATAAATCAGTGCTAAAGCTGTGTTGGTTAGTCACTTTTAAACTCAGTCTCTGATCTTTTATGTAGTGTAGATGAGGCCATGCTTCCACTCTTATCGCACACATACATTAGAAAAAAATGAGTTTTGTCCCTGCTTCCAAACTAATGCAACTTTTGGGAGTTTCATTTCTCAGGTTCCTTTTTCCGAGATAAAATTCCACCAACCGAGGGGTGGAGATGGCCCAGAAGCAGACACCCTATTCCATGGGTTTATCAAGTGTGTTCCAATGTTGGACTCTCACGTTGCCAAGCCTTTCCGGTTGCACAAGAATGGACCAAATGGTGAACAATCGCTACGGCCAACTATCTGGCTAAGCCTTGAAGAAGGTTCCTTTTTCCTAGGGGTGAATCCTTGGATGGTGGCTTTGAGTGTGATCCTGGTGGTTTTGTTTGTTTCCATTGGCCTCGCTGTTTGTCTACTTAAAATAAACGGTAAACGTCAAGGCAAATATAATGTATTTAGCATGAAATTGTTTTCTAATAAATGAAAAAGGTGAAGAATGAAATTTTACATGGGGCCAAGCCCGCATCCCCAGCAGCACAGAGAAAGAAATATAACTAAGGTTCCCCTTTGCTCCAGGGGGCAGTGATATGAATGAACCCTTGACCAGGAAGAGAGAACTTCTCCCCAGTATTACCTCAGGCTGACTGGAGCACTTAGGAAAGTGTGAGTGTATGTGATCAAACCCCTGTCCACGCCTCACTCTTTCATCCCACTTCCCACCCAGGTGTGCAGTTATTCTCTCGTCAATCCTGATGGACTTTGGGGATTTCATTTACTATTAAAAAGAAATTGGGATGACACTAAGCTTGATAAATTTCACCCCAACAAGTAGTATGAAAACAATATACACAGTAGAAAATAGGGATCTGAAGAAACGTGAGCTCTCAGCCTTAACCTCTGTACTGACAATGGGGAGAAACAACAAGTAGGAGATGGAGGAAAGAAAACTTTTTTCTTTTGGTGTTGAGAACATGAAACCCACCAAAGACTCATGAATTATACAATCAGTGTTCAACTTTCACAAAACTCAACCTTATGTTTCTAATAATAATTTATATTTATTTTTGTTTATTTTTTAGGGGAACATGATACAGAAATTGGTAAGTATTGTGCTTTTTCCTCCAACAAGTAAAAGCCGTGTACAAATTTGTCTCCTGACAATGGTGCTTGATTATTTATTTATGTACATTTCTGAGTGAAGTTTTTTAACCAGAAAAAGATTAAAGCCCTGATACTGCACCACTAACATCAGTTAGAGCTTAGCCATTGACTTCAGTGAGTCTAGGATCAAGCACTGGATGCACAAATCATATCACTAAAATAATAACGCTGATAATTTGAGGTCCAGCAATTCCACTCTTTGCACCACCAGAACTCCCAGCAAAGCCAGTTAGAATATGTGAGATTCAAGGAAGCAGGATTGGGCTCTAATGGCTAGATTTTTAGAGATACTTCTCTTTCCTCTGATAGTGTATATGGAGTGGGGGTGCAGACCCATATTACATATCACAATCACAGCTCTGAGACACTTCTCAGACTAAACCCTCAGGGCCAGCTCCAGGCACCAGCTGAGCAAGCTGGTGCTTGGGCCGGCATATTCTATGGGGCGGCATTTCGCCCAATCCTAGGGCAGCACGGCTGTTTTTTTTTTTTTGGTTTGCCACTCCAGCCACCCTGTAGGGGGCGGCAGTGCGGAGGAGGGGAGCGCCCTGCAGCAAACTGGGCAGGGCAGCCCCTGTTCTTCCCTCCCCTTCGACCGGAGCGGAGCGCAGCGGAGCCCTCCCGGCAGGCGGCACAGTGGTCCGGACTGTGGGACAAGCGCCCTGCTGAAGCCCTGGCCACCCCCCTGCTCTCTCTCTCCCCCGCTCCCTCCCCTTCCGCCTCACTAGACTGGGTGCACACTGCGCTGCACGTCAGCAGCACAGGGACTCTCCCTGCACCCTGGCTCCGGCTGCCCGGCAGGGTTTTTTTTTGTTGTTTTTTCCCCCTGCTTTGCCGCTCCAACCATGCCGGGTTTTTTTTCTCCTGATTTGACGCTCCAGTCATGCCCCAGGTTTTTTGTTTTATTTTGTTTTCTTTCCCTGATTTGCCGCTCTGGCCGTGCTGCAGGTCCCTCCCCCCGCTGCTCCGGCCGCGCCACAGGGTTTTTTTGTTTGGTTGTTTTTTCCCCTTCCTGCTTTGCCGCTCCGGCCGCGCCACAAGTTTTTTTTGTTTTGTATTCTTTGCCGCTCCGGCCGCGCTGCAGGTGTCCCCCCCGACTTTGCTGCTCCGGCCGCGCCACAGGTTTTTTTGTTTTGTTTTGTTTTTTTCCCCTCCTGCTTTGCCGCTCCACTGCCTCCGCCCCTTTTTTTTTGCTTGGGGTGGCAAAAAAGCCAGAGCTGGCCCTGTAAACCCTCACTTTCCTCATATCAGAATCACAGATCTCCCAAGCTGCTCCACCTAATTTATCCACCACTCAACACAGCTGTACCTAACACAGTGAAAGCAGTTGGACTGTATGAGAAAATAGATCATGAGTATTTCCAGCTCCAATGGAGTAGAGTAGAGTAGAGTAGAGTAGAGTTTCGTGGTTTTCAGAAGTCTGAATTTTGATGAACTTAAGGCCTGGTCTACACTAGGCGTTTAAACCGGTTTTAGGAGCGTAAAACTGATTTAACGCCACACCTGTCCACACTGAGAGGCCCTTTATATCGATATAAAGGGCTCTTTAAACCGGTTTCTGTACTCCTCCCTAACGAGAGGAGTAGCGCTAGTATCGGAATTACCATATCGGATTAAGGTTAGTGTGGCCACAGATCGACGGTATTGGCCTCTGGGTGGTATCCCACAGTGCACCACTGACCGCTCTGGACAGCAATCTGAACTCGGATGCAGTGACCAGGTAGACAGGAAAAGCCCCACGAACTTTTGAATATTTCCTGTTTGCCCAGCGTGGAGCTCCGATCAGCACGTGTGGCGATGCAGTTAAAAATCAAAATAAAGAAAGAGCTCCAGCATGGACCATGCGGATGTGATTGCTGTAAGGGCAGGCAAATCTGTTCTATCAGCGCTCTGTTACAGAAGATGAAATTCAAAATCATTTTTAAAAAATCTCCAGACAGACGCCATAGCAGGGACTCAGCGCACTGCTGCGTGACAAGCGTAACGGAAAGCCAAAGAATCAAATGGACGCTCATGGACTGGAGGACTCAAGCTATCCCACAGTTCCTGCAGTCTCCGAAAAGCATTTGCATTCTTTGCTGAGCTCCAAATGCTTCTAGGGTCAAACACAATGTCCACGGTGGGTCAGGGCATAGCTCGGCAATTTACGCACCCCCCCACCCACCCCCAGAAGTGAAAGGGAAAACAATCCTCTCTTGACTCTTTTACACCCTATCGTTACTGAATGCTGCAGATAGATGGGATGCTGCAGCACTCAACACCAACATCCTTGCTCCCCTCCTCCGCCATGGGTGGCTGATGGTGCAATAAGACTGATATCCATTGTCATTATCAGCCTATGGGGACATGGGGCAGTGCAAAAGGACTGGTAACCATGCTGACTAGCATCCATGAGGTCAATCAAGGGTGCCTGGCCCTAATTTTTCCTGGTAGATGGTACAGTATGGCTGGTAACAGTCCTCACCATAGCAACAGGGGGCTGAGCTCCATCAGCCCCCACCCTTCATGTGTAAAGAAAAGATTCAATTGCCCCTGGACTAGCAGCGGGATGCTGCGCTTCTCTTCTCCACACTGCTTAATGTCCTGTCTGGACTATCATAGCAGCTGGAGGCTGCCTTCCACTCATTGCTCACTAACAAGTCACTGTGTCTTATTCCTGCATTCTTTATTATTTCATCACACAAGTGGGGGGACAATGCTACAGTAGCCCAGGAAGGCTGGGGGAAGAACGGAATCAACAGGTGGGGTTGTTGCAGGAGCACCCCCTGTGAATAGCATACAGCTCATAATTTCTGCAGGATCTGACACAGAGCAGCTGTGCTCTCTGGTTATATGATACAGTGGTTCTCTAGTACACTTGCCCATATTCTAGGCAGGACTGATTCTATTTTTAGATACCAAAAAGGAGGGATTGACTCAGGGAGTCATTCCCAATTTTGGCTTTTGCACCCCTGGCTGGTCTCAGCCAGGGGCACTTATGACAGCAGCAAATGGTGCAGTGCAAAAGGACTGGTAACCATGATCATCTTATTACCAATTTATGGTATGGTAGATGGTGCAGTATGGCTAGTAACCATCTCTGCTGTCATGCAAAAGCATGCTTCTGTGTAGCGCTGCTGAATCGCCTCTGTGAGCGGCATCTAGTACACATACGGTGACAGTCACAAAAGGCAAAACAGGCTCCATGATTGCCATGCTATGGCATCTGCCAGGGCAATCCAGGGAAAAAAGGCATGAAATGCTTCTCTGCCGTTGCTTTCCCAGAGGAAGGAGTGACTGACGACATAAACTGGCGACAATGATTTTTGCCCCATCAGGCACTGGGATCTCAACCCGGAAATTCCAAGGGGCGGGGGAGGCTGCGGGAACTATGGGATAGCTACGGAATAGCTACCCACAGTGCAACGCTCCAGAAATCGATGCTAGCCTCGGACCGTGGACGCACACCACCAATTTAATGTGTTTAGTTTGGCCACGCGCACTCGATTTTATACAATCTGTTTTGCTAAACTGGTTTATGTAAATTCAGAATAATCCCGTAGTGTAGACGTACCCTCAGTATCAGAGGGGTAGCCGTGTTAGTCTGGATCTGTAAAAGCAGCAGAGAGTCCTGTGGCACCTTATAGACTAACAGACGTATTGGAGCATGAGCTTTCGTGGGTGAATACCCATTTCTTCGGATGCATTCGACAAAGTGGGTATTCACCCGCGAAAGCTCATGCTCCCAAACGTCTGTTAGTCTATAAGGTGCCACAAGACTCTTAGCTGCTTTTGATGAGCTTAGAGTCACATGGTGGGTAAGGTTATTACCTTTTATTGGACCAACTTCTGTTGGTGAAAGAGACAAATTTTCAAGCTACACAGAGCTCTTCTTCAGGTCTGTATGGCTCAAAAACGTGTCTTGATCACCAATAGAAGTTGGTCCAATAGAGATATTACCTCATCCACTTTGTCTGTCTAATATCCTGTGACCAACATAGCTACAACAACATTACAAACAACTTTTGATGCACTTGATGTTCTGGAAGGGTATGAGCTTCTTTGGGAAATCTTAACTCTATGATAACAAAGGTGGTTTTTTTCCCCCATTCAATTTATTATAGTTCACAAAAAAGGAGGAAGAAGAAGAGTCTCTTTGAAATCATGAATGGATTCAGGTAACTTGGGACACCTGAAGACTTGAATCTGCCTGTGCCTGTGCTTCCAGCTCAGCAGGACTTTGGCTGTTTCTTTAATCTCTCTAATCTCCCCTCGTGACAGGATTTGAAAGTTACTGTTTTACTTTCTCTTTCAAACTCCGCAAATGCCGCAAGAGGAAAGCACATTTACTGATCTGGAACACAAATAGATTTCTTTAAATAAGTGTAAGGAAAAGCAATGAGAAAACTCTGTAGCTAGTTTATAGCCAGAATTAGCTGTGAAGTTTGGTAAACTGGAATAATCACTCAAAACATAATTATCTCAACAAAACCAGTGACGTCTAATCACATCCTGAAGATTGCTCCTTCTGCAAAGTTTTACAATCAGGTAGGTTAATTTTGCTTCAGAATGACTCTTTGTAACTAACCCTAATATACACTGCTTGTTGCTTGGACAATTTGAAGATTAAACAATCCTCTAATAATTTGTTTCACTCTTTATTAATACTACATTACATGTACATTCAAAATGATTAACGTTCAAATACATTGCTCATTATTTTCATAGAAATGTACCACAAAATTTGTACAGCAGGTTGAATTACTAATTTCTTTATTTTGCTATTCTGTTTTATTGAAGAACACTAGACCTCATCCTGTTCTCAGTGATGTTAGAGAAAAGATTTGTAACAAAATAACTTCCTGTATTTAGATACAGGAAGAAAGTTACTGAGACAAATCCAACCGTTATCAGTCTATTTTTCTGCCTGTTGTCATTTCAGTTTTCTAGAGCTGACCGTGGGGCTGAATCCTTTTGCTTCTGATACTTTCAAGGGAAAAAAGGAAAATTATTTCCAGATTCAATCAGAATAGAAAATTACATCCTTTTCTCCTGATTAAATCATGGGAATTAAGCATGTGTCTAAATTTGATCCTGTGTTTGAGAGTGTTGCTGAATAGGGGATTTCATAACATAATTAAAAAAGGCAAATTTATATATTGTGTGACCGATCATCTCCTTTTGTGTGAAAATCCATTGGAGGTGAGAGTTCATAAAGAAATCCATAGAAGTAAAGCTAGCTGGGAAAAATGGAATTATTATTGTGAAAATGTATTTTAAAATTATTTGTTTTATTTCAAATATTTTGTGGATTTTTTTCAATTTTTAATCAAATATTATTAAAACAAAATTTTGTTTTCAGTTTTTCTCATTTTTCAACAATCATTTCCACCCTCTGTTTATCTTTGTAGAAAGGGTAGTGGAATTGGTCAATACAATCTTTTGATTCCATTTCCTTAGAATGTCTCATTTTGAATCAATGTGAAATATTTTTTTCATTTTGCATAATTTCATTGAAATGATCAGAAAATTCATTTTGAATTTTTTCCTAAAATTATGTGAAAAATTATTTTTGTTGAACTTTTTTTGTCCAGCTACAGTATTGTCAGCTCACATAATATTCTCATGAGTTTGGGGATTTTATTTTGTCTCACAATATTTGGTAATTTTTCTGAAGCTTGGCATCTTTAGTTTTGAGATTGTGAGAATTTCAGATTTCATTTAAAGTAGAATTACATTTCTAGCGCTTGTGGTCGCAGAGAAAAGTTTAAGACTATGGCCTGAGTGCTCCCTGAGGGCTCAAAATGTACCAAATGAAAATTAAACTGTAAATTATGACAACATATGTTATGGCCTAAACTCAATCTCTAATCTATTAAAACCATTTAAATTAAATATACATAAAATAATATTCAAGCAGTACATGTGTCCTGGAGAAGTTTTAAAGAAAGGCAAACCACTGAACTGGTGCAAGTCACAGGCTAAGAACCTGGAACCAGAGTTTGTTAAAGCGCTAAACCGGTTTTTGAGAGCAGTGTCCTCTAATGCAGGTATAGTGAGAATATTTTCTTTAGAATTTATTCAGTTAGTTTAGTTCAATGACTACTTCATTCAAAGTTGAGAAACTGATTGAGAGTTGAAAAAAGAAGGAAAGCTGGTAACATTACAGCCCCTGAGGCTTTTGTGAAAACAATACCATTAGGATTCTGATCCTGCAGTCAGCCCCATGTGCTGGTGTGGAGAGTCCCTGGGGATTCATATGGGCATTAGCATCTGCCTGTGATGATGAGCTTGCAGAAGCTGGAGCTGTGTCTAAGGAGGAAAGTGAAATTCACATGCTAAAAACTTAGTTAAACTGGAATGAGTGTTTTAAAAACCTGATTCTCATTGACACTAAGGTTGCTTTGGAAATGACCATTGTTCCCAGAATGTCATAGGTACTGAGGGGTCTCTCTATTTTCCATTCCTCATTTATTTTAAGAAATGCAATAATATTTTTAGAATATTTCTTTCAGGAGCAGGCAAGAAACCTAGTCTGGCTCTGAACAAATTACAGCTCCCCCTATCTCTGGGGGGATTTCATTTCCCCGACTTGTTCTTAATGCTGCCTTTATGCCATGGAGATCACAGAAGTCACGGATCCCTGATTTCTGAAGACCTCTGTGACATTTTCTGCTTCAGCCCCTGGGGCCAAGGGACTGGAGCTGGCAGCCAACGGGGCCCTTGCAGGGTTCCAGCAACAGGCGACAGCCATTTCAGGGGGTCCTCCTCAGGATTCCAGCGATGCACATGCATTACAGCCCTGTGCACGGGGAGGAGCAGGGAGAACCATGGAGCTGCAGCAGAAAAAGTCACAGACAGATCATGGCTTCCGTGAATTTTTGTTTATTACTCATGACCTGTCTGTGACTTTTACTAAAAATAACTGTGACAAAATCTTAGCCTTAGTTATCTCCTTTTTGTTAAGTCATCTTTGTGGTGGTTACATGTGACTGCACCAACCCCACTATGCGTTCACATTGAATGAAAATTAGTTCTCCCTCTCCCCCTTTCATGCATTGTAGGTTCTAATTATTATAGATTTAGTGGCTCACGAGCTCCTAACAATAGCTGCTGCAGAACCAGCTTGGTTAAACTTGGTTAGAAAGTTCTGCTTCCATTCATCCTTCCATGTAGAAGTGGTTCTATGATGCAATCCTGTATTTAAAATAAGTGGCAAAACTTTGATGTGGAGGGACTGGATGGAGAGATGAATTATGACTGTGTCAAGGCTAATTGACAATAATCAATTTAAACCATTTGTAGACCTTTAGTAACCATTTGGCTTGCCCTGCTGGAGAATTTAAATAACAACAGTTAAAACATTGACTTACCAATGTATTTGGACTGGATGTATTGGGGGGTCCAGAACCTTCAGAACTTTTATTATTTTGTAGGAAACTTCCTGGATTTCTTTGGCCAGTGATATCCTTTGACGGTTTTCTGGCCTAAAAAATTCAGTCAAGGACTGATAATTCGAGAGTTGCTTGGAATAGAGATTTGGATACACAGCTATTTCCGACCCAATGGAATACAATTGTATCTAATGTTAAAATAAGCAACTGCAGGCCACTTTTCAAATATACTGGTCCCCACATAGGCTAATGGTAGTGAGCTTCATAAATGTTGATCACTGCTAGAAATGTAACTCTCTTGGTGCTACATTAGCTCATTTGCTTTGGGAATTTCTGGTATGAGGTGGGTCAAAGGACCAAATTGATATTGGATGCTAAGTTGGAGCCCTCCCTCTTATGTTTTATTCTTGGACATAAGCTCCATGTATAAGGAATATCTGGTAAGAAGGGGATGTGGTTAGGGTGACCAAATAGCAAGTGTGAAAAATCAGGTTGGGGGTAGGGGGTAATAGGTGCCTATATAAGAAAAAGCCCCCAAAATTGGGACTGTCCGTATAAAATCGGGACATCTGGTCATGTTAGGTGTGGTTCCAGTATGCAGGTTTCGTTTCTGGAAAATTTGTCCTGCAAAAATGGACAACTCAGTCCACACCAAACATTTATGTCTGGCTCAGTGATATGGCTGCCCTCACACCTAATGAATGACTGGCATTCTGTACAAGGGAACGGCCTGAAAGATTCAAAGCCACTTGGGGTTACTTTTTATAATGTAGATCCTTAACGTAGGTATGTTGCTTTTCCTCCCCTCCCTTTATCCTAACCCTCTTTACTTACTTTGTGTGTTATGATGAATCTGGTATTTTGATATATTTGCAGTATTTGGAAAGAAAGAAAGAAAGAAAGAAAGAAAGAAAGAAAGAAAGAAAGAAAGAAAGAAAGAAAGAAAGA
>ML123162.1:3096493-3106901 GCA_003846335.1 Cuora mccordi
AGAAAGAAAGAAAGAAAGAAAGAAAGAAAGAAAGAAAGAAAGAAAGACCTGAAAACATAAACTGATCAATGCCAATGCAATTTTGTGAGCAACAAGTGTTCAGAAATCATGAGATTAGCTAAAGGAAACATGAGATTTATTTTCTAAAAAAATACATTTTGGACTTTTTGGTTTTCAGAGCACTGATATTTTGTTCTAGTCGTGTTCTCAATCTTTTCTACTCTACTACAAGAGCAAGAAGCTGACTGTGGTTAGAATGAGAGCTGAGATTCTCCTATAACCATAGGATTCCAAGAGCTGGGGCATTAAGAGAAATGCCAGCTATTGAAAGAGTCAGGGTGAAATCAGGAAAGTTGGAGACAACCGAATGTGATTTGTTAGTGATTTGATGTGGGAATGAAACAGCTCCATTTCTAGCTACTGCAGATGCTTCTGTGCAGTCTCACAACACCACTAGAAGGTTGGGAAGGGTTATTATTCCTACTTTAGAAGAGGAAAAGTCAGGCACAGACAGAATAAGTGACTTGTCTGAGTTCACACAGAGCAGGGAATTAAGCCTGGGTCTCTCAGGTTAACCAACACCTGAACTACTGGACTATCATTTTCTCTGCATCAGGAGTCTCGTAAAAGAGGATGCATGCACATACACACACATACTAAGTCAGTAAAGTCTGTCTAATATCATCTCACTGACCCTATCCCCAGTCACTAGGCCAGCCCTGTGCAGAGTCAGGTGATAATGGTGGACAGGAATTGAGTATATGTCATAGGGGTGAAAATGTGTCATTTTCCAGGCCTTCTCTAAAAGGCTCAGGCTGCCTCCGAATGCACACTTTCTGTGCTCAGCTTTTGGACCCAGCTGCCCACAGCCCCTCCACTCTCCAGGTCTGTTTGCATTTGTTAGATAAGCTTCTCCACATGGGACCTGCTGTTTCTGACAGATCCCTTTAGAGGAAGAGATGAGAAACAGAGAGATTCAAACATATCTCTCTCAACCACACTCTCCGCAAGTCCCTGCTCTTAGGTTGTGGGAAAACAAAGAAAAATACCCGATCACTGGGGCTTTGAGCAGGAGAAGTTGCTCACTTCCCCATCAGCTCCCCAGCTGGTCCTTTTCTCTCAGGTTAGGACTGAGGCCCTCTGGCTGAGGGCAGTGTGTGTGAAGGGAGCCAGCTCTGTGGTCCTGCAGGATACAGGATGCAGGATAAACACAGAACTCCAGTCTCCAGGACTCTCAGGCCACTTATCTGGTCTGGCTGCAGGAAGGGAGCTGGAGCCAGACTGGGAGAGTCTGGGAAGCAGCCACCTGGTAGGAGGAGAGGAATTTCATCTGTGGCAGGGAAGCAGTGCTGAGCAGAGATCCTGCTGCAGATGCAGTCAGTTCCCTGTATATGATGTTGCTGCAATTTAACAACCCGAGATTCAGCTAGACAGCTAGGGGGACGGAGTATTTTTGTGCTTTGCCCCATCTAAACAAATGGTGCCTGTGATGACTTAACCACAAATGAAATTTCACTCCCTTTGGTATCACTAGAACGTTGCAGGATCAGGAACCTAACGTGGGAGCTCTTTGGGTGTATCTACTCAGTGTCTGTTCAGAGCTCAGCACAATGGGGCTTCATCCTCCATAGACTGTAATACAAATAGCCACACAATCATTGTATGGCTGTGGAAACTGAGGCAGGGAGAGGGCTGGCTCAATGGACCCTCTATTCAGAGGCTGTAAAGGCCAATGCAGACCTTGGCAGCAACTAGGAAAGTCCTGCGCTCCAGTCAGAACTGCATCCCTGATTTAATGCTCTTATGGGGCTTTGCCAGGGTGCAGAGTATAAGAGGTGCAGCTCCACCTTGGCCCCACCCCCCTATCTCTGATCTGCCCCCTTCCTCCTCCAGCTTGTCCATGCCCCAACCCCACTCCCTCCCCGGCCCTCCCAGAAAAGCTCCTTGTGCCTGCAGCTGCTGGGGAGGAGACACACCAGGCTCCTCTGGGGAGGGATTCCCCATAGCAGGGGAGGGGATTACACCTTCCCTACAGCCCCTTTGGCCCAGACTAGCCAACATGGAGCCAGAGCTTAGTGATGGGCTGGGTCCAAATTTCAAGAATGTGATCAGATTCAGGGTTTAAATGTTGAGTGCCAACTCTAGCCCCATGAGGCCTGGTTCTCAGGTGGGTTGGATGCCTACAGCTTCCATTGAGTCCAGCTGCAGCTGCGGATGCTAAACAGCTCTGGAGCACATGCCTGACAGTTTTCTAGTTGGGGGAAATAAATGGAGGCATACAAAGTTAGGCCACAGGTGTATGTATAGACTTTATGATTTGCCCATTAATAAGAGTAGATATTGACTAAGTCTCATTGAAAAATCACTGTTTATACTTGATCACTGTTGACAAGGGCAGGATTACAACCAGTGACCTAGCAGTGAAATGCCCATGTTCCAGCCCCAGACTCCAAAGGCAGCCAGTCCCCCAAGGCTGTAACAACTCTGCAGAATATTGTAGGTTCATAGGGGGAGGGATAATTCCGTGATCTTGTACACAAGGGTGAGAACCCTCAGGATGTTAAATTCAGCAAAGTGAATGTATCTGACATGTGACCCTGCCCTGCACATGGTCCTGTGGTGCTCTGGGCAGATGTGGCTTTCAACCAGTGTCCAAGCCCCTTCCCAGTACTGGGAAGTGTGAAGGGGAGCGTGAAGGCGCCACAGGCCTGTTTGAGGTGCTTCTGACATCCTAGAGGGGAAAGAGAGAAAGGGGAGCTCCATCAAATATGGCACTGACTGGGGATCGCTCCTCCTGTGAGGGGGTGACTGGGGGGGAAAGGAGGGGTGACATTCTGGGAGCCAGGCCAATTGCTCTGTACCTGGTAAGTTTAGACCCTCAGTTCTGCAAGTGCAGAATGAGGGAAAGGATCAGAATCTGCAGCAGCACCAGGGGATGAGATTTCAGCAAACCACATGTTGGCAGTTAAGGAATCCAAACAGTGAAATGTACCAGCACAGACCATATTGACCAGTGTGCTATCATACAGATCTCACCACAATGGGGAGTTCTGCATAAAATGGAAGGCTGGGTCTGGTTCTCTGAAGTTAAGGCCATCAGCAGCCTATTATTGAATTGACAATACTGAATGAAGAACTGAGAATCAGCCAGTAGCTCCATAAGGGGTTTCCCAGAGGTCTGATGGTAGATAAACATGTCCTGGGAATGGAAACGGGGAGGCAGCCAAAGAAACAAGATTATTCAGTGACAGTAAAGGCTGCAGGGGGAAACAATCAGGGTAAAACCAGCAAAACATTTTAATGGAAACTAAAGGGCATCAACAGAGACAAGGAAGATTTTGCAAATCTGGGAAGTAGAAGCCCTGTCCCACCCCCAGGCCAATGGAGTCATTGAGCTAATGGGGCTTTTCTATCTCTAACATCAGCAAGTCTGTAACTCTTCAAAGAACAATAAAAATTCCCAATTCTCTACAATGCACATGCTGAGATACTCTGTGATCTCTGACTGCTGGATTCCAGTGCCCAGGATTCAGGCTCTGTCCTGTCCCTGTGCAGGGAACTGGTTGTCCCTAACACAGTCTCCCCTGCAGGAATTCATTTGTTGGCAGTTGGCTACTGGCACTTCCCTTCCATTTCAGCTTGTAAAGATGGAAAATTTCTTTGGAAAATTTGGTGGCATTTTCACCTCATTTCTTCACAATCTCCCTTTCCAGTTTCCCCAGTCTGACCAGCAGAAATTACTCTTTTTCCTCTGAAACTGGCCCAGTCACTTATGTTCAAAAACAATCTCATGCCTATCAGCTTCTGGCTTTTCATCAGTGGACCTCAAGCACTTTACAATGGACATACATTTCATTATCCCCATTTTACAAACAGAGAAACTGAGGCACAGAGAGGTGCCTAACTCCCAGAATTAGGTGCCAGTGAAATCCAGACAGCCCCTGCTCTAGGCAGCTAAACTCAATGCCAACATGGCATTTAAATTCCTGCTTCTGGGCATGAGCACTGCTGCCTCACTCTAGGCATCCAGACACCTAACTCATGTCTAAGCACCAAGGGGATCCTTAAACCAGAAGACATATTTCTTTCTTAAGGACTGTCTGTCTTCCTTCTGAACTATTCTTGAATTCTTATGTTTGAGCAAAAAATATAGTTGTTACTCTATGGTACTATCATTTTAGATGCAGTTGTGATAAAAATAAATAGCTGAAATAGGCAAATCTTTTCCTTTTACAATTTCACCTTTAAAGTAGTACTGAGTGTCAGTGAATGCAATGAGTAATACTAAATGAGCAGTATGGTAATAATAATTAAACAACTGCATTGACTTATTTTATTTATGAGAATCCATCCTCAACATACAGGATTCTGAAGACTATCCACCTTCAAGATCATCATCATTTTCTATAGTTTCAGAGTTATCTGCCAATGATAATGTTTCAGTCACATCATGTATGTCACATAGCCACAGTACATCACCTGCAGCAAAAAGAAAAAAAAATCTCCATCATCCAGAAACAGCCATAGATAAGTTTGTGTTAAGAACCAGCAGATTACAGAAAGAGGTAATTGATGAAAAAATTGCCCAGTTTGTTTATGCAACAAACTCTCCTTTCCGTATGATTGAGACTCCACACTTCATTAACACGGTTCAGTCATTAAGACCAGGATACAGTCCATCCAACAGAGTAGATGTCGCAGGCAAATTGCTGGGTAAAGCGTATGAAAGAGAAATTGAACAGTGTGCAAAAAGTCTAGAGGGTAAAATTGTTAACCTGAGTCTTGATGGGTGGAGCAATGTCCACAATGATCCTGTTGTATGTGCTTGTGTGACAACAGAAGAAGAAACTGTCTTCCTTGCAGAAACAATTGATACATCAGGAAATGCCCATACAGCAGAATACTTACAAGAAATAGCAGTAAAAGCTAACGAACTGTGAAAAAAAATCAAATGTCTAGTACGCAGCTTGGTCACAGACAATGCTGCAAATGTATCCAAGATAAGAAATTATTTAGAAGAGAGTGAAGAGAGTCCCAAGCTAATAACATACAGTTGCAGTGATCATTTGATGCACCTCCTAAGCAAAGACTTCAATGTTCCAGAAATAAAGGCTAATGTTGAAATTTCACAATACTTCCGTAACAACCACTTTGCAGCAGCTGCTCTGAAAAAAGTGGGAGGAACCAAGCTAACTCACCCACAAGACGTGTGATGGAACTCAGTAGTGGACTGTTTTGAGCACTATATCAAGAACTGGCCTATCTGATGACAATTTGTGAACAAAATTGTGAAAAAATAGATGGCACTGTCCTCACCAAAATTCTCAACATTGGGCTTAAGAGATAATGTTGAACACATGCTCAGGGGCGGCTCTAGACATTTCGCCACCCCAAGCACGGCGGCATGCTGTGGGGGGCGCTCTGGTCCCGCGGCTTCAGTGGACCTCCTGCAGGCATGCCTGTGGAGGATCTACTGGTCCCGCGGCTCCACTGAAGCTGGGACCAGCGGACCCTCCGCAGGCATGCTGCCAAAGGCTGCCTGCCTGCCGCCTTCCCAGCTACTGGCAGAGCGCCCCTCACAGCATGCCGCCCCAAGCACGCACTTGGCGTGCTGGGGCCTGGAGCTGCCCCTGCACATGCTGAGTACCCTGAAGTCTATTTCTGCAGCCTTGATCAAAATGCAGGGAAATAGCTGTTTTATAGCTGACGCTGTTGACATTAGGAAGGAACTGAGTGAGATCTTAAACAGAGAAATATGCAATGACAGAGTTAAATTACAAGCATTAAAAAAAAAACGAATGGGACAAGCAGTAACTCCAGCTCATTTTCTTGCAAATATTCTCAATACTCAGTACCAGGGTCAAACATTAACTGCTGAAGAAGAGGAAATAGCTATGACATGGACATCCAGCAATCATCCCTCCATAATGCCAACTATAATAAATGTCAGAGCTAAGGGTGAACCATTCAAGAAATATATGTTTGCTGATGATGTTTTAAAGAAAGTCACACCAGTGAAATGGTGGAAGCACTTGGATTCAGAGACTATTGAAGTAATAATCTCACTTTTAACAGCAGTAGCTTCTTCTGCTGGTGTAGGAAGAATATTTTCTTCCTTTGGACTAATTCATTCCAAATTGAGAAATCGTTTGGGACCTGAAAAAGCAGGAAAACTTGTTTTTCTTTTCCAGATTATGAACAAACAGGAAAATGAAGCTGAAGATGACTGAGTTAGCTACAAAAGCCAATATTTTAATTTTCTCATGCTGACCTGGCTGACATAGTCAATTTAATTTTTTTTAAATATATATATTTCATTTATTTTAGTTTAAAACATTTTTAACAAAAAGAAACCCAATTTTAAAAAACTTGAATGTTTAACTAAATTCAAAAATTCATATGTTGTTTTGTTAAAATATTATATGTTTGCTGTTGAATAAAAAAATTCAGAATACATAATGTTGTTCTTTTAGTTAAATAAAACCATTTAAATGTCTGTCTGGTGATATTCTCCTCCTAATGCAGCATGGCAAGAAAATCCTCCAAATGTTAGACTAACCTGTTGAATTGGAGATCGTTCACCTCCCAACGACTTCATAAATATCTGCTTCAATTACCTTTGATAAATGAAATAACCAATCATTCATTTTCTGATATAGCTGTAAAACTAATCTGAAAAGTTTTCAAAATAAATCACTTTAAAAATGTATAGTGTTTACCTTCTAAAAGTGAAATCTACATCTATCTCTGAGTTGTGAAGAATATGTATTAAGGTTATAACAACCAGCAAGAATGCACTTTTATGTAGAAAACCATGATTAAATTAAGTCTTCCTGGCTAGTGATTTATACCATGATTTAAATCAATTTGATTTAAATCAAATCCACCCTTGAAGAAAGCAACAATGACTCTCTAGCCTGGTGGTCAGGGCACTGGCATAAGAAGATGAAGGGTGCAGGACCCTGATCCAATGACTATTTGATTATAGTCCCTTTTCTGCAGGAGTGAGCATTCATTGTGCCCCATATGGATTCATCACTCAACCTTTCCTGGGAATATGACCTAGGCTCCTGGGATGGACAACCCAGGAACTCAGTCAGCACTGAAGTCATAGGACCATAAAGGATAAACTTGCACTATAGACACTGATAAAGATCAACTTTAATATTATAATTGTAAATTACAAAGCCAAAAGAAGACTTAGCCTCAAAACCTGTTGTTCCACCTAGCCTTTCCCTACCCTTGATAGGTCCTCTGAGCTAGCGTGGGGCAGTTAGTCAGAAAATCAATAAAACCCCTCTTTTGACCAAGCTGAAACCAGATTTCAAATAGTACTCCTAAGGGAATTCTGTGCCAAAAAAATTAAAAATTGTACACACGATATTTTAAAATTCAGCAAATTTTATTTGTCAAAATAATACAGTATAATCACACCATTTTCAATTATTTGCTGACAAGTATTTTGAAACAAATTACCAAAATAATTGAAAACGGTGTGATTATATTGTTACTGTGTTACTGTGTCATTTTGAAAAAATAAAATATGCATTGTTAGGGGGCTTATTCCTTCACCCTCTCACATCCCTGCTCCTTCTCGCATGAACAGAGAGCAACAATACCCGAAGTCTGAAGGTGCAAACAATTTTATGTTTATTGGGGTGAACTTCCAGCAAGCATGATTCCAGTGTCCTTCCTCAGTGTCCCCCTTCCCAGCTTTGACACCACAGAGCCTTGTCTGTCTCCCTGTTTCTGTTCCCATCTCCTGTTCCCATTCCCCCGTAGCAAAACATGATCCCAATTCCCTCATCCCCAGTCCCTGTTCCTATTCCGCCCCCCGCCACCCACTTCCTGATTGACTGCAGACTATATAGTAAAACCTGAGTTTTGCTTAGCTATACCTTAATCAATCATTTTACTGAAATTTAACTAACCAATCCTAACATATTGTAACATGGTTATTTAACCAATTATATCCCACCATCTTAATTGGTTTACACCCAACAAAATTAATTATACAGCAGACAGAAACAATCACAGAACCAGACAGAGACCATGAAAATAAACATACAAAACAATACCGAAGTGAGGATTTCACAACTATATCTATACAGAGATAAGGGTTTTCCAGCTGTGTCTAGTGATAAGTGAATTCTTGCCAGACAGGATGCTATCAAACTAAGTTTCCTTTTACATTTTCTAGGCTCTTCCCTTTCTCTGGAGGTGATAGGAATATCAGGACAGGATTGTATTCCTAACAGCCCAATAGCATCTTGTGACTAGTCTGGAATGTGAGGATGTGACCACACATGTCCCAGCTTATGGCTGCCTAACTACATCTTAGCTGACAGCCTTAGCCTGTCACAGTAAGAGAAGGCCATTCCACAGACAGACAGTGATTTTTATTCTTTCTTTTATACCTCTATAACTAGCTAAGTGATAAGAATGCACCTAAATTCTTAAAGTATAGGCCTTTGCAGACAGGCCTGAATATCTATATCCTAAAATGCATAACTTCTCAGAATTTTAAAATATTTTCTTTTTCGGTACAGAATTCCTTAAGTGTACCAGGTTTCATTGTGGTGCAATCTGGTTGCGGGCAGCTCAGTGGGGTGGGGCAGGTATGTGTGAGAATCTGGATATATAGAGGCTTGATGTGGTGTTCTGGGTGCAGAGGGTACTGGTACTCAACAGGGGAGTCCAGGTGAAGGTGATTTGGGCTCAAGTGAGGAGAGATGCTGGGGGAGTGGGGCTTGGTGTATCTTTAAGGCGGGGGAGTTGGAACCTACAAGGATCCTGGAACTGCTGAGATGTGTCTCACAGACCCTTGAGACAGGGGCAGGTGTTTGTTTGTTTTTTCCTTTGATTTGTGTTTCAGTTGTGAGTCTTACCTGGGTATGCCGTTATGGTGGGCGGCCTGTTGTAGTGGCCTGAGGTACATGGCCAAGGAGCTGGGATCTCCTGAGTACTTGTTCCTGCTCTGGGTAATGTCCAGCATCACATGGGAACCAGCACTAAGTCTTCCACAAAACTCAGGCCCCAATGTGGGGAAACAGTTCTGCAGGGAATTTGCTTCCCAGTCCCAAGCATTGTGGAATAGGTCTCAAGTAGTGCCAAGCCGTGCAGAAGAGCTGCAGCCATTACTGTAGCCCAAAGTCTGTGGAAGTGCTGGCTGGTGCCTCTGGAGCAGGGGTGTCCTGCCCCTCCTTCCCCTGCTTCTCTCCGGCCACCTGCAGCCACCACAGCTCCTATCCCATCCTGCCTCCCTGCTTGGAACTGCCCCTGGCCAAGCTGTTCCTGGGAGCCTCCTGTCTGCTGTGCGGGAAGGATGGAGTGATGTTGGGGTATCTCCATTCCCTGCCTCCCCTGCCTGTGTATCCGATCTCCACTTAGCTGGGGTGGGGGGGCGGCGAGGAGACAAGAGTCTGTGCTGCTGCCTCTGGGTTAGGAGTGGGAGCTATTGGACTGAATAACACTTGAGACTAGTGAGTGGTGTGCTTAAAGTGACGGCATGTTGTGTCTCACACTCTCCCAACACACACTCTGTGTCTCTTTCACATGCTCACACTCTTTCTCTCACGCTGCCCCAACACACACTGTCACTCACACACTCTCCTAGCACACACACTCTGTCTCTCTCTCACTTCCCTAGCGCACATTTGTATTACTGTTGTTGTCACTTACTTCTTTGTACTTCTTGTTGAAATGCGCAATACACAGATATTCACTGTAATTTTAATCTTTCAGAATTCGTTAAGGATTACAGTGCTGTTATTTTAGTGTTTTGATTGGTTTATGTATTTCATAATTCTATTTCTCTTCTATGCTTAAATTTAATTCATTGAGTAGTGAGTTCTAAAATGCCTAATCTGTCCTCGCTGCAGTAAATGGAATGGGATACCGGGAAGAAGCACGAGCAGGAGAGTGCAAGAGGGGAGGACTGCTGTCTCAGACCGAGAAAGCAGGACACTCAGCGAGTTATCTTAAGTGCCTATAAACAAATGCAAGAAGCATGGGAAACAAGCAGGGAGAACCGGAAGTCCTGGCACAGTCAAGGAACTATGATGTGACTGGAATAACAGAGACTTGGTGGGATAACTCACATGACTGGAGTACTGTCATGGATGGATATGACCTGTTCAGGAAGGACAGCAGGGCAGAAAAGATGGGGGATGCTAGGAAAAGCTAGGAGATGGGGGAAAGCCGACTGCTGCAGAGGAGCGTGTGGATCGGACACAGACTTCTCTTAGGGGAGAGTCTGATGATAGAGAATCTCCAGGTTATAGTCAGGAGCAGAGGAATGAGAAGTATAATGTAAGGGCCGGATCAGATGATAAACAGTCACATAAAAAAGAATCTGGCACATCAGAAAAAGGCAGGCTAATAAACAGGGACAAGTTTTTAAAGTGCT
>ML123162.1:3111901-3134385 GCA_003846335.1 Cuora mccordi
AGAGCACCAAGCACCAGGAGCCACAGCAGCAGCGCAGAAATAAGGGTAGCAATACAGCATATACTATGCCACTCTTACTTCTGTGCTGTTGGTGGCTGTGGCATTGCCTTTAGAGCTGGGCACCCAGCCAGGAGCTGCTGGTTTCTGGCTGCCTGCCAATTTTTAATTTGTGTTTTTCTGTGCTGGGGCTGTAGCCATGGTGGGGTCACTTTGCTGGGGGAAAAGCATGGTTTGCAGAGAAAAGGGAGGGAAGGAGGCAGCTGCAGGAGCTTTTATCAGAGCACTCCAGAGCCTGCCAGAGTCATTTCCCCTTGGCAGCGATGCACGCTGGATGTCCCCACAGCAGCCGAATGCTCTCAGTGCAATGCAGGAGGGGAGGGGAGCCGGGTGTCCAAGGGCTTCCTACCCCAGCTGTGCGCTGCTGCTCCCCCTGCATCCCTGAGTGTCGCTTGGAGCACAGCAGGGTGAACTCCTGGGGGACCTGTGGAGGGCATTCAAAATCAGGCACGTACTTATTAAACCCTCTGCCCTGCAAATACAGAAGTGAAACTGTGCCTCTGTGTTTACACCAAGGATGTGGTGGTAAAGGGGGCTTAATTCGATAGATCAGGAGCCCTAGCCAAAGGGTGGGTTTATACCATTTTATTTCCTTCACTGATTCTTTCAGAGTTAAAAGGGAAAACATACTGCTTAGCTTTTTGAAAGCAGAAGAAGCTGAAATGTGTCTGATCTCACTACAGCAAAATACCCTGCAGAAGATACAGACAGGATGAATTAAAACAACTTTACCGTATCAGTCACCAGGGGCGGCTCTAGGAATTTGGCCGCCCCAAGCAGTCATGCCTGCGGGAGGTGCACCAGAGCCGTGGGACCAGCGGACTTCCCGCAGGCATGACTGCGGAGGGTCCGCTGGACCCGCGGCTCTGGTGCACCTCCCACAGGCATGACTGCAGAAGGTCCGCCGGGCCCGCCTGCCGCCCTCCCGGGAAAAGGCCGCCCCAAGCGCGTGCTTGGCGCGCTGGGGTCTGGAGCCGGCCCTGTCAGTCACTGCAATGCTGGAATTCAGTTCTCAGTCTAGCAACAGGGCAAATCCACCATTTCATGCCCGCCATTCCTCTCAGCTTTATTTCTTTGAACTTTTATTTCTTTGAACCTGATTTCAGTAGCAGAGGCAGCCCCTCCATCCAGGCTCAGGAAGCAGCTCTGGGATCCAGCTGCTGCCGCTAGCATGTTGGAGTGTTACAGTATGGACACAGCTGCTTTGCTTGCATTTACCCCACCTCACCTCCCCCCTTACGATTCAAGTGTGCCAGGAACATCTAGCCCACCCCACCCTCCTCATGTTTCCAGTGCACCAGGGACATCTACTCCCCACCCCCAGTGCATTGCTGGACCTGGCGACTCCTTGCATCCACGGATCAGCATGGTTCTACAGAGCATGATGATTTTGTTTTCTCTCTGAGGCAGTCCCCCTCCTGGTACCTTTTCCTTGTAAATCTCTTGGAGTTGAGTTTTATTTTCTTTTGTTTTTTTAACTTTGTATTAATTTATATATATATATATACAGAGAAAAACTATCATAACAAACTATATATTAAATTCTTATATTAACCATTTGCTACCTTATGTTAGCCATACTTGAAACATTTAATTATATATATAATAAGAATGGTCAAAATATACCTCAGTTATTTGCATTAAACAATTTCCAACCAAATCTGCTTATGGAAAACCATCTAGTTAAAGAAAAATTATGAAGTTAAGTAAAGAATAGAAGCAAAGTTCAGAGGAGAAGGCTAGAGGGGAGAGGGAAGGAAGTGGGTAGAGAGGAAGAGGAATGGGACTGCATGTAATAGAATCATTCAGATACTTCCATGAAAGTATCCCATCTCTCTGAGCATTTTTCTTGGATATTTCTGTTATGGTATACTAGTGAGACAGAACTGGTAACTAGTACCTGGATTTAACCATGGCAAATCTCCTGCTGACGTGAAAAGAAGTTCTGAATTTATCAAAGGAATAAAAGAAGCTCCAGGACTCTTTCTGCAGTTGAATGTATTGTGAGTTTTCTGGCTTATTTCTTGTACATTTCTCTGTCTCTGTTTCTCAGGCTCTCTTGTTGGAACTGTTCCACTCTGTATTAAATTATATATTCAGCAGGGCTACAGCAGAGGAGAGAGGGTGACTTGGTGGTTAGAGCACTCATCTTGGGTGTTGAAGCCTCAGGTTCAAGTTCCTGCTCAAATAAATATTTATTTACTCAAAGTGTAACAGATCCATAGGAAAGATCGAGAAAACTCCACGTCAGGCTAGTCAATAGCCCAACGAATAGGGTCCTCCCTTGGAGAGGGGAAAATGGAGGGAGAGAGGAATCAGGAACCCAGAGTTGGGGAAAGCAGGCACCTGGAGAGGGGAAAGTGCAATTAAGGGAAAGCAGGAACCTTTAGGCAGGGAGGACCCAGAGGGGAGAAGCAGAACATAGGCGGGTGGGGGAAACATGGACCTGGAGGTGGGGAGCAGGGTGAATTGGGTAAGAATGGGACAAACTCAGACTCATAATAGAAACACATTTTCAACTTTAATGGAATGGCTGCTCTAACTGCATAACACAAAAATGATTTTACTTGGCAATGCATATATCCCATTTTATTTATGAGTCCTCTGTGATCTTCTGTCCCTCAAAATCCAATAACCAGCATCTCATAATCACTGTTTTGTTCACTATGATGTTTGTTTGTTTTTCTCCATGTCCATCCTGTGATCTAGATCAAGTTCCCATGAAGATGGAGGTTTTCTCATTCTGCCACAGCACCACAGCCAGATGCTCTCTGCCTGGTTTGATTATTTTCTTCATTACTTGTTCTGTTCACAGGTTGGAATCAGGTAGGAATCCCATCTCTTTCTGCAGTTTCTTATATGATTTATCTAGGCTTACATTGATTTACAAATGCACTTCACTTGAAGTCCATGGAACTGCTTACAGTGTGTAAACAGAACCACACAGCAAGATTGGCAACTTCTTTATTCAATTTTGCTCTGCTTATCTTGTTACTGGGTTGTTTAATTTGCTCTTGGGATAATATATAGGTTTGCTTATTCATGCATGTATTTTTAAAAGTTGTCAGCAATAACACTCTGCTATTGAAGAAGGATACAAATCTAAGTAAATAAATAGCCATTGAAAAGATGGCCAATAAAATGTTTAGTTGTAGACAGAAGGCTGAACAAAAAATGCCTAAATTCCAAACAGAAACAACAGCGGTTTTTTAAAAAGTATCTTCACTGCCTGTCCAAACCTTCAGGACTAATAGCTACCTAACTCGCCTTAATGCACTGACATCCTCTTCCACTCACTCTCTTCTCAATCACCTAGAGAGCAGGGACTGTGAGTCAGTAGGTTGGACAAGAGGGTAAATGAGATACAGAGCTGACAACCCTTCATTGAACATGTCCCATTAGAACTGGTGGGGTTGTTAGCTCAGACACTCCATCTGCTCTCAGTCTGTAGAACATCACGTTAAGAAAGATGCAGTAACCTGTTCCCAAACCACTTAAAGCTTGATATGTCAAAAACCAGGGCCTTGATGCGCACCCGAAATATACATCACAGAGCTCAGGTACACCGTGTTCCATGTGCAGAGCACAGTTAGCCAAGTATGAGGCTACTCTTTGCACTAGATTAAACTGAAATTAGCCTACTTGAAATTAAAGGATTCCCCAGCCTGTAAACCTGAGCAAAAAAGAATGAGATAGTAGGGCTGATCCAAATTCCACTGAAGTAAATGGGAGCCATTCCATTGGTTCAGTGGGATTGGGATCAACCCTTTAAATTTTCCTCCAAATTTTGTTGCCTAGTTTATCACATCTAATCCTATTTTATATGCATAGCACACTACTGCATGAGGCTGACAGGACTGAGGAGGCAAAAGAAAAATAATTTTTCTCTCTGAGTTAATTTTCTTAATGTTGTGGCACAATTCACAGCACAATGTAGAATGACTAAACCTTATCACCCTGTCACTGTAACTGGAGTTGGGGACATTTTGTGATCCTCTCACTTGCTCCACATGACAAGTGCTGGGAATATATTTCAGTATTTTAAAAAATGTAACCCTTCTGCCTGGTGGAGCCAGCAGCAACCAGGCCTTTGTTTAATATCTAGGGGTTCCTTTCCATCGGTACAACACAGAACTGGTTCGATCCACCACCCAGTAATGTGGGAAATTTACACACCACCTCTGGGTACCTCTGAGAGGCAATACTTCCCCACTCACAAGCACAGAGTCTGAGTACGGAAAAGAAACTTTAATAAAAGGAGGGAAGTAACTTTGTGTTAATTTGGGAAAACACTGCAACTAGGGTCCATAAACATAAACCATGAGTAAAAAGACCGATCCCCAAGTAGGTTGAGCAGTGTCTTTTTCCCCTCAGGTTCTTAAGTCCATCAACCCAAAGGCCCTCTTCATGTACCCAACCCTTCTCTGCACCCCACTCATAATTGCTGTCCTTGGTCAGTGCAGACCCAGAGTTCAGAGGTGTATCTGCAGAGTTCACCTCCTGCCTTGTGGGGGGGGGGGGGGGGGGAAGAGGCACCTTACTTGCTACGCTACTCGGGCACTCACTCACTGCCCCTCTCTGCCAGCCACCCACCAGTTGCTCCTGCCGGCTGCCTGCTCACCACGCTCACCGCACCTCTCCGCCGTCACCCTGCTGGCTGCATGCTCACCGCTCTTGGCATACCTCTCCATCAGCTGCCCTGCTAGCCACTCATCAGGCTTCTCCACCACTGCCTTGCTAGCTGCTTGTTGCATCTCTCTGCCTCACCAGCCATTCATTCACCAGCTGACTGTCAGTCACTTTCTGCTGCCATCTGCCCATTTGCTGTGACCTCTGCACATCAGTCTCTTAGCAGGTAGAGGAGAAACTCAGTCCCACCACAAATGATTTCAGCTCTCAGTGATTTCCAGATCTGGGCAGGCAGGGCAGAAACACTGGCTTCAGCTCTGATTGAACAATTAAAATAATGAAGAGGCTTCTAATAAAGCCTATTTAAATCTATTCTTTGACCAGTGGGGAAAAACAGGTTGAACCAGTCTTGGTAGGACCCTTGGTTAGGCTATGCCACCTTCTCACTAGAATATTTGTCCCCACCCCTCTTATTTCACAGGGCTCTGACATTCGAGCCCCTGGCTTAACAAGGTTCTTTCAACTGAGGATACCTCCCCTCATTTGGGACAGGTTAAGCACAGTCTTGCTTCTCTGTATTCCCACAATAATTACAGCATTGGTAACAGCATTTCACTACCTCTGCATTCAGTACTAAGGTGATTTGTACCCAACACCAGCCAAAGTTGATCACTTTGACACCTCTGCATCTGTTGAATATGTAAGCAGAGCAGGAGCAAACTGTATTTACATAAACACACCCAAGTCTCTCCCACTCCCAGCTTGCTGTCAGGGAAGCATTCTTTCAGACCCTGCTTACATAAACATAAACCCTTTAGACATGAGTGGTTAGCCAGTATTCAGAGTCTTGTAGGTTCTTTCCATTAGGAGGAGAAATTGCTGATGGAGTCAGGTATTTATTTGATTAAATCCTTTTTATTTACATAGAATGTACACAAAGTCCTGCATCATCGAATGCAGTGGGAATCAAACAGCAGGAGGCAATTTCTTTGCTCACAGTTCCAAGCCTCTTTCAACCAGAACTGTGCCCAACAAGTGCTCTTTTAGCTTTCACATGCTCCAAGTGCTTTTCTGGATGTCTCTGGTCTGCAGTCTTTTCTTTCTGCTTCTGTAATGTTTTTTCTCTGCTTCTGCTCTCACACACAAGCACACAGCTCTACCAAAGCAATACTCATCCTTCTACATTGGCACTCTGCCTACATAGCTCAGCTCTTGATCAGACTTGCACATGACATGTAATTTGAATTGTAGCTCTTATAGTTTCAGCTACCTTACTCCATAAAGGAGCTTCACTGCTTCTCACATTTATCCTGAATGAAAGGTGCTATTACACCCACCAGATTCAATGAGGTTTCACCCTACATCCTGTATAAATATAATTTACAGTTGTGCAAATGCATTATTTCTTGTAATCTCCACATATAATTTCGTGCCCCATGGAATATAAAATACATGAAATAGACCTTGTTGTCTGTGTGTATTGTTAAAGAAATGTATATGAATTTCCCATGCTTTCTCTGAGTTTATCTTCCTTGTATCCTGGTACATTTCTTAGCTCGTTTTAAAGTGTTTGGACCTGATCAGCCTGTCACTGCCACTGTGGGAGAAGACATTGTGTTACCCTGTCACCTGTCCCCCAAGATGAGCGCTGAGAACATGGAGGTGACATGGTTCCGGTCCCAAATCTCTCCATTTGTTCATCGCTATAGTGATGGAAAGGACCAGTATGGGCAGCAGATGCCAGAATATCAGCGGAGGACAGAGCTCTTGAAAGATGGTCTCACCAATGGAAATGTTGCCTTGAGAATTTTCAATATCAGACCTTCTGATGAAGGCCAGTATAGCTGTTTTGTTCAAGATGATGTATATTATGAAGAAGCCCTATTGGAACTAAAGGTTTCAGGTCAGTAGTGTGTGGGGGAAGCAGTAGATGTTATATATCTTAATTTTTAGTAAGGCTGTTGACACAGTCCCACATGATAGTCTCATAAGCAAACTAGGGAAATATGGTTTGGCTGAAATTGCTAGAATGTGGGTGCACAACCTGGCTGAAAAACTGTACCTAAAGAGTAGTTATCAGTTGTTTGCTGTTAAATTAGGAGGATGTATCAAATGGGATCCCACATGGGTCATTCCTCAGTCCAGTACTCTTCAATATTTTCATTAATGATTTAGATGATGCAGTGGAGAGTACACTTATAAAATGTGCAGATGTCATCAAGCTGGGAAAGATACAGGTCCTTTGGAGGGCAGGATTAGAATTCAAAATGATCTTGATAAACTGGAGTATTTGTTTGAAATCAACAACATGAAATTGAGTAAAAACGTGGAAAGAGAAATACATGTAGCAAGGAAAAAATAAATGTACAAATATAATATGGAAATAACTGTCTGGGCAGCAATGCTGCAGAAAAGGATGTGGAGATTGTAGTGTATCACAAAGTGAATATGGAGCCAACAGTGTGATGCTGCAGTGTAAACAAAAAAAGGAGATTTAGGCTACATAGTAGGAAAATTTTTCTAACTATGAAGACAGTTAAGGACTGGAACAGGTAACCTAGGCAGGTCATGGAATTCATATTGTAGGATTTTTAAGAACAGGTTAGACTCACACAAGTTTGGGATGGCCTAGGAGTACTTAATCTTGTCTTAATGTGGGTGAGTGGACTAGATTAAGGGTTCTCAACATTTTTCTTTCTGAGCCCCCTCTCCTCAAACTTGCTATAAAAACTCTACAGTCAATTGTGCCACAATCACTGTTTTTTCTGCCAGGGCCAGTATTAGGGGATAGCAAGCAGGTCAATTGCCCAGGGCCCCACACCACAAGGGGCCCCGGGAAGCTAAATTGCACAGGCTTTGGCTTCAACCTTGTGTGACAGGGCTCAGGTTTCAGCCATGCACAGCAGGGTGGGGCTTTGGCTTTCTGCCCTGCGCCACAGCAAGTGTAATGCTGCCCCTGCTTGGTAGACCCCCTGAAACCTGCTCATGGCCCTCCAGGGGACCACAGACCCCTGGCTGAGAACCGCTGGACTAGATGACCTTTTGAGTTCCCTTCCAAGCCTATATTTCTATGTGTCTGTATTTCCTTTGGAGAAGATTCTCAGTGATTCTTATTTGCATTTTACTATCCAAAATTTCCTGTTACCTTCCATTTATTTCCTAGCAGTAACTCCAGTGTGTCACTTTTGTAATCAGATTTAAGTTTCTATGTCATTTGGGTGCTTTTGAAAAATTTCCCCAAGTCTGTTGCGAGGAACAGGGGCGGCTCTAGGAATTTGGCCGCCCCAAGCAGTCATGCCTGCGGGAGGTGCACCGGAGCCATGGGACCAGCGGACCTCCCGCAGGCATGACTGCGGAGGGTCCGCTGGTCCCTTGGCTCCAGTGGACCTCCCGCAGTTGCGGAGGGTTCGCTGGTCCCGCGGCTCCGGTGGAGCATCCGCAGTCATGCCTGCGGGAGGTCCACCCGAGCCGTGGGACCAGCGAACCGTCTGCAGTCATGCCTGCGGGAGGTCCACCGGAGCCGCTCGTCCCGTGGACCCTCCGCAGTCATGCCTGCGGGAGGTCCGCTGGACCCGCGGCTCCGGTGGACCTCCCGCAGGCATGACTGTGGAAGGTCCGCCGGGCCCACCTGCCGCCCTCCCGGGAAAAGGCCGCCTCAAGCG
This sequence comes from Cuora mccordi, assembly GCA_003846335.1. Lineage (NCBI taxonomy): Eukaryota > Metazoa > Chordata > Testudines > Geoemydidae > Cuora > Cuora mccordi. The sequence goes on from ML123162.1 coordinate 3,120,250, forward strand.
CGCGCTTGGCGCGCTGGGGTCTGGAGCCGGCCCTGGCGAGGAATAATTCTTCATGCAAACATGAAGTACATTGGATAAGGGGCACGCTAGCTACTCCACAGCTGAAAATGAGTGGCTAGTGTTCTGCTGGCTCCTTGTCACTCTGGTGCTATCTCTTTTCATTCTGGTGAAGGCTGCTAAAACTTTAAGGAGGGAGAACAATTCCTCCTTTGAAAGCCCATTCCTCCTCCACTGCTTTTCACCAGTGAAGAGGGGCTTAGGAGCAGCCACACATACTGAGCTCCGGGTTAAACTTGACCAGACATGGACAGACTTTTCTCCTCTGCCGCTTTGACATGTACCCATAAAACTAGCTAAAGGAGACTGTACATGATTAAAAAAAAGAGATATTTCACCTGAAGGCACATTTGAAATATAACTTTTATTTTTCTCAATCTTCTTCTTTATCAGTTAGTGATAAGATAATTTACCAGCTAAGGGATTCATGTACAATGTTTTGCCGTGTGTAAATTCTGGAATGGAAAAATAGCAAAGCAAAAAGTTTCCCCTTCCCTCTATTTGAAATAATTACAATTTCTTGCTCATATAGTTTCCTGAGTCCATGAGTATAGAGAATAAAAGGAAAGTTTAAATGTTTATCCTCCAGGCTGAACATGTGCATAGATTAATACCAATTTATTAATTTTCTCTAGCTTCAGGCCCTGCTCCTCACATCTCTGTTGAGGATTATCAGGATGGAGGGATCCGGGTGGTGTGTCGATCGGTTGGCTGGTACCCACAGCCTGAGGTGCTGTGGAGAGATGCCGGTGGACAGCATTTACCATCACTCTCTGAAACAAACTCCAAAGAAGCCAATGAACTGTTTGACATAGAAAATTCCATCGTTATTACAGAGAATTCACACCAGAACTTGTCCTGTGTAGTCAGGAACACCCACAGCAACCAAAAAAAGGAATCAACATGGTTTTATATATCAGGTCAGTTACAACCAAAACACACTGATCAGCACAGAAAAAAGACAACAGCAGATTGGTTAACTACATTAAAATGTATCAATAGCAATGAAGGCAAGAGTATGATATTTAGAAGAAAAAAAAACCTACAAAAGAAACAAACCAATGGTGGGATTTTCAAAATGCCCTGAAAGTCAACAAGACTCATGCTCCTAAATAATTCAGACACTTTTGAAGATCCCACCTATACTGTATAGCAGAGGTGGCCAAACTTACTGACTCTCCGAGTCACATATGACAATCTTCAGAAGTTTGAGAGCTGGAGCACGACTGCCGGAGCTTGGGGCTTGAAACCTGTGGGGAAAGGAGTCTTGGGGCTTCAGGGGGACACACGAGGTCACATGCTCCCCTGGACTTTTGCCAGGGTTTGCTGACCCTGCTTGGTCACATGGTGCCACCAAGCCCCTGCCCTGTGTGAGAGCTGCTGGAACCGGCAAGCTGGGAGCTGTGACTGTGGGGAGAGGCAGCGGAAAACAGCTGGGAACTGCAGGTAGAGCTTCTGCTTCTGCCTGAGAGCTCATTTGGGGCCATGGGGAGGAGGGGCTGAAAGCAGAGCCCCAGCTGGGGTTGAGCTCTCAGCTCTGGCTGGGACTGCAGCAGAGCTCTTGGCTCCGGCCAAAGTGCCAAGCCTGGAGCCCCTCCCCCATTCCACCAAAGGCCCTACCCATGGCCCAACCCCATTATGCCCCTTCCCCTCTGGCCCTGCCCTTGTTCCAACCACAAACCTGCCCCCATTCCACCCCTACTCCACCTCTTCTCCCGAGGCCCCACACCCGGCTTGCTCCTTTCCACCCTGACCGCTGCAGCCCTGAGTCCAGAAAAGCTCTGTGGCTCTGAAGTCAGAGCTCCTCCAGCCCCGAGGCTCTAGCAGGGGAGATTTTTCCAGGGGTCACGAATTGACCAGGACCCCTGGGCATAGGCCCTGTGGATCTGTGCAGTAATCCGCCACTGTTTCCCCCACTCCGACCCCTGGCCTCTTCCCAAGCCTCCATTACACACCACTCATGATTGCAGCCTCTGTGTACAAATAAACAGTGATAGATCTAAACTAAAGGAACAAGACAGGCAAAAGACTGGAGAGGAAACCGAGCAACAGAGAGAGGAAATGACATTGTAAAGGTCATACAGCAGGGCACCAGCAGAATGGGGAACATAATCCAGTCTCCTGAGTCTGAAGCCAGTGCTTTAGGCATTGGACAAGGTTGCCTCTCAGTGCAACAACAGCAGTGAATTAAACCAGGCTGTTAAACCAGATACACCGATCTGTGAATTGATGGCTGTGTTGGTTGTAGTCTCTTTTAATATAGGTTTCTGGTGCTCTGTGCATTTCAGATAGGGCTGCCCAGAGGATTCAGGGGGCCTGGGATCTTTGGTGGCAGGGGGCCCCTGCCATCAAATTGCCACTGAAGACCCAGCACTTTGGCGGCCGGTCCTGGGGCCTTCGGGACACTTCGGTGGCGGGTCCTGGAGTGGAAGGAAGACCTGGAGCGGAAGAAGCTCTGGGGGCCCGGGCACCGCGAGAGTTTTCTGGTGCCCTCAGAGTGAGTGAAGGACCTCGCTCCGGGGGGCCCAAAAAACTCTCATGGGGGCCCCTGTGGGGCCTGGGGCAAATTGCCCAACTTGCCCCCTGCCCCCCGGGCCCTGATTGCAGACAGGGCTGTATTTCCACCATTGTTTTAAAACACTTCCGCGGGAAGTAGATTTATATGATGTGAAATCATTTGATTATTGCCCTTACTTACAGAGTGATGTGAGTCCATATGGGGTTTTCTTTTACAGATTCCTTTTTCCCAAGGGTGAACCCCTGGATGGTGTCTCTGTGGGTGATCCTGGTGATTGTGGCTGGTTTCATGGGCCTCGCTATTTATCTATTTAAAATAAAAGGTAAACATTATAAAGGAAAATATAATGTAAGATTTTCTTCTAATAAATGTAGTAAGGCTACATCTGAAAAACTAAAAAGTAGCATGAAAAATGTAGAAGCAACAAAAAATAATGGTTTTGTATGGAAATGTCCTTGCAAAGGAACTTCACTGAATTACATCAGCTGAGCCCTCACATTTATTTGAGTACTGACAGCCATAGGACACATAAAATTAGAGAAAAGTGAAAAAAATTAAACTTTGTTCTAAGGATGAGAAACCGATCAAAGTCGCATCAGTTGCACAATATCTGTGCACAGCTTTCACTGAACTCAAACACCCTTGATCCACTGGTGAATTTAGGTATACCCCAAAGTATACAGTCATGTAACTGTCCACACAAGGGAAAAGAAACTCCTTGAAGTGTAAAAATATAATTAGGAAGGGCAAAAAAGAATTTGAAGAACAGCTAGCCAAAGAATAAAAAATAATAGCAATTTTTAAAAAAATATATCAGAAGCAGAAAGCCTGCTAAAGAACCAGTGGGGTGACTGGATGATCGAGATGCTAAAGGAGCATTCAAGTACGATAAGGCCATTGCAGAGAAACTAAATTAATCCTTTTAATCAGTCTTCACAGCTGAGGATGTGAGGGAGATTCACAAACCTGAGCTATTCTTTTTAGGTGACAAATCTGAGGAACTATCCCAGATTGAGGTGTCATTGGAGGAGGTTTTGGAACAAATTGATGAACTAAACAGTAATAAGTCGCCAAGACCAGATGCTATTCACCCAAGAGTTCTGAAGGAACTCAAAATGTGAAATTGAAGAACTACTAACTGTAGTCTGTAACCTATCATTTAAATCAGCTTCTGTACCAAATGACAGGAGGATAGCTAATATGATGCCAATTTTTGAAAAGGGCTCCAGAGGTGACCACAGGAATTACAGGCTGGTAAACCTGACTTCAGTATCGGGCAAACTTGTTGAAACTATAGTAAAGAACAGGATTCTCAGACACATAGATGAACATAATTTCTTGGGGAAGAGTCAATATGGTTTTTGTTACAGGAAATCATGCCTCACCAATCTACTAGAATTGTTTGAGGGGGGTCAACAAGCATGTGGAAAAGGGGGATCCAGTGGATATAGTGTGTTTAGATTTTCAGAAAGTCTTTGATAAGGTCCCTTACCAAAGGGTCTTAAGCAAAGTAAGCTGTCATTTGATAAGATTGGTAACCGGTTAAAATATAGGAAACAAAGGATAAGACTAAATGGTCAGTTTTCAGAATGGAGAGAAGTAAATAGTGGTGTCCCTCAGGGGTCTCTGCTGGGACCAGTCCTATTCAACATATTAATACATGATCTGTAAAAAGGGGTAAGCAGTGAGTATGCAAACAGCTACAAAAGGAAACTGAGTCACTGGGCAACAAAATGGTAGATGAAATTCAGTGTTGGTAAATGCAAAGTAATGCACATTGGAAAACATAATCCCAACTATAAATGTAAAACGATGGGGTCTAAATTAGCTGTTAACACTCAAGAAAGAGATCTTGGAGTCATTATGGATAGTTCTCTGAAAACATCCACTTAATGTGAAGCATCGATCAAAAAACTGAACAGAATGTTGGGAATCATTAAGAAAGGGATAGATAATAAGACAGAAAATTTTGTGTTGCCTCTATATAAATACAGGGTATGCCCACATGTTAAATACTGTGTGCAGATGTGGTTGCTCCATCTAAACAAAGGTATGTTGGGATTGGAAAAGGTTCAGAAAAGGGCAACAAAAATTATTAGGGGTATGGAACGGCTTCCATATGAGGAGATATTAATAAGACTGGGACTTTTCAGTTTGGAAAAGAGACAACCAAGGACGGATATGATAGAGGTCTATGAAATCATCACTGATGCAGAGAAAATAAATAAGGAAATGTTATTTACTCCTCGTAACACAAGAACTAGGGGATCATCAAATAAAATTAATAGGTAGCAGGTTTAAAAGAAACAAAAGGAAGTATTTCTTCACATAATGCACAGTTAACAGGTGGAACTTTTTGCCAGAGGATGTTGTGAAGGCCAAGCCTATAACAGAGTTAAAAAAAGAGCTAGATAAATTAATGGAGGATAGGTCCATCAATGGCTATTAGCTAGGATGGGCAAGGATGGTGTCCCTAGCCTGTGTTTTCCAGAAGCTGGGAATGGGCGACAGGGGATGGATCACCTGTTCTGTTCATTCCCGCTGTGGCACCGGGCATTGGCCACTGTTGGAAGACAGGATACTGGGCTAGATGGACCTTTGGTCTGACCCAGAATGTCTGTTCTTATGTTCTAATAATAATTTTTATTTATTGTTTATTTTATTTTATTTATTTATTTATTTGGGAAATGTGATACAGATATTGGTGTCATTATCTTTCCTCCAACAAGTACAATTTTCCACACATTTGTCTCCTCATACTTTTATTTATTTTTTGATGGGGGAGATTTTAGAACCAGAAACACCACTACCATCAGTAAGTGCTTTGCCATTAACATCAGGGAATGAAGGATCAAGCACTAAATGCACAAGTCCTAGAAGAATACTGTTGATAATATTAGGGCCTGAAATTACACTCCCTGCACCCCTAAAGCTCCCAGCAAAGTTGCTAGAAATATAGGATATGTTAGGAAGCAGGACTGGGCTCTAATTCTGCAGGGAATTCAGACCTTTCACAACTGTAAATCCTTGGAAATAATCACTTTTTGATACTGAACTCCAATGTAGTCACATGATTAGTAAAACATAAATTGAATGTTCATATCAAGGTGCTAAGAATTCATATAATGAAAACATTTCTTTCTGCATTAACTTTAAATATTCTTAAACAACTTTTAAAAAAAAATTCCTAATAGAAACTGTTCTATGAAATTGTTTGCTGTTAATTTTTGTTGTGATTATTGGTAATAAAGGAACACCAACTTGAAACTCAGATGAAATATCCATAATGTATTGATGATAATTCAGTAGATAGGAGATGGAAACATAGAAAACATGATTTAAGATAGGTGTCAGAGTAGCACTCATGTTAGTCTGTATCCGCAAAAAGAACAAGAGTACTTATGGCACCTTAGAGACTAACAAATTTATGCTCAAATAAATTTGTTAGTCTCTAAGGTGCCACAAGTACACCTGCTCTTTTTGCATGGTTTAAGATGTATCTTCACTGAGGGTGAAATTCCCCTCACGTTGGAGGTGCCATGAAGTGGGAGACAAGGGGGACTCTGTGCCCGCCTGCACAGGAGGGAAGGACCTCATGCCAGCTTGGTGTCAGTTTTTCCCCTTTGTGCAGGATTGTTTCTGATAGATACGAGTTAAGTCAATTCTTGGTGTAATATTGTTATTTACAAAACATGTAGAGGAAAGTCTTTTATCCTAGAACACAGTAAAAACCAACAACAGCAGACAGTTTCCTTGCAAAAATCCCCAATCTGCCACTCTAGTGAGCTCTGTGCCCAAGAAACCCTGTCTGCTTCCATTCACACCCATAACTCCTTTGCCAGATTTCTTATGGGTTGGCTTTGTGCCCAGTGCTGTGGGCAGTAGTGTTCATTATTTCTACCTGGATCATAACATAAAAGGCCATAATTATTCTATCTACTGAACCTGAAGGTGGATGCTTGGCTTTCACAAAGTCTGTGATTCTCTTTGGTTCAAAATCGCATTAACACCTGTCAAAATAACATCAATAACTGCTGAGAAAGAGGGGTGTGTGTGTGTGGCTATATGTACTATAAATCTGTGCAGGAAGCCAGAAGATGGGGCTAGGGAGGGTTTGTTGCAGAAGCTGGACAGTGAAGTACAGGGAGAAATGGAGACAGAAACTGAGGAGTTTTAGGGATAACTCTGTTTCCTTATTATAGCAACATGATCTGGTCGGTGATATAGAAAATGACTCTGTTGATCTTTACCATTGTCACATGACAAGTATCAGGTCAGCAGAGAAATGGGAGTGAAGCCATCAGGGCCAGGATTTTATAGATTCCAGAGAGGGGATGTGCAGGAGCTGCAGCTCAGATGAAAGTGAGTACACTGGCCATTGCCAGACTTCAGAGGTGCTCTGTGTCCTGCCTGTGGTATTTTTACTGAAATCTTTTTTTGCTAACAAAGTGCAGTGCACCTGACCTGAGCACTACAGTGCTGGGCCCTACAGAAACACCCCATAGTAGGTAAGCAACTAAATGCATCTATTCTAGGGAGGAAAAAATTCCTACCAACTTTCAGGTTAAAAACCAAGCCCTTTTTGAATCATCACAGCTAAGTATTGTCAATTGTAACATCTCTCTGCCCAACACTCCCATAACTCAGACACTGCCCTCTTTACTCATAGTGTGAATTTCGTACATAGAAAATGCAGCCCTTTAACTATGTACTTAGGGGGATAGAAGCTCTGGACAATCAAACATGATATAATAATGAATATTTATTTCTCTACATTTATAGGGAAACTTACTGCAGAGCTTGGTAAGTCGTCTTTTGCTTCTTTCTACTCTTTGCACACACTTGTATCCTGATCAGAGTGTTTTGTTGTCATTGTGGTATTGATGCTGTTTATTTAGCTTTTTTGTTAGGTTGATTGATTTGGGGGGGCAGAGTTGTTTTTCTGATTATTTATTTCTTGTGGGGGTTGTTTTTCTTTTTTCAATTTAAGTTTTAAAAAATGTGGAATAGAGCTAAGGCTGATCAGTGTCACACAGAATAAACAAAATAAAAAATGGAATTTGAAAAGAAATGAGCTGTCAGATTGAACTTTCATCCTGACAATACTGAGAAATAGCACAGAAAAGAAGTAGAAAGTGGATCTTTGTCATACAAATAAAATTAATTTAGCAATTTTGTAATTAAAATGTTTGTTTCTGAAAAAGGCAATTTGTCAAGAAAAACACTTTTAATTCAAAAATTTGGATTAGCTTTCAGATTTGACTTGCTGTGTTTGAGTAGAACTCATTGGACTCAGTGGAAATATTCAGATCTGTAAAGTTAAGCATGTGCATCAATCTTTTCAAGATCACTGCATATATATGTTCTATTCTGCTTCCCGTAAAATAAATGGGAGATTTTTCACTGGCCTCGGTGGGAATAGTATCAGGCTTTTCTTACTACGTATTTTGCATCATAATTCTAATGTGCCAGTGGGAAAAATCTGATTGTAAGTTTTTGACAGTTGCATAGTTAATGGGATCTGATATAATATAAAAGAGTGTGTTTAAGGTGTAGCTTCTTGAGAGAGAAGCACTTACACAATCTAGGTGTAAAAAGCGACAAAGAGTTCTGTGGCATGACATGCGTCTGATGAAGTGGGTATTTACCCACGAAAGCTTATGCTCCAATACATTTGTTAGTTTATAAGGTGCCACAGGAATCTTTCTCGCTTTTTATAGATCCAGACTAATACAGTTACCCCTCTGATACTTGACAATCTAGGTGTGTTTCTGATTCTTGATTTTAATTTATCATAAACATCTATTAGAACTTATAAATGTATTTTCCCATCAGTGTATAATTCTGTACACTATTGAATCCTATAGAATTTGTTCCAGTGAATTCTCATCTCTGATTATGTGGTTGTTTCAGGATGGAGAAAACTTGCTGCACCTCTGAAAAAAGGTAATTGAAGATGTCCACGTCTCACCTTTCATAAGAAAATGTTGCACCTTCTCCTTGATTGTCACATTGATCCCACAAGCATCCTGTATGTCAGTGCACATCGGGATGTGAGGCAGGTTGTGCCACAACACAATGCATCTAGATTGTAAACAGCTCCTCCCACTCCTCTGTCTGCATGTGCACTGCCCGTTGCAGGGCTTTCTCAGAGCACCTCCCAGTCATTGTACAATGGAACATGCCCCTCCCCAGCTGCTACCCCAAGGCCAAGGCCTGCCCTGTCTTCCCATCAACCACCTTTCAGCTCCTGCTCATGTCTCCTCCTCACTCTTCTTCAGCCCTCACTGCCTGGGAGAGGGACAGAGCCATGCTCTGCAGATAAGGAGCAAACTGAATTCTGTGTCTGGTGTCTAGATACCATGATGATGGAGAATGGGGAAAGTGTAGACTAGAATTAAAGCTAGAAGGGTGGGGGTAAGTGAGGAAATAAGATGTAGAGGAGGAAGATCCTGCTTCCTGCACATGAGCCAGAGCGAGCAGTGGAGGAGAGATGGGTGGGGGAGTGAAGGCAGGGGTGGGAATGAATGGAAGTGAAGGATGGGAAGATGAGCAGTTTTGAAGATGACAGGAATTAACAGGAGGGTGAGTGCAGTACCCCAAAGCAGTCGTCCTGGGGAGAAACGGGACCTGCTGCTGAGCAGTGCAATCTGGGGCATGTCAAATCCTTGCCCCAGGCCTGTTGCTGCCTGAGGCAGGAGCACATCAGAAATCAAGCATTTGGAGAGGGGAGGAGAGTGAGGAGGCCCATATCACATTGAAAGGAGGAAGCAGCTGGGACACAGAAGGACTCATGCTGGAAATAAGGCACTTCAAGGGGAGGGGAGCTGTGTCAATATTCTTCACTTCATATAATCTGCTGTGTCCCCCCGGGGATACCAGGATTCCTGTGTCCCCCAGGGATACTAGTCCCCTCTCTGCGGAGAGATGGGGCCAGGAGGGGATAGACTCTGATTCTGAGGCCTGGCCCAGCTGATCCCTTCACTCTGTTACTGACACGTCTCTGCCAGGGGAGTGACTCTCCCCTGCACTGTGCTGAGATCTCAGAGCTGCTCCCCATTCTGACCTGGTAAATCCTGGAGGAAGCAGATTCCCTGAGTCACTCTCCAGCTGGGGCACATTCTGTCACTGACATGATCAAACTCTCCCACCGGGCTGAGCTCTGCCTTTAATGCTCCGATTTTCTCTTTCCCCAGAGATTGTGACTCTGGATCCAGACACGGCTCATCCCCATCTTCTCCTGTCTGAAGATTGCAAAAGTGTCAAAGCGTTATTAACACAGCAGGATATGTTCGATAATGCTAAGAGATTTGACTATGAACGTTGTGTGCTGGGCTGTGAGGGGTTTACCTCAGGGAGACATTACTGGGAGGTGAAGGTGGGACGTAAGGGACACTGGGCTGTGGGGGTTGCCAGAGAGTCTTTGAGGAGGGAAGGACAGATTATCTTTAACACTGAGGAGGGGATCTGGGCTGTGGGCCTTTGGGGGAATCAGTACCTCGCTGTCACTTCCTCTTGCTCCTCATTGGCCCTGAACCAGATGCCCAAAAGGATCCTGGTTTTTCTGGACTATGTAGTGGGGCAGGTGGCATTTTTTGATGCTGATAAAGGGGTCCTGATATTCACTTTCCCACCAGCTTCCTTTGCTGGGGAGAGAATCCACCCCTGTCTCTGGGTCTGGGATACAGAATCTCAGCTAAGATTGTGTCCCTGAGACACAGGAAGAAATACCCCTCTGGAACACCTGTCATTGGCCAGTCTAGCCTCACACGTCCTCATCCTAAGATGCTGGAAGTCCCCCATGTTCCTGCAGAGCCTGTAATGCACAGTATCTATAAACCTGGGGGTGGGGTGGTATCCCTGGATTTAATAGCCATTGAGAGCAAAGATGGAGAAGGACAAGCCAATTTCCTTGGTCCTAAGATTGTGCAGCCTGTCTATCACTAGCCTCTGCAATCCAGGAGCACTCTAGCAGCTAGTCAGGTTAGACGCTAAGGGTGCATCTACACTGCAGCCTGTGATCCATCCTGCCTTGCAGGCAAATGCATACATTAGTCAAGTCCCCTTGTAAAAGTCCACATTGCCGAGCTGCACATGATCCGTGTCCCATACACCTGTGTTGACACAGATGCTGTAGTTACGTGTTTGGCACTAGGATTTCTAGGAACATGTCCCAGGGTTCTTATCACCTTGCTAACTGGAGCCACCCTGAGAACTGGTTCACAGTGTATTGTGGGAGAGCTTGTCAATCCTGTCTGAAGGCCTATACGGAAGTGATTTTAGCTCACCAATATATACAGCTGAGGCACTTTCAGCTCTGCTCGCTCCTCACTTCTGTCCATTCCAACTGGGGGACAAGTCATGGATCCATCAGCACTGGATGAGCTGTTCCTTCTTGAGGGTGAAGTACTTATGCAGCAGAATGAATGTTCAGCAAGATTCTGGATGTCATTTTGGCAACAGTTTGTGAACTGCAGAAGAGGATAGGAGTTGGAGGAAATTCATTCATGGCAGGCTGGACTGCCATGGTGCATGTTACACTTGGACTCCTTGTGTGCAGAATGGCTGTTCTGGTGCAGGAGAACAAGCACATTGTGGTGGGAACCTCATCACCAGGCAGGCCTGGAATGATCAGCAGTGGCTCCAGGATTTATGCATGAGGAAGCACAGCTTTGTGTGAGGACATCGTCATGACCTTCCAGCACCAGGTCATGCAAATAAAGGAAGCCATAATAGTTCAGAAGTAGGTTGCTATTGCCATCTGAAAACTGGATACCCCAGACTCCTAGAGGCCCATGGTTAACCAGTGTGATGTTGGCAAGTCAAGTGTCAGTGCTGTTGCGGGGAAGGTTTGTGAGGTCATTAATCCTGTGGTAGTGGACATAAGTAATGCACATGAAATAATAGCTGCCTTTGAGAGAATGGGCATCCTACACCAGGCTAGGGCCATTGGTGGCACCTACATGCCCATAGTTTACCTACAAAGGTTACTAGTCAATCGTTCTGTAGGGTTTGGATGACCCCAGAGGCAAGTTTAAGAACTCCAGTATGGGATGTAACAGAAAGGTGTAGGATACCAGCTGGTGCTGAGGAGATCTGGTGTTAACCTGTGCAGAAATACAGGGACAATTATCCCTCCAAAGGACATAGTTATCAGTGGGGTGGCTTGTTCACTGTTAGTTTAGGGGGCCCCCACTTTCTCTCTCGGAAACCACACCCTGGCCTTAAAGCATGTGGCAGAAGGTTTAATTACAGACTAAGCATCCGCACATTGATGGAGTGCACATTTGGCAGGCTGAAGGCAAGATGCTGCCACCTACAAACCATTTGGACAGCAGCATGGCCAATGCCATCCATATGGCTGTAGTCTGCTGTGCTCTGCCTAGCATCTGTGAGGAGAAAGACACTGCTGGTTTGCAGTCCCAGTACAGACATTCAGAATGTGCACCTATCATCCAGGGGTGCGGAACGGGGGACCATGGGGCCATGGCTACATCACTTTTTTAAATAGAGGGCTATGCCCTCCAACATTTTATAAGCCATAAGAGCGAGCGATGGGGGAAGAGGAGGCACAGAGGAATGAGCAGGGGCGGGGCCTTACAGGGAAGAGATGATGTGAGGGTGGGGACTCAGGGGGAAGGGGTGATGTGGGAGCGGGGCATTGGGGAAGGGGCAGTGTGGGAGGCAGGGCCAGAATTCAGGTGTCGGTGGCCCCCCCCACAGGGTTTGGATCCAGCTGAACAAGGGATGCCTTGCACACGCACATCCTTGCAGCACTGGGTGATGTGGAGATGTGATGAAGAACTGTAGTGCTGTACACTAACATTGTGTGTATATATCAGTCTATTTTTTATGTGCTGATTTGCTCTTGGTTATTTGATGTTGTTTTTAAGAGAATCTAATATTTTATTTAAAATCTTTGGATACAACTTCCTGACTCTTCCTTTATTTCCTGACACTCATACGCCAATGTATTGTCCAACCCAACCAATTCATTAACGAAACAAAATACTGAAATAACCCAAAGACCACTGCAGGCATCCCAGCTTCCTGTCCACAAATAATTCTTCAGAAGTGTGCAGTGTGAAATAAAGTGCAACCCTGTGCAAAAGGTGACCAATAGCTAAAGTCCAAGCTTCATGGGCTCACTAATTGTTGAACTGGAAGTCAGAAGGGCACCTCCGCTTCTCTTTTCCCTAGTCAAAATGTAGATCACATTGAATGCTGTTTTATGGGGGTGGAATGCACACAGTACATCTGACCATTTCACTGTATGCATTGCTCAGAGCCCACCCAACCCGAGTTTTCCAGTGGCTGATGGATGTGGTAGCATGGAGGTGGGTCTGCAGGCAGTGGGGATGGTACTGAAGGTGGCGCTGGAGCTGGTACTGAGGGCTGCAGCTATCAGGGTGTAGCCTTTAATTTTATTTAAAGTGAATTTTGCAATGTGGTATTACACCACCATGGATTCGGCTCTGGCGACTACAGTTTTAAGCTGAACAGAGTGAAATTTATCTTTGCTACTTGCTTTAGATTCAGAGTTTTTAGGAACACGTAAAGACCAAAGATAGTGACCCCACATACATTTACCAGTACAAGGTTTATTTTATTTTAAAAGTTTTATTAAAGTTGAGTTATAATTATTAATAAATTAAGTTATTAATAATTTAAGTTATAATTACCCAAGCATACATAAATTTTATGCAGACCTATGCACAAGTTACAAATATAGTTATACTTTCTTAATAGTGTTAGGGTTTGATGGGTCTTTTATGGCTTGATTATTAGTAGAGGGATGGTTTCTGCTGGAGTCTTCCATAGGGAGCTCATTTTTTCCGTTTGGGGCATTTTTTTAAATAATGTGATTTTGTTTATACCTACATTTTGTGCATGTTTATGAAAGTGTTAACTCTTTTTTATTGGGTTTTGTTTCCTGGAAACTAAAGGGATCCCAATTTTTTATAGGCTGTGTAAGTTATTTTTATTATTATATTTTATTAGCATTGACGCAAAACCTGTATTTTGTGGTTAAGACACATGTTGGAGACAGTTGCAATATTACCACTTGGTACTTTTTTTCATAAGAACATAAGAAAGGCCGTACCGGGTCAGACCAAAGGTCCATCTAGCCCAGTATCTGTCTACCGACAGTGGCCAATGCCAGGTGCCCCAAAGGAAGTGAATCTAACAGGCAATGATCAAGTGATCTCTCTCCTGCCATCCATCTCCATCCTCTGACGAACAGAGGCTAGGGACACCATTCTTACCCATCCTGGCTAATAGCCATTTATGGACTTAGCCACCATGAATTTATCCAGTCCCCTTTTAAACATTGTTATAGTCCTAGCCTTCACAACCTCCTCAGGTAAGGAGTTCCACAAGTTGACTGTGCGCTGCGTGAAGAAGAACTTCCTTTTAGTTGTTTTAAACCTGCTGCCTATTAATTTCATTTGGTGACCCCTAATTCTTGTATTATGGGAATAAGTAAATAACTTTTCCTTATCCACTTTCTCAACATCACTCATGATTTTATATACCTCTATCATGTCCCCCCTTAGTCT
>ML123162.1:3150232-3188027 GCA_003846335.1 Cuora mccordi
TTGACCCCCCCCCCCCGCTTAGTGTAGACCAGGCCTTAGATGCTTATATCAGGTAGGTTTTTAGGAGAGGTTCTTTTTCTGCCTGGTCCCTCTCTCTGTCCAGAGAGAGCACAAACAAAAACTTCCCCCCACAGATTTGAAAGGATCTTTTTCCCTTATTAGTCCTTTTGGTCAGGTGCCAACCAGGTTATTTGAGCTTCTTAACCCCTTACAGGTAATGGAGGTATTTTATGCTACCCTTAGCAGTATGTTTATAACAGCATTGAAGCTATAAACAGACTCATCAAGCAGGAAGGGAAAGGAAGGGAATTCAAATGGGTGGAAAAAAAGCAGCAGGGAACATCCTTCCACAGACACTTCTTTTTGCTGGTACCCAGCTGGAAATGTTTTTCAAGAGGGGTGTCTTCGGGTCACTCTGCAGTATAACCCAGGCTGCAGAGAGACAGAGTGTAACCCAGATGTGGCTGGCAGGCTGCAGTCACACAGAGACACTCAGAATATGGCTTGCATGCTGGAAGGCTGTTTGTGAGCAGCCCAGGTGGGACCTACTGCAACAAGGCATTGTAAAGCACCTAAGGTTGCACGGCAAGAGTCACACAGGTGCTCATTACTCTGGATTGTACCCTGGTATGTCACAAAGGGATTTGAGAGGGATCTATCATGTTATAGGTGAGTGCCCCAACCACTGGGATATGGGCTATTCAGATCGGGTGTGGGGGACTCTCTCAGTCTCTCCTATTGGAAATGTCCCAGTCTGTATTAAACAATTAAAGAATCAGTTGTCCAGAGAGAAAAACAGTGAAAATGACTCTCTCGCCTGGTGGTTAGCACACTCAGCATCAATGTGAGAGACCCAGGATCCAGTCTTCCTGCTCCAGTGCCACTTTACGTATTTATTCAAAGCATCCCCACACCAAAATTCCTTTCTGAATCCTGCCCTAAGGGGAGAGCAGCACATGACCCATTTTGCATGTTAAGGGTGTGTGGGAGAGAAGTGGGAACCTAGGCCTGATCTTCAAAGGTATTTCAGCATTTAACACCCATTGGTTTCAATGACAGTTTGGCACCTGAATGCTTTTGAGGATCTGGGCCTTTATGTCTGCAGTGACCCATGTTGCAGAAGTGCAGCTAGGTCTTTGCTCTGTCCAATGTTAGAAATCAGTGCCTAGTTAGATATAAGACTAGTTCTTTTAAGGCTCTCTTGGGCAGGAAGAAGGCAAGAAAACAACACACCCAAATCATAGTGTTTCATTTCTACTATACAGTTATGCCCAAAGGATGGATCTGTGTGTGTGAGTCTTTCTGGGATCACTAATGAGTTAAAAACAACAAGTTTCCTTCTGAGTTCCTTGCCCACAGATAACTCACAGCTATTTATAATACTTGCTGCTTAGCCAAGTTTGTGTCTGTAGCCTGGTCTACACTAGGCGTTTAAACCGGTTTTAGGAGCGTAAAACCGATTTAACGCCACAACCGTCCACACTAGGAGGCACCTTATATCGATATTAATGGCTCTTTAAACCGGTTTCTGTACTCCTCCCCGACGAGAGGAGTAGCGCTAATATCGGTATTAAAATATCGGAATAGGGTTAGTGTGGCCGCAATCGACGGTATTGGCCTCCGGGAGCTATCCCACAGTGCACCAGTGACCGCTCTGGACAGCATTCTGAACTCGGATGCACTGGCCAGGTAGACAGGAAAAGCCCCGCGAAGTTTTGAAATTCATTTCCTGCTTCCCCAGCGTGGAGATCTCATCAGCACAGGTGACCACGCACAGCTCATCAGCACAGTTAACAATGCAGTCTCCTGAGAATCGTAAAAGAGCCCCAGCTTGGACTGCACAGGAGGTACTGGATCTGATCGCTATATGGGGAGAGGATTCAGTGCTAACAGAACTGCGTTCCAAAAGACGAAATGAAAAAGTATTTGAAAGAATTTCTAAATCTATGACGGCTAGAGGCCACAGCAGGGACTCTGTGCAGTGCAGAGTGAAAGTTAAGGAGCTCAGACAAGCCTACCAGAAAACCAAAGAAGCAAACGGAAGGTCCGGGGCAGGTCGAAAAACATGCCGCTTCTATGCTGAGCTGCATGCAATTTTAGGAGGCTGCGCCACAAGTACCCCACCCCTGTTCGTGGATTCCGAGGTGGGGGTTGTAATCTCTGCCATGGCTGAGGATTATGCAGAGGGGGAAGATGAAGATGATGAAGAAGAGGAAGACCTAGCAGAGAGCACACAGCAGTCCGTGAGCCCCAACAGCCAGGAGCTTTTTATCACCCTGACGGAATTACCGTCCTCCCAGCCCTCACAAGCCAGTGTCCCAGACAATGACGCCATGGAAGGGACCTCTGGTGAGTGTACCTTTGCAAATATCAAACATTGTTTTTTAAGCAAGCGTTTTTTAATGATTGATTTGCCCTGAGGACTTGGGATGCATTCGCAGACAGTATAGTTACTTAGAAAAGTTTGTTAACGTGTCCGGGGATTGAGAGGAAATCCTCCAGGGACATCTCGATGAAGCGCTCCTGTAGGTACTCCAGAAGCCTTTGCAGAAGGTTTCTGGGCAAGGCAGCCTTGTTCCGCCCACCATGGTAGGACACTTTACCACGCCATGCATGTAGCAAGTAATCAGGTATCATTGCATGGCAAAGCATAGCAGCGTATGGTCCCGGTGACTGCTGGCATTCAAGAAGCATCCGCTCTTTATCTTGTTCTGTTATCCTCAGCAAAGTGATATCGTTCAGGATAACCTGGTTAAAAATCAGGAATTTAAGTAAGGGGGGAGGCCATTTTTCTACTGGGTTCGTGGACTGCAGCAGCTTAAAAAAAAAAACTTTCCTGCACGTAGCGAAGTGGGGGGAGGGGAGGAGTGAAATGCCGATGATCTTGGTCACCAGCGATCTTCCCCAAGCTACCAGACACGCAGTGGGGGGGGGGGGGGTGGAGTTTGTTGATTAGCAGGGAGCTAGCGTGGTATTAGCCATGCGTTGGGGGGGGAGGGGTAAATCACTACAGAAGCCGAAAGACAGTGGCTTACCATGGCCGCATGCAAGCTGAATTCTGATGCCTGGGACTGTGTCTGTGAGATCTGTTACTGCAGAGCTGCAAGCACTCACTATTAAGATGAAAAAATGCGACCTTGTAGGGAAATCACATGTGATAGGTGAATAGTGCTGTTCACTGTGAAAGACTATGACCATTGTTTTGTAAAATGTATCTTTCTAAATATTTATCTCCCTCATGCAGCTGCAAATTTTTCAGCCATCCCTCCTCCATCCCAAAGGCTTGCACAGATAAGGCGGAGGAAAAAGAAGACGCGAGATGAGATGTTCTCGGAGATTATGGAAGTTACACGGAATGAAAGAGCTCATCTGAATGAGTGGAAGGACGTGGTAACAAATTACAGGAAAGAGGCCAGTGAACGTGAGGACAGGAGGGATGAACGTGAGGACAGGAGGGACGAACGAGATGAGAGGTGGCGGCAGGAAGACCGGCAGGAAAACCAGCGGTGGCGGCAGGAAGATCAGCGGTGGCGGGATGCAACTCTGGGGCTGCTGCGTGATCAAACTGACATGCTCCGGCGTCTTGTGGAGCTTCAGGAACGGCAGCATGATCACAGAGTGCCGCTGCAGCCCGTGTATAACCACCCTCCCCCCTCACCATGTTCCTTAGCCTCCTCACCCAGACGTGTAAGAACGCGTGGGGGGAGGCTCCGTGCACCCGCCCACTCCACCCCCGTGGACAGCCCAACCAGAAAGATGCCGTTACTGTGAATTTTTTTTAATGGCCTTCTCCATCCCTCCTATCCTCCTCCCAAACCACACCCTTACTTCTCTTCCTCTTTTTATAATGAATCAATAAAGAATTCATGCTTTTAAAATGAGTGACTTTATTTGCATAAGTAAGCTGTACTCGAAAGGGAGAGTTGCTTACAGGGAATGAATCAATCAAGGGGGGGGGGGTGTTCATCAACAAACAGCAGTCACACTGTACCCTGGCCATTGATGAAGCTCCTTTTCAAAGCTTCTCTAATGCGCACCGCTTCCTGGTGTGCTCTTCTAATCTCCCTGGTGTCTGGCTGCGCGTAATCAGCGGCCAGGTGATTTGCCTCAGCCTCCCACCCCGCCATAAAGGTCTCCCCCTTACTCTCACAGAGATTGTGGAGAATACAGCAAGCAGTAATAACAATGGGGACATTGGTTTGGCTGAGGTCTGAGCGAGTCAGTAATGTCCGCCAGCGCGCCTTTAAACGGCCAAATGCACATTCCACCACCATTCTGCACTTGCTCAGCCTGTAATTGAACAGATCCTGACCACTGTCCAGGCTGCCTGTGTATGGCTTCATGAGCCATGGCATCAAGGGGTAGGCTGGGTCCCCCAGGATAACGACAGGCATTTCAACATCCCCAACTGTTATTTTCTGGTCTGGGAAGTAATTCCCTTGCTGCAGCTGTTTAAACAGAGTAGTGCTTCTGAAGACGCGAGCGTCATGAACCCTCCCTGGCCACCCCACGTGGATGTTTGTGAAACGTCCCTTGTGATCTACCAGTGCTTGCAGCACCATTGAAAAGTACCCCTTCCGGTTTACGTACTGGGTGCCCTGGCGCTGCGGTGCCAAGATAGGGATATGGGTTCCATCTATCGCCCCCCCACAGTTAGGGAATCCCAGTGCAGCAAAGCCATCCACTATGGCCTGCACGTTTCCCAGAGTCACAACCTTTCGTAGCAGCAGCTTGGTGATTGCTTTGGCTACTTGCATCACAACAGCCCCCACAGTAGATTTTCCAACTCCAAATTGATTCCCGACTGACCGGTAGCTGTCTGGCGTTGCAAGCTTCCACAGGGCTATCGCCACTCGCTTCTCAACTGTGAGGGCTGCTCTCATCTTGGTATTATGGCGTTTCAGGGCAGGGGCAAGCAAGTCACAAAGTTCCAGGAAAGTGCCCTTACGCATGCGAAAGTTTCGCAGCCACTGGGAATCGTCCCACACCTGCAACACAATGCGGTCCCACCAGTCAGTGCTTGTTTCCCGGGCCCAAAATCGGCATTCAATGGATAGAATCTGCCCCATTACCATCAGGATCTCCAAAGCGCAGGGGCCCGCGGTTTGAGCGAATTCTGTGTCTACGTCCTCATCACTGTCATCGCCGCGCTGCCGTATCCGCCTCCTCCTCGCATCGGATTGAAGGTCCTGGTTCACCATAGACTGCACGAGAGTGCGCGAGGTGTTTAAAACATTCACGATTGCGGTATGAAGCTGAGCAGGGTCCATGCTTGCTGTGCTATGGCGTCTGCACAGTTCACCAAGCAAAAAAGGCGCGAAACGGCTGTCTGCTGCTCAGGGAGGGAGGGATGAGGCTGTACCCAGAACCACCCGCGACAACGATTTTTGCCCCATCAGGCACTGGGATCTCAACCCAGAAATGCCAAGGGGCGGGGGAGGCTGCGGGAACTGTGGGATAGCTACGGGATAGCTACCCACAGTGCAACGCTCCAGAAATCGACGCTAGCCTCGGACCATGGACGCACACCACCGAATTAATAGGTTTAGTGTGGCCGCGCGCACTCGATTTTATAAAATCTGTTTTACAAAACCGGTTTATGCAAATTCGGAATAGTCCCGTAGTGTAGACGTACCCTGTGAGTTTAATAGCACTCCCTTAGCCCAGAGTTTACATTTTTCCCCAGAGTCTCCAGGGGCTGTGACTTTAACACAGAACTCACTCTGAATCAACAAACAACATGAGAGTTGTTTCCAGTCAGGGAAACACCAATTTGTGGCTGCCAGTAGAACACAGTTCTAAACACACAAAAATGAATTTAACCCAATTCACTCCCTGCACAAAGCCAGGACTACAGATAAACCTACAGAGTCTCCAAGTTGAAGCAACTAGTTTAATCTCTCAAGAGTATGTTGACCAGCCACCATGGACTCTGTGTGCTGGGAGGGATAGAACACATTTTTCTCTTCTTACCTCACATATTTCCTTTTATTTTTTTCGTTTCTCCTTTTCATTCTCGCCCTTTCTAGCCCCTCCTTTTTATTTTCCTCTCCCTCCTGTCTCCTCCCTTGTTCATGTTGTTCACATCACAGAACCGCCCATTCTAACACAACACATGTGATACGCAGTGGAAGGCAGAGGCAGCAGAACCACAGTGGGACCAGTAGCCATGGGCTCTGGAAGTTCAGGGGGGTATTGCAAGATGAAGTGAGTTGTACCATCTGTCTGGAGGATTTCAAAGATCCAGTGATTATAGACTGTGACCACAGCTTCTGCCAAGCCTGCATCATTCAGTACTGGAGGGGGATGGGAAGAGAGGGCACATGGGCCTTTGTTCTGCCCTATGATACAGCAAATATCAAACTCATTGTGTCTGAGGATTGGAAGAGTTTGTGGTGGGGAGATGCACAACAGAATCTGCCTGACAATCCCCAGAGATTTTACCCTGGTTATTGTGTCCTAGTATCTGAGAAATTCACCTCAGGGAGACATTATTGGCAGGTGGAGATAGTTGGGGGATGGGACAACCTGGTGGATAGTGGGGTGATCAGAGAGTCTGTTCCAAGGAATGGAGGGGTCGTGGCTACTCTAAGTACTCTCTGCCACTGGGTGATAGTCTGAGAAAGATTGGGATTTATCTGGACTATGAAGGGAGACAGGTGACATTTTATGATATTGTTAAAAGGACCCCAATATCCACATTCATTGCTGCCTGTTTCAAAGAGGAGAAAATCTTCCCTGTTTTCTGGGTTTGGGGTGAAAGATCCCAGCTCAGACTGTGTTCCTGAGGTGCAGGTTAGAACGTGATGCTGAGACTCTGTGCTGTCAGTCCATGGAGAGTGGGAAGAGATCAGGAAAAAATAAATTATTATCTTTGCAAGGATGTCCAGCCCCTTGTTAATATCCTTTGTGATCATGGAGGATCCCAGTAATCCGCAGGGTCAATGAATATCATAGAGAAACCCAAGGTTAATGGTGAAGATGCAGGGGGATTAAGAGTTGAAATCTGAGAAGAAGGAAAAGGTCAGTGTTTAGCTTTTTCTACTTTACACTAGCTTGAGGTACCTGCTCTGCAGTATCTAAACAGCCCTTAAGCAGTGGGAGGTTAAAGTTCCCACAAGTCATCCTACAGGGCTATAGAAAGGATGGGTTCTACTACTGGAAACTTTCAAGGACTAAGGCCTTGGCTACACTTGTGAGTTACAGTGCAATAAAGCCGCATACTGCGCAATATGTCACTCCCTGTCCACACTGGCAAGGCACGTAAAGCGCTATATCGCTGTGGCTACAGCGCTGCTGGTACTCCACCTCCCCGAGAGGAATAAAGAGTATTGCACTGCGGCTACTGCGCTGCGGTGCCAGTGTGGCCACCCAATGCACTCTGATTGGCCTCCAGAAGTATTCGGCAGTATCCCATGATGCCTGTTCTAGTCACTCTGGTCATCAGTTCGAACTCTACTGCCCTGGCCTCAGGTGACCAACCATCAGACTCGCCCTTTACATTCTCCAGGAATTTTAAAAATCTCCTTCCCATTTGCTTAGCCAGGCATGGAGTGCTATCAGAGAATCTTTCCAGGGGACCATGCCTCCATGCGCCAAGCGAGCCCTCGTATGGAGCAATGGTGAGGTGCTGGACCTCATCAGTGTTTGGGGGGAGGAAACTGTCCAGTCCAAGCTGCGCTCCAGCCGTAGGAATTACGATACCTTTGGGCAGATATCAAGGGCCATGATGGAAAGGGGCCATGACTGGGACACACTGCAGTGCAGAATTAAAGTGAAGGAGCTGCAGAATGCCTACCGCAAAGCCCACGAGGCAAATGGCCGCTCGGGTGCTCCCCCCACAACCTGCTGATCCTACAAAGAGCTGGACGCGATACTTGGGGGTGACCCCACCTCCACTCTGAGAACCACCATGGATACTTCAGAGCAGGAGGAGGAGGAGGAGGAAAGCGGGAGTGAGGGTGGTGGGGCAGGGAGAGACATCCCGGAATCCCTGGAGGCATGCAGCCAGGAGCTCTTCTTGAGCCAGGAGGAAGGTAGCCAGTCGCAGCGGCCGGGACTTGGTGGAGGACAAACAGAAGAGCAGGTTCCCGGTAAACGGCTTTTTTTTTCAGAGTTTTTTTTTCGGTGCGGGCTCTTTGGGAGAGGAGGGTTAGGGCTGCATTCATGCCTAGATGCGGAATAGCGCATTGATGTGGTCTATCACATCCGGGTAATCGGCCTCGGTAATCTCTTCAAAAGTCTCATCCAGAACGTGGGCAATGCGCTTGCACAGGTTACTTGGGAGAGCCACCGTGGTCCTTGTCCCAGTCAGGCTAATGTGTCTGCGCCACCGTGCCATGAGGGGCGGGGGGACCATTGCTGCACACAGGCAAGCTGCATATGGGCCAGGGTGGAAGCCGCATTGTACTAGAAGACCCTCCCTTGTTTCCCAGGTCACCCTCAGCAGCAAGGTATCTTCCAGGATGAACCCCTTTGGAAAATGTTGGGACAGTGTTCAGTGTAGGTTCCCCCTGCAGCTGTTGGCTCTCCCCAAGGCACAGAAACCCAGAGGACAGTACAGCCCTGAAGCAATCAGTCTTCCTTTACTCACTATTTTGGGGCTCCTATGGGTTATGTGCGCTCTCTTTGGGACATGAAAATTATGCTATTGTGCGCACCCTCCTTAAGTGCAGGGGAATCATTACTCTGTCTGGTATAAACAATGCTGCCTCTGTTAACTGTTGCATTTTGCCTTTACAGATGCAACCTTGAGATCTCAGCCATCCATTTTATCACCAGCTGAGAGACTGCAAAGACTCAGGAAGAGGCTGCGAAAAAGCAAAGAAGACATGCTGTAAGAAGTGATGCATCAATCTCTTAAAGAGAATCAAAAAGCGCAGGAGTGGAGAGAGAGTGAAAGCAGGATCTGCCAGGAAAACACAGTGCACCAGCAGCAAAGCATGGATCAGCTGATAAGTATCATGGAGTATGAAACGGACTCTATCCATGTGCTCGTTGCCATGTAGATGGAGCACTACCGCCCCCCCCCCACAGCCCTTGTCCCAAAACTCTTTCCCTTGTGCCCCCATGTCACCTCCAACCCACTGTCCCCAATATCCGGTTTCTTACCACCAGCAGCTGCCTCCAATACCTGTATCTTCACCACCCAGCCCTGAAAACTATGACCCTTACCCTCTGCACTCAACCCCTATTACCAGGCAGTATAGCCATCTTGAAGTGCAGCACTCATTGCACAGCACTCCAGACAGGACATAGTCAAATCTGTGATTGTACCATTCCCCACCCCACCCCCTTGCCCTTTCTGATTCCCAAGCAGTTGTGTTTCTTTTCAATAAATGGATTTTTTGGCTTTGAAAACAGTCTTTATTATTGCATAAAGTAAAAGATACCTTAGCTCAGGAAAGAAACAAGCACTGCAAATCAGCTTAGCAAACACAGATTCCTACTAACATTGGAACCACTGCACTTCACTCCTGTGCAGGGCACCAGACATTACTGCTTGTTTTCAGCCTCAAATTGCTCCCTCAAGGCATCCCTAATCCTTGCAGCCCCATGCTGAGCCCCTCTAATAGCCCTGCTCTCTGGCTGTGCAAATTCAGCCTCCAGGTGTTGAACCTTGGCGGTCCATGCCTGACTGAATCTTTCACCCTTCCCTTCACAAATATTATGGAGGGTACAGCACGCAGATATAACCGCGGGGATGCTGTTTTCGCCCAAGTCCAGCTTCCCATACAAAGATCTCCAGCTGCCCTTTAAACGGCCAAAAGCACATTCCACAGTCATTCGGCACCGGCTCAGCCTGTAGTTGAACCATTCCTTGCTGCTGTCAAGGCTCCCTGTGTAGGGTTTCATGAGCTGGAGCCGGTTCCCACTGGTTCGTGGGAAATGATTGTTAAATGTAGAAGCCCTTTTTGAACCGGTTGTCCCGCGAGGGACAACTGGTTCGAAAAGGGCTTTTAAATTTAACAAAAGCTCCAGCAGCTCCCTACTCTTCCCCCGGCCCCAGCTCACCTCACTCCTCCTCTGCCTCCTCCCCTGAACACTCCCCCAGCTTCTCCTCCCACTCCCCGGCTTCCCGTGAATCAGTCGTTTGTGTGAGAAGCCTGGGAGGGCTGAGAAGGAACATAGAATCATAGAATCATAGAATATCAGGGTTGGAAGGGACCTCAGGAGGTGTCTAGTCCAACCCCCTGCTCAAAGCAGGACCAATTCCCAACTAAATCATCCCAGCCAGGGCTTTGTCAAGCCTGACTGTAAAAACGTCTAAGGAAGGAGATTCCACCACCTCCCTAGGTAACGCATTCCAGTGCTTCACCACTCTCTGAGTGAAAAAGTTTTTCCTAAAATCCAACCTAAACCTCCCCCACTGCAACTTGAAAACCATTACTCCTTGTTCTGTCATCAGGTACCACTCAGAACAGTCTAGATCCATCCGTTTCAGGTAGTTGAAAGCAGCTATCAAATCCCCCCTCATTCTTCTCTTCCGCAGACTATACAATCCCAGTTTCCTCAGCCTCTCTTCATAAGTCATGTGCTCCAGCCCCCTAATCCTTTTTGTTGCCCTCCGCTGGACTCTTTCCAATTTTTCCACATCCTTCTTATAGTGTGGGGCCCAAAACTGGACACAGTACTCCAGATGAGGCCTCACCAATGTCGAATAGAGGGGAATGAGCACATCCCTCGATCTTCTGGCAATGCCCCTACTTATACAGCCCAAAATGCCATTAGCCTTCTTGACAACAAGGGCACACTGTCGACTCATATCCAGCTTCTCGTCCACTGTAACCCCTAGGTCCTTTTCTGCAAAACTGCTTCCTAGCCATTCGGTCCCTAGTCTGTAACAGTGAATGGGATTCTTCCGTCCTAAGTGCAGGACTCTGCACTTGTTTTTGTTGAACCTCATCAGGTTTCTTTTGGCCCAGTCCTCTAATTTGTCTAGGTCCCTCTGTATCCTATCCCTACCCTCCAGCGTATCTACCACTCCTCCCAGTTTAGTGTCATCTGCAAACTTGCTGAGAGTGCAGTCCACACTATCCTCCAGATCATTAATGAAGATATTGAACAAAACTGGCTCCAGGACTGACCCTTGGGGCACTCCACTTGAAACCAGCTGCCAACTAGACACGGAGCCATTGATCACTACCCACTGAGTCCGATGATCAAGCCAGCTTTCTATCCATCTTATAGTCCAATCATCCAGTCCATACTTCTTTAACTTGCTGGCAAGTATACTGTGGGAGACCATATCAAAAGCTTTGCTAAAGTCAAGGAGTAACACATCCACTGCTTTCCCCTCATCCACAGACCCAGTTATCTCCTTATAGAAGGCAATTAGGTTAGTCAGGCATGACTTGCCCTTGGTGAATCCGTGCTGACTTTTCCTGATCACTTTCCTCTCCTCTAAGTGCTTCAGAATTGATTCCTTGAGGACCTGCTCCATGATTTTTCCAGAGACTGAGGTGAATCTGACTGGCCTGTAGTTCCCTGGATCCTCCTTCTTTCCTTTTTTAAAGATGGGCACTATGGTAGCCTTTTTCCAGTCATCCGAGACCTCCCCCATTCGCCATGAGTTTTCAAAGATAATGGCCAATGGCTCTGCAATCACATCCGCCAACTCCTTTAGCACCCTTGGATGCAGCGCATCTAGCCCCATGGACTTGGGCTCGTCCAGTTTTTCTAAATAGTCCCAAACCACTTCTTTCTCCACAGAGGGCTGGTCACCTTCTCCCCATACTGTGCTGCCCAGAGCAGCAGTCTGGGAGCTGACTTTCTTTGTGAAGACAGAAGCAAAAAAATCATTGAGTACATTAGCTTTTTCCACATCCTCTGTCACTAGATTGCCTCCCTCATTCAGTAAGGGGCCCACACTTTCCTTGACTTTCTTCTTGTTGCTAACATACCTGAAGAAACCCTTCTTGTTACTCTTAACATCTCTTGCTAGCTGCAACTCCAAGTGTGATTTGGCCTTCCTGATTTCACTCCTGCATGCCTGAGCAATATTTTGATACTCCTCCCTGGTCATTTGTCCAATCTTCCACTTCTTGTAAGCTTCTTTTTTGTGTTTAAGATCAGCAAGGATTTCACTGTTAAGCCAAGCTGGTTGCCTGCCATATTTACTATTCTTCCTACACATTGGGATGGTTTTTTCCTGAAACTTCAATAAGGATTCTTTAAAATACAGCCAGCTCTCCTGGACTCCTTTCCCCCTCATGTTATTTTCCCAGGGGATCCTGCCCATCAGCTCCCTGAGGGAGTCAAAGTCTGCTTTTCTGAAGTCCAGGATCCGTATTCTGCTGCTCTCCTTTTATCCCTGTGTCAGGATCCTGAACTCGACCATCTTATGGTCACTTCCTCCCCAGGTTCCCATCCACTTTTGCTTCCCCTACTAACTCTTCTCTGTTTGTGAGCAGCAGGTCAAGAAGAGCTCTGCCCCTAGTTGGTTCCTCCAGCACTTGGACCAAGAAAGTGTCCCCTACACTTTCCAAAAACTTCCTGGATTGTCTGTGTACCGCTGTGTTGCTCTCCTAGCAGATATCAGGATGATTAAAGTCTCTCATGAGAACCAGGGCTTGTGATCTAGTAACTTCTGCTAGTTGCCAGAAGAAAGCCTCGTCCACCTCAACCCCCTGGTCTGATGGTCTATAGTAGACACCCACCGTGACATCACCCTTGTTGCTCACACTTCTAAACTTAATCCAGAGACTCTCAGGTTTTTCTGCAGTTTCATACCGGAGCTCTGAGCAGTCATATTGCTCTCTTACATACAATGCAACTCCCCCACCTTTTCTGCCCTGCCTGTCCTTCCTGAACAGTTTATATCCATCCATGACAGTACTCCAGTCATGTGAGTTATCCCACCAAGTCTCTGTTATTCCAATCACGTCATAGTTCCTTGACTGTGCCAGGACTTCCAGTTCTCCCTGCATGCTTCTTGCATTTGTTTATAGGCACTTAAGATAACTCGTTGATTGTCCCGCTTTCTTGGACTGAGACAGGAGTCCTCCCCTCTTGCACTCTCCTGCTTGTGCTTCCCCCCAGTATCCCATTTCCCCACTTACTTCAGGGCTTTGGTCTCCTGCCCCCAGTGAACCTAGTTTAAAGCCCTCCTCACTAGGTTAGCCAGACTGCTTGCGAAGATGCTCTTCCCTCTCTTCGTTCGGTGGAGCCCGTCTCTGCCTAGCAATCCTCCTTCTTGGAAAACCATCTCATGGTCGAAGAATCCAAAGCCTTCTCTCTGACGCCACCTGCGTAGCCATTCATTGACTTCCCCAATTCGACGATCCCTACCCAGGCCTTTTCCCTGCACAGGGAGGATGGACGAGAACATATATTATTGCCCTTATATAAATCCATGGTATGCCCACATCTCGAATACTGTGTACAGATGTGGTCTCCTCACCTCAAAAAAGATATACTGTCACTGGAAATGGTTCAGAGAAGGGCAACTAAAATGATTAGGGGTTTGGAGAGGGTCCCATATGAGGAGAGATTAAAGAGGCTAGGACTCTTCAGCTTGGAAAAGAGGAGACTAAGGGGGGATATGATAGAGGTATATAAAATCATGAGTGATGTGGAGAAAGTGGATAAGGAAAGTTATTTACTTATTCCCATAATACAAGAACTAGGGGTCACCAAATGAAATTAATAGGCAGCAGGTTTAAAACAAATAAAAGGAAGTTCTTCACACAGCGCACAGTCAACTTGTGGAACTCCTTACCTGAGGAGGTTGTGAAGGCTAGGACTATAATAGTGATTAAAAGAGAACTGGATAAATTCATGGTGGTTAAGTCCATAAATGGCTATTAGCCAGGATGGGTAAGGAATGGTGTCCCTATCCTCTGTTTGTCAGAGGATGGAGATGGATGGCAGGAAAGAGATCACTTGATCATTGCCTGTTAAGTTCACTCCCTCTGGGGCACCTGGCATTGGCCACTGTCGGTAGACAGATACTGGGCTAGATGGACCTTTGGTCTGACCCGGTGCGGCCGTTCTTATGTTCTTATGTTCACCACTTGCGCCTCATACTCCTTTATCCTTCTTCCCAGAGCCACGTAGTCTGCAGCGATCCGCTCAAGGTCATTCTTGGCAGTATCATTGGTGCCCACGTGGAGAAGCAGGCAGGGCTAGCGATCTGAGGGCTTGACGAGGCTTGGCAGTCTCTCCGTCACATCGTGAATCCTAGCTCCTGGCAAGCAGCAGATCTCTTGGTTTTCTCGGTCGGGGCGGCAGATAGATGACTCAGTCCCCCTGAGGAGGGAGTCCCCAACCACCACCACACTCCTCCTTCTCTTGGGAGCGGTGGTCGTGGAACCCCCATCCCTAGGACAGTGCATCTCATGCCTTCCAATCAGTGGAGTCTCCTTCTTCTCCCTTCTCTCAGATGTATCATCTAGTCCACTCTCCACATTAGTACCTGTGGAAAGAACATGAAAATGGTTGCTTATCAGTATCTCCATTGCTGGTACATGGACGCTCCTCTTTCTTCTTCTGGAGGTCACATGCTGCCAAATTTCTTCACCTTCCCTCTCTCCCCTCTGCATAGCCTGCTCCGATTCTTCAGGACTTTGTGTCCGTAGAAGCATATCCTGACGTCTGTCCAGGAAATCTTCATTTTCTCTTATGCAACGCAGGGTCGATACTTGTTGCTCCAGCCCTTGAACCTTCTCTTCCAATATGGAGACCAGCTTGCACTTTGTACACACAAAGTCACTTCTGTCCCATGGAAGAAAGACAAACATGGCACAACCTGCGCAGGTTACAACAGCTGAATGCTCACCTTCCATAATCCTTCTAAGAGCTTCCCCTGCTGTTGCAGCAACTCACAGAAGCCCATGAGATGAAAGCCTCAGTGGGCTCTCGCCAGGCAAACTCCCTCTGTTAGCCTCTGCTGTTCACCGCTCCCCCGCTGGGGCAGGGGAGTGGGGGTGCGAGCGGGAGGAGGGCTCCAGGTACCGCACGGCTCCGGCCTGACCCCCGACCCTGACCCGGACCACGGCCAGCGCGTGTTTGGCCCCGGCTCCGACTGCGGCCTGCCGGGCGGTGCAGCTCCGGCCCAGCCCCTGGGCCTGGGCCTGACCCTGACCCTGACCCTGACCCCGACCCTGGCTGGGCGGCGTGGCTCCGGCCTGGCCCCGGTCCTGGCTGGCTGGGCGCCTCGGCTCTGGCCGAGTGCCCTGGCTCTGGCCGAGTGGCTCTGGTCCCAACCCCGGCTGAGCCGGCCCGGCCCAGCCCGGCCTGGCCCCCACCTCCAGGCAGCGCGGTAAGGAAGCAGGGAGCAGGGAAGGGGTGTTGGATAGAGGGCAGGGGAGTTGGGGGGGGTGTGGATTAGAACATAAGAACATAAGAAAGGCCATACCGGTTCAGACCAAAGGTCCATCTAGCCCAGTATCTGTCTACCGACAGTGGCCAATGCCAGGTGCCCCAGAGGGAGTGAACCTAACAGGCATTGATCAAGTGATCTCTCTCCTGCCATCCATCTCCATCCTCTGACGAACAGAGGCTAGGGACACCATTCTTTACCCATCCTGGCTAATAGCCATTTATGGACTTAGCCACCATGAATTTATCCAGGCCCCTTTTAAACATTGTTATAGTCCTAGCCTTCACAACCTCCTCAGGTAAGGAGTTCCACAAGTTGACTGTGCGCTGCGTGAAGAAGAACTTCTTTTTATTTGTTTTAAACCTGCTGCCTATTAATTTCATTTGGTGACCTCTAGTTCTTGTATTATGGGAATAAGTAAATAACTTTTCCTTATCCACTTTCTCAACATCACTCATGATTTTATATACCTCTATCATGTCCCCCCTTAGTCTTCTCTTTTCCAAGCTGAAGAGTCAGGGTGGTCAGAGAGCAGAGAACAGGGGGATTGAATGGGGGCAAGGGTCCCGGGGGGGGGGCAGTCAGGAAGGAGCAGGGGTTGGATGGGGCAGTGGGTGGCAGTCAGGGGTAGGGATTCCAGGGACAGTCAGGGGACAGAGAGAAGGGGTGGTTGGATGGGGCAGGGGTCCCGGGGTGCCATCAGGAATGAGAGGAGGGGTTGGATGGGATGGCAGGGGGCAGTCAGGGGACAGGGAAGGGGGGTTGGATGGGGCAGGAGTCCCGGAGGGGTTGGGGGGGCACGACCCACTCGTGGGGTGAGGAGGAGGGAACCGGTTGTTAATATTTTGGCGGCTCATCACTGGGGACGTAACCCCGACGGGGGTGGGGGGAGGCAATGCTGGGGAAAAGGATCCTGCCACCTAGCACCAGAGGGCAAGTGTCCAACTCACAGCATCCTTGCAGCACAGCCAGGGTCTGGGAAGGAGGCCTGGGACATGTGAGGAACAGACTGTGAACATTACAGCTATGTCTGTTTGTGGTTCCCCCATGCCCACAGAGCAGAGTGACATGTTTTCCTTTAACCTTCCCCATTTTCTCCTTGGTTTTTTTAGTTGGTTGTTGTTTAATAAATTGTATTTGCTTTGAACTATATGCAATAATCAGTGGGTCAGGGCAGCATCCTGTACGAAGAGAGTACCCCAGAATGGGGACACCCTAGCCTCTGCCCTAATGACAATATGACATGACACTATTGGGGACTGAACCCCCCCAGGAGAATCCTGCACCCAGCCGTGTCAGGGTTATGAGGGCTCCACTACATGGGAGAGAGAAAGGGGAGTCCTCGAGGTCAGGCAGGTGTCTGGGTAAAGGGAGTGGGAGCGAAGACTCAGAACCTTTCACTAGCCAGAACCTTTCACTAGAGAGCATAAGCCAGCAAAGTTCCCCACCATTCCCCTGCATACAAATTGAATTAGGTATCTAAACACCTTGGAAGATCTGGGCCTCAGGTGCCTAAATGCCCCTTTAGGCTCCCAAGTCCAACATTTATGCACTAGTGAGACCCTGCAAAGCCCTGCCCAACTACCACCTGATTCTGTAGGTGCCTAAGTGTCCACAGGGAAAGTCCTCTAGGTGCCTAATTCTCTTTGCTGGTGGGCATGTGCAAAACTACCCAAGCCCTGATGCAGGTGAGCTGCTCAGCACAGAGCTCCTGGCATCATTCAAAAAGTTCCCCCCACCTATCATGTCTACAGGGTCTGATCCCATAGGTGCTGGAACTAGGGAGCTGGGGGTGCAGTAGCACACCCTGGTTTGAAGTTGTTTCCATCATATACAGGGTTTAAAGTTTTGTTCAATGGCTTTCAGGACCTCCACGATAAAAACTGTTCCAACACCTATGTCTGATCCAGTCAGTGTGCTCACAAAAAACAGCCAAGTGCAAGCTGATCAGGAATGTTGGGGGGCTGGCTGGCTAGCTCTGCATTCTCCCCCCACTCCTTACCAATGGTTAGAGCACTCACCAGGTTTTAGGAGCCCCAACTTTTAATTGTTGCTCTGCCTGATTTGGAGCTGAGACTTGAACCCAGATCTTCCACCTCCAAGATGAAGACCCCACTGTGCTGTTGGGTATTCAGGAGTGGGTCTATGGGATTCTGGTGCTGAGCATTGCATTGTCTAAATCCCTTTGTGGAGCCAGCCCACATATACCATCCAAGAGCCAGGTGCTCCAGGTTCCCTTGGCTCCACAAGAAAAGGATGGCTTGAGCACATTTAAGATGTTTGGTTTCTGTCCTTAGAACCTCCTACACCCACATGTCTTCCTTACCCACAAGGTAGACTAGCTGAGCAGGGTGGGAGGCTGGTAGAGGATTGGGAAATTGTTCCAGTGATTTGTTTTGTTTTTGTATTTAACTGAGCCTTTCCATGCTTTGTAATACAACAGCTTTCCCTTGAAGTTTTCCTGTAAGTAACTGAGATGAGTGGCTGGAGCTGATGGGGCAAAAACATTGTCGTGGCTGGTTTTGGGTACATGTCATCAGTCACCACTCCCTCAGTGAAAGCAACGGCAGACAATCATTCTGCGCCTTTTTTCCATAGGGGCGCCATCCTGCTTTCAGCAGACGATGCAGTAGGACTGCTAACCGTTGTCATCGAGTGACCGCTTCCATTGCCACTCTGTTCTCATGCTGTTCAGGTGGTCTCGCAGGTCCTCTATATGACCGTCGTCATCCACCGCTTCCGTCATCCACCGCTTCTGCTCTCCTGCTCTTGTCTCGCCATACCATGGCAAGCGTGCAACCTGCTCAGCTGTTGTGTTCTGGCAGCAGACGGTGCAGTAGGTCTGCAAAACTGGTCATCCAAGCATTGCTTCCCCTGCAACTCTGCTCTCCTGCTCTCTTGCAGATGCCATACCACGGCAAGCATGGAGCCCGCTCAGATCACCATGGCAATTATGAGCATTGTAAACACCTCGCTCATTATCTTGCAGTATATGCAGAACCAGAACCTGCAAAAGCAGGCGAGGAGGCAACAGCAGCATGGTGACAAGAGTGATGAGGACATGGACACAGACTTCTCTCAAAGCACAGGCCCTGGCAATTTGGACATCATGGTGGTAATGGGGCAGGTTCATGACATGGAATGCTGATTCGAGGCCCAGGAAACAAACACAGACTGGTGGGACCACATAGTGTTGAAGATCTGGGGTGATTCCCAGTGGCTGCAAAACTTAGGCATGTGTAAGGCCACTTTTGTGGAACCTTGTGACTTGCTTTCCCCTGCCCTGAAGAGCAAGAATACCATGATGAGAGAAGCCCTCACAGTTAAGAAGTGAGTGGTGATAGCCCTGTGGAAGTTTGCAACACCAGACAGCTACCAGTCAGTTGGGCATCAATTTGGAGTGGGCAAATCTACTGTGGGGGCTACTGTGATCCAAGTAGCCAGAGCAATCACTGAGCTGCTGCTATCCAGGGTAGTGACTCTGGGAAATGTGTAGGTCATAGTGGATGGCTTTGCAGCAATGGGATTCCCTAACTGTGGTGGGGCGATAGACGGAACCCATATCCCTATCTTGGCACCAGAGCACCAAGCCAGCCAGTACATAAATGGAAAGGTGTACTTTTCAATGGTTCTGCAAGCACTGGTGGATCACAAGGGACGTTTCACCAACATCAACGTGGGATGGCCGGGAAAGGTACATGACACTTGCATCTTCAGGAACTCTGGTCTGTCTGAACAGCTGCAGCAAGGGACTTATTTTCCAGACCAGAAAATAACCGTTGGGGATGTTGAAATGCCTATAGCTATCCTTGGGGACCCCTTAATGCCTTGGTTCATGAAGCCATACACAGGCATCCTGGACAGTAGTCAGGAGCTGTTCAACTATAGGCTGAGCAAGTGCAGAATGGTGGTAGAATGTGCATTTGGACATTTAAAAGCATGCTGGCACAGTTTACTGACTCGGTTAGACCTCAGCGAAACCAATATTCCCATCGTTATTACTGCTTGCTGTGTGCTCCACAATATCTGTGAGAGTAAGGGGGAGATGTTTATGGCGGGGTGGGAGGTTGAGGCAAATCGTCTGGCCACTGATAGCACACAGTCGGACACCAGGGTGATTAGAAGAGCATAGCAAGGCATGGTGCACATCAGAGAAGCTTTGAAAACCAGTTTCATGACTGGTCAGGCTATGGTGTGAAAGTTCTGTTTGTTTCTCCTCGATGAAAATCCACCCCCTTGGTTCACTCTACTTCCCTGTGAGACAGCCGCCCTCCCCTCCCCCCTTTGATCACCACTTGCAGAGGCAATAAAATCATTATTGTTTCACATTCATGCATTCTTTATTAATTCATCACACAAATAGGGGAATAACTGACAAGGTAGCCCAGGAGGGGTGAGGGAGGAGGGAAGCACTGGATGGGGTGGAGTGGTGGAGGAGGGGAGGAGGGAAGGACAAGGCCACACTGCACTTCAAAACTTATTAAATGCCAGCCTTCTGTTGCTTGGGCAGTCCTCTGGGTGGAATGGTTGGGTGCCCGGAGGACCTCTTCCTCCCCCGCCCCCACATTCTTGGGTGAGGAGGCTATGGAACTTGGGGAGGAGGGCGGTTGGTTACACAGGGGTTGCAGCGGCGATCTGTGCTCCTGCTGCCTTTCCTGCACCTGAACCTGACACAGGAGCATATCAGTTTGATCCTCCAGTAGCCTCAGCATTACATCCTGCCTCCTCTCATCATGCTGCCGCCATCTATCCTCTTGCTCCAGCCATCTATTCTCTTGCGCGTCCCTCCTGTCCTTGCATTCATTTTGTGCTTTCCTGGACTCTGACTCCACGCATTCTGCTGGACTCTTTTAATGCGGGAGGACTGCATGAGCTCAGAGAATATTTCAACGCGAGTGCTTTTTTTTTGCCTTCTTATCTGCGCTAGCCTCTGGGATGGAGATGATAGGGAGAGCGTTGAAACATTTGCAGCTGCAGGAAGAACAAAAAGGGAAAGTAGTATTTAAAAAGACACATTTTAGAGAACAATGGGTAGACTCTTCCACGGTGAACCAAACTGTTAACATTACACAGCACATGTGTTTTCTTTACAAGGTTGCATTTTGTCTCTTATATTGCGGGCCTGCTGGTTTGGTGTGGGAGATCACACACACAGGACCAGGCAACAGAATTTGGTTTGCAGGCAGCCATGGTAAGACAGTCTTTTGGCTTCCTTAATCTTCATAACATGTGGGAATGGTTTCAAACAGCAGCGCCCTCATGTCCCATACCAAGCAACCGTTGGGTTGACCATTTAAAATGGGTTGGCCATTTAAAAGGAGTAGGGGCTGTGGTTTTTGGATCAACATGCAGCTCAAACCCAACTAACTCCCCCCCACACACACACTCAATTCTCTGGGATGATCGCTTCACCCCTCCCTCCACCGCATGGCTAACAGCAGGGATGATTTCTGTTCAGCCATAGGCAAACTGCCCAGCAGGAACGGCCACCTCTGAATGTCCCCTTAATAAAATTCCCCTTTTTCAACCAGGTGACCAGGAATTATATCACTCTCCTGAGGAAAACACAGAAAGATAAAGAATGAATGTTGCTTGAATGCCAGCAAACACCGGGACCATACGCTGCCATGCTTTCTTGTGCAATGATTCCAGACTACGTGCTACTAGCCTGGCATGGTAAAGTGTGGAAACCTTTTGCAAAGGCTTTGGGAGTACCTCCAGGATACCTTCATTGAGATGTCCCTGGAGGATTTCTGCTCCATCCCCAGACACGTTAACAGACTTTTCCAGTAGCTGTACTGGCAGCAAATGCATCCCAAGTCTTCAAGGCAAATTAATCATTTAAACCATGTACTATATTTACAAAGGTACACTCACCAGAGGTGCCTTCTCCGCCTTCATGGTCTGGGAGCCTGGGTTGGGAGGGTACTGTCTCCAGGGTGATAAACAGTTCCTGGCTGTCGGGGAGAACGGTTTCTCCACTCTTCAACCTCCTCCTCCTCCTCATCTTCCTCGTCCCCAAAATCCTCATCCCTGTTACGTGAGACTCCCTTGCAGGGAGTGCGGTAGTTGTAGGGGCACCCCCTGGAATTGCATGCAACTCATCATAGAAGCGGCATGTCTGGTGATCTGACCCAGAGCGGCTGTTTGCCTCTTTGGTTTTTTGGTAGGCTTGCCTGAGCTCCTCAAGTTTCATGCAGCATTGCTGCAGGTCCCTGTTATAGCCTCTGTCCTTCATGCCCTTGGAGATTTTTTCAAATATTTTGGCATTTTTTCTTTTGGAACGGAGTTCTGATAGCACGGATTCATCTCACCATACAGCGATCAGATCCAGTACCTCCCATTCAGTCCATGCTGGAGCTCTTTTGCAATTCTGGGACTCCATGGTCAGCTCTGCCGATGAGATCTGCACGGTCACCTGTGCTGATCAGCAATCCACGCTGGGAAAACAGGAAATTAAATTCAAAAGTTTTGGGGCCTTTTCCTGTCTACCTGGCCAGTGCATCTGAGTTGAGAGTGCTGTCCAGAGCTGTCACAATGAAGCACTTTGGGATAGCTCCAGGAGGCCAATACTATCGGATTGCATCCACACTACCCCAAATTTGACCCGGCAATGTCGATTTCAGCACTAATTCACTTGTTGGGGAGGAGTACAGAAATCGATTTTAAGAGCCCTTTTAAGTCGACAAAAAGTGCTTCATTGTGTAGATGGGTGCAGGGTTAAATCGATCTAATGCTGCTAAGTTCAACCTAAACTCGTAGTTTATACCAGGGCTCAGGTTCCTTTTTCTGAGATAAAATTCCACCAACTGAGGGGTGGAGACGGCCCAGAGGCAGACTCCCTGTTCCATGGGTTCATCAAGTCTGTTCCGATGTTGGACTGTCAGGTTGTCAAGCCTTTCTGGTTGTGCAGGAAAAGATCAAATGGTGAACGATCGCTATGGCCGACTGTCTGGCTAAGCATTGAAGAAGGTGCCTTTTCCCCAGATTTTTCCAAGAATCTGTGATGCATATTTTACAATCTACATGTAAAGAAAGTAGATGGGAGGCTGATATCTTTACAGGGTCGGTCACAGTTCAGGCAGTCTGCTTGCCTTAATTTTGAGTATTCAGACTATCAAAGGTTTGGATTTCGTGTAAATTTAATCTCATGTCTGAATCACCTGAAATTCCAACTTAAAAAACAAACAAACCCTCAATTGATTTTGAGAACAAATATTGATCTAAAGCATTGAAACAGTTTGTTCCTGCAACCGTATCTTCTTCACCTCAATGATTTTCTGAATGTAGAAGCAGCAAAGAATCCTGTGGCACCTTATAGACTAACAGACGTTTAGCAGCATGAGCTTTCGTGGGTGAATACACACTTCTTCGGATGCAAGTAGTGGAAATTTCCAGGGGCAGGTTTATATAGGCAAGCAAGAAGCAAGCTGGAGATAACGAGGTTAGTTCAATCAGGGAGGATGAGGCCCTGTTCTAGCAGTTGAGTGAAAACCAAGGGAGGAGAAACTGGTTCTGTAGTTGGCAAGCCATTCACAGTCTTCACCAGTAATTGCACACCGCACCATAGTAACTCTAGCTCAGGAACCAATCCATGCAACAAACCTCGATGCCAACTCTGCCCACATATCTACACCAGCGACACCATCACAGGACCTAACCAGATCAGCCACACCATCACCGGTTCATTCACCTACACGTCCACCAATGTAATATATGCCATCATATGCCAGCAATGCCCCTCTGCTATGTACATCGGCCAAACTGGACAGTCTCTAAGGAAAAGGATAAATGGACACAAATCAGACATTAGGAATGGCAATATACAAAAACCTGTAGGAGAACACTTCAATCTCCCTGGCCACACAATAGCAGATCTTAAAGTGGCCATCCTGCAGCAAAAAAACTTCAGGACCAGACTTCAAAGAGAAACTGCTGAGCTCCAGTTCATCTGCAAATTTGACACCATCAGCTCAGGATTAAACAAAGACTGTGAATGGCTTGCCAACTACAGAACCAGTTTCTCCTCCCTTGGTTTTCACTCAACTGCTAGAACAGGGCCTCATCCTCCCTGATTGAACTAACCTCGTTATCTCCAGCTTGCTTCTTGCTTGCCTATATAAACCTGCCCCTGGAAATTTCCACTACTTGCATCCGAAGAAGTGGGTATTCACCCACGAAAGCTCATGCTGCTAAACGTCTGTTAGTCTATAAGGTGCCACAGGATTCTTTGCTTCTTCTACGGAACCAGACTAACACGGCTACCCCTCTGATACTTTTCTGAATGTAGTAATTTATGTACTATGGTTTGTTTGCTCTCTTTTCCCTGTGTGAAATATTACCCAAATTATATGGTGCTGTTTCTTTTGATATTGAATGGAATTTGTCCTCATCACTCACTTTGCCTTTGTCTACAGCAAACGTTTTACTGATAGTCTAGTTAATTATTGATGAAACTCCCTTGTCAGAACACTCATATTTCAGTTTCAGAGTGTCCAATATAACTTTCTTACATCAATTCCTTGCTGGTTTATGCTGAATGGATATAGAATGCTATTAAGATGATTTACAATTTAAGGTTTTGTTAATCAATGTAGTTAAATTCAGGGAATCCTCTTACATGATCAGCTATGGAACCAATTTAAGAATAACCATGAGAGTGTTGCATCGGTTCACTAAACGATGCACAAACCATGCACAGAGAAGGCCTTAGGCATGTTTGAAATGCCCACCCTGCCTAGATGACTTAAACATTGTAAACACAATAACAGCAACAGAAGATTAATTAATTTGCTGCACTTACTGTTTGGATTAATTGTGATCATGATTCATCCAAATAACTGGGGGGAATAGTGAGTTGTAAAAA
The DNA here is from genome assembly GCA_003846335.1 of Cuora mccordi. Lineage (NCBI taxonomy): Eukaryota > Metazoa > Chordata > Testudines > Geoemydidae > Cuora > Cuora mccordi. The sequence goes on from ML123162.1 coordinate 3,174,421, forward strand.
TATTCTAATTAATTTGGCAATTCCAGAATATTGCTGAACGCTGAGGGCGAAAATATTTCATGGAATAACTCCACTGAAATCAATGGGTTTTTGTGAGCAGAGAATTTGCCCCTGAGCCCTATGAACCTCTGAATACCAGTGAATCAAACCAGGCCTGTTCATTAAAGATAAATCAGTGTTAAAACTGTGTTGGTTGGAGTCATTAAAATCATTTTCTGGTCTTTTGTGTGGTGTAGATGAGATCATGCTTTCACTCTTATCATACGTATGTCCTGCTGGGGACTATTTATATATTTATGTGCAAGGAAAAAATATTTTTATCCCTGCTTCCAAACTAATGCAAGTCCTGAGGTTTTTGTTTCTCAAATTCCTTTTCCCCCAAGAGGGAATTGCTGCATAGTGGCTCTGAGTGTGATCCTGTTTTCCTGTGTCCATGAGTACTGGGAATTCAGAGATTCCAGTATTCACTTATCCCTTCTATAGGAGTAAGTGATCTCCAGTGAGAGTAAGGGATTCACAATCTATCCTCAAGTCCTCAAGGAATTCATTTTGAAGCAGTTGGGGGAGAGGAAGGTGATCAGGAACAGTCAACATGGATTCACAAAGGGCAAGTCATGCCTGACCAACCTGATTGCCTTCTATGATGAGAAGGCTCTGTGGATATGGGGAAAGCAGTGGACATCATATACCTTGTCTTTAGCAAAGCTTTTGATATGGTCTCCCACAGTATTCTTGCCAGCAAGTTAAAGAAGTACAGATTGGATGAATGAACTGTCAGGTGGATAGAAAGCTGACTAGATCATTGGGCTCAACGAGTAGTGATCAATGGCTCAATGTCTAGTTGGCAGCCGATATCAAGCAGAGTGCCCCTGGGGTCAGTCCTGGGTCCAGTTTTTGTTCAACATCTTCATTAATGATCTGGATGATGGGATGGATTTGCATCTTCAGCAAGTTCATGGATGACACTAAGCTGGGCAGAGAGGTAGATACACTGGACGATAGGGATAGGGTCCAGAGTGACCTAGACAAATTGGAGGATTGCTGACATTCCATGGGACTTGTGCGCATCACTCACTTTGCTTTTGTCTACTCACAAAAGTTGCACTGATTATCTATTTAGTTATTGATGATTCCTCTTGTCTGAATACTCTTATTTCAGTTCAGAGTGTCCTATATATTTAAAGTCAGTTCCTTATTTATTTATGCAAATGAATATAGATCACTATTAAGCTGATTTACAATTTAAGGTTCTGTTAATCATTTTAGTTACATTGGTGCAATCCTCTTACATAGTTAGCTATGGAACCAATTTAAGTATGACCACATGAGTGTTGCACCAGTTTCACAAAACCAGAGCACAAGCCATATGTGGAGAATGCTTTAGGCATGTCTGAAATGCCCACCCTACCTAGGTGACCTAAACATTGTTAACACAAGAACAGCAAGTGAAGACTGATTAATTCGTCTCACTTATTGTTTAGATTAATTGTGATGATAATTCATCCAAATATTGGGGGGGAAATAGTGAGTTGCAAAAATAGTCAAATTAATTTGGCAATTCCCGAATGTCATTGAACACTGAGGGCCAAAATATTTGCAGACATAACTCTACTGAAGTCAATGTAGTTTTGTGAGCAGAGAATTTGCCCTGAGCTCTATGAACCTCTGAATGCCAATGAATCAAACTAGGCCTGTTCATTCACAGATAAATCAGTGCTAAAGCTGTGTTGGTTAGTCACTTTTAAACTCAGTCTCTGATCTTTTATGTAGTGTAGATGAGGCCATGCTTCCACTCTTATCGCACACATACATTAGAAAAAAATGAGTTTTGTCCCTGCTTCCAAACTAATGCAACTCCTGGGAGTTTCATTTCTCAGGTTCCTTTTTCCGAGATAAAATTCCACCAACCGAGGGGTGGAGATGACCCAGAGGCAGACACCCTATTCCATGGGTTTATCAAGTGTGTTCCGATGTTGGACTCTCACGTTGCCAAGCCTTTCCGGTTGCACAAGAATGGACCAAATGATAAACGATCGCTACGGCCGACTATCTGGCTAAGCCTTGAAGAAGGTTTCTTTTTCCCAGGGGTGAATCCCTGGATGGTGGCTTTGAGTGTGATCCTGGTGGTTTTGTTTGTTTCCATTGGCCTCGCTGTTTGTCTACTTAAAATAAATGGTAAACATCAGGGCAAATATAATGTATTTAGCATGAAATTGTTTTCTAATAAATGAAAAAGGTGAAGAATGAAATTTTACATGGGGCCAAGCCCGCATCCCCAGCAGCACAGAGAAAGAAATATAACTAAGGTTCCCCTTTGCTCCAGGGGGCAGTGATATGAATGAACCCTTGACCAGGAAGAGAGAACTTCTCCCCAGTATTACCTCAGGCTGACTGGAGCACTTAGGAAAGTGTGTGTGTATGTGATCAAACCCCTGTCCACGCCTCACTCTTTCATCCCACTTCCCACCCAGGTGTGCAGTTATTCTCTCGTCAATCCTGATGGACTTTGGGGATTTCATTTACTATTAAAAAGAAATTGGGATGACACTAAGCTTGATAAATTTCACCCCAACAAGTAGTATGAAAACAATATACACAGTAGAAAATAGGGATCTGAAGAAACGTGAGCTCTCAGCCTTAACCTCTGTACTGACAATGGGGAGAAACAACAAGTAGGAGATGGAGGAAGGAAAACTTTTTTCTTTTGGTGTTGAGAACATGAAACCCACCAAAGACTCATGAATTATACAATCAGTGTTCAACTTTCACAAAACTCAACCTTATGTTTCTAATAATAATTTATATTTATTTTTGTTTATTTTTTAGGGGAACATGATACAGAAATTGGTAAGTATTGTGCTTTTTCCTCCAACAAGTAAAAGCCGTGTACAAATTTGTCTCCTGACAATGGTGCTTGATTATTTATTTATGTACATTTCTGAGTGAAGTTTTTTAACCAGAAAAAGATTAGAGCCCTGATACTGTACCACTAACATCAGTTAGAGCTTAGCTATTCAGTGAGTCTAGGATCATGCACTAAATGCACAAGTCATATCACTAAATTAATAATGCTGATAATTTGAGGTCCAGCCATTCCACTCTTTGCACCACCAGAACTCCCAGCAAAGCCAGTTAGAATATATGAGATGCAAGGAAGCAGGATTGGGCTCTAATGGCTAGATTTTTAGAGATACTTCTCTTTCCTCTGATAGCGTATATGGAGTGTGTGTGTGTGGGGGGGGGGGGGGTGCAGACCCATATTTCATATCACAATCAGAGCTCTGAGACACTTATCAGACTAAACCCTCACTCTCCTCATATCAGAATCACAGATCTCCCAAGCTGCTCCACCTAATTCATCCACCACTCAACACAGCTGTACCTAACACAGTGAATGCAGTTGGACTGTATACAGAAAATTCATAGTGAGTATTGCCAGCTCCAATGGAGCAGAGTCAAGTCTGCATTAACTCTGTATTTCCTGGTTTTCAGAAGTCTGAATTTTGATGAACTTAGAGTCACATGGTGGGTGGGTAAGGTAATATCTTTTATTGGAACAACTTCTGTTGGTGAAAGAGACAAATTTTCAAGCTACACAGAGCTCTTCTTCAGGTCTATATGGCTCAAAAACTTGTCTTGATCACCAATAGAAGTTGGTCCAATAGAGATATTACCTCATCCACTTTGTCTGTCTAATATCCTGTGACCAACATAACTACAACAACATTCCAAACAACTTTGATGCACTTGATGTTCTGGAAGGGTATGAGCTTCTTTGGGAAATCTTAATTCTATGATAACAAAGGTGTTTTTTCCCCCCCCCATTCACTTTATTATAGTTCACAAAAAAGGAGGAAGAAGAAGAGTCTCCTTGAAATCATGAATGGATTCAGGTAACTTGGGACACCTGAAGGCTTGAATCTGCCTGTGCCTGTGTTTCCAGCTCAGCAGGACTGTGGCTGTTTCTTTAATCTCTCTAATCTCCCCTCGTGACAGGATTTGAAAGTTACTGTTTTACTTTCTCTTTCAAACTCCGCAAATGCCGCAAGAGGAAAGCACATTTACTGATCTGGAACACAAATAGATTTCTTTAAATAAGTGTAAGGAAAAGTAATGAGAAAACTCTGTAGCTAGTTTATAGCCAGAATTAGCTATGAAATTTGGTAAACAGGAATAATCACTCAAAACACAATTATCTCAACAAAACCAGTGAGGTCTAACCACATCTTGAAGATTGCTCCTTCTGCAAAGTTTTACAATCAGGTAGGTTAATTTTGCTTCAGAATGACTCTTTGTAACTAACCCTAACATACACTGCTTGTTGCTTGGACAATTTGAAGATTAAATAATCCTATAATAATTTGTTTCACTCTTTATTAATACTACATTACATGTACATTCAAAATGATTAACGTTCAAATACATTGCTCATTATTTTCATAGCAATGTACCACGAAATTTGTACAGAAGGTTGAATTAATAATTTCTTTATTTTGCTATTCTGTTTTATTGAAGAACACTAGGCCTCATCCTGTTCTCAGTGATGTTAGAGAAAAGATTTGTAACAAAATAACTTCCTGTATTTAGATACCGGAAGAAAGTTACTGCGACAAATCCAACCGTTATCAGTCTATTTTTCTGCCTGTTGTCATTTCAGTTTTCTAGAGCTGACCATGGGGCTGAATCCTCTTGCTTCTGATACTTTCAAGGGAAAAAAGGAAAATTATTTCCAGACTCAATCAGAATAAAAAATTACATCCTTTTCTCCTGATTAAATCATGGGAAATAAGCATGTGTCTAAATTTGATCCTGTGTTTGAGAGTGTTGCTGAATAGGGGATTTCATAACATAATTAAAAAAGGCAAATTTATATATTGTGACACCAAGCATCTCCTTTTGTATGAAAATCCATTGGAGGTGAGAGTTCATAAAGAAATTCATAGAAGTAAAGCTAGCTTGGAAAAATGGAATTATTATTGTGAACATTTATTTTTTAATTATCTCTGTTTTATTTCAAATATTTTATATATTTTTTAAATTTTTAATCAAATATTATTAAAACAAAATTTTGTTTTCAGTTTTTCTCTTTTTTCAATGATCATTTCCACCCTCCATTTATCTTTGTAGAAAGGCTAGGGGAATTGGTCAATAAAATCTTTTGATTCCATTTCCTTAGAATGTCTCATTTTGAATCAATGTGAAATATTTTATTCATTTTGCATAATTTCATTGAAATGATCAGAAAATTCATTTTGAATTTTTTCCTAAAATTATGTGAAAAATTATTTTTGTTGAACTTTTTTTGTCCAGCTACAATATTGTCAGCTCACAAAATATAGTTGTGAGTTTGGGGGTTTTATTTTGTCTCACAATATTTGGTAATTTTTCTGAAGCCTGGCATCTTTAGTTTTGAGATTGTGAGAATTTCAGATTTCATTTAAAGTAGAATTACATTTCTAGCGCTTGTGGTCGCAGAGAAAAGTTTAAGACTATGGCCTGAGTGCTCCCTGAGGGCTCAAAATGTACCAAATGAAAATTAAACTGTAAATTATGACAACATATGTTATGGCCTAAACTCAATCTCTAATCTATTAAAACCATTTAAATTAAATATACATAAAATAATATTCAAGCAGTACATGTGTCCTGGAGAAGTTTTAAAGAAAGGCAAACCACTGAACTGGTGCAAGTCACAGGCTAAGAACCTGGAACCAGAGTTTGTTAAAGCGCTAAACCGGTTTTTGAGAGCAGTGTCCTCTAATGCAGGTATAGTGAGAATATTTTCTTTAGAATTTATTCAGTTAGTTTAGTTCAATGACTACTTCATTCAAAGTTGAGAAACTGATTGAGAGTTGAAAAAAGAAGGAAAGCTGGTAACATTACAGCCCCTGAGGCTTTTGTGAAAACAATACCATTAGGATTCTGATCCTGCAGTCAGCCCCATGTGCTGGTGTGGAGAGTTCCTGGGGATTCATATGGGCATTAGCATCTGCCTGTGATGATGAGCTTGCAGGAGCTGGGGCTGTGTCTAAGGAGGAGAGTGAAATTCACATGCTAAAAACGTAGTTAAACTGGAATGAGTGTTTTAAAAACCTGATTCTCATTGACACTAAGGTTGCTTTGGAAATGACCATTGTTCCCAGAATGTCATAGGTACTGATTTTCCATTCCTCATTTATTTTAAGAAATGCAATAATATTTTTAGAATATTTCTTTCAGGAGCAGGCAAGAAACCTAGCCTGGCTCTGAACAAATTACAGCTCCCCCTATCTCTGGAGGGATTTCATTTCCCCGACTTGACTAATTATTCTTAATGCTACCTTTATGCCATGGAGGTCACAGAAGTCACGGATCCCTGACTTCTGAAGACATCTGTGACATTTTCTGCTTCAGCCCTAGGGGCCAAGGGACTGGACCTGGCAGCCAACGGGGCCCTTGCAGGGTTCCAGCAACAGGCAACAGTCTTCTCAGGGGGTCCTCCTCAGGATTCCAGCGATGCACATGCATGACAGCCCTGTGCACGGGGAGGAGCAGGGAGAACCATGGAGCTGCAGCAGAAAAAGTCACAGACAGATAATGGCTTCCGTGAATTTTTGTTTATTACCCATGACCTGTCTGTGACTTTTACTAAAAATAACTGTGACGAAATCTTAGCTTTAGTTATCTCCTTTTTGTTAAGTCATCTTTGTGGCGGTTACATGTGACTGCACCAACCCCACCGTGGGTTCACACTGAATGAAAATTAGTTCTCCCTCTGCCCCTTTCATGCATTGTAGGTTCTAATTATTATAGATTTAGTGGTCACAAGCGCCTACAATAGTTGCTGCAGAACCAGCTTGGTTAAACTTGGTTAGAAAGTTCTGCTTCCATCCATCCTTCCATGTAGAAGTGGTTCTATGGTGCAATCCTGTATTTAAAATCAGTGGCAAAACTTTGACGTGGAGGGACTGGATGGAGAGAGAAATTATGACTGTATCATGGCTAATTGACAATAATCAGTTTAAACCATTTGTAGACCTTCAGTAACAATTTGGCTTGCCCTGCTTTGGAGTATTGAAATAACTCCAGTTAAAACATTGACTTACCAATGTATTTGGACTGAATGTATTGGGAGCTCCAGAACCTTCAGAACTTTTATTATTTTGTAGGGAACTTCCTGGATTTCTTTGCCCAGTGATATCCTTTGACGGTTTTCTGGCCTAAAAAACTCAGTCAAAGACTGATAATTCAAGAGTTGCTTGGAATAGAGATTTGGAATACACAGATATCTCTGACCCAATGGAATACAATTGTATCTAATGTTAAAATAAGCAACTGCAGGCCACCTTTCAAATATACTGGTCCCCACATAGGCTAATGGTAGTGGGCTTCATAAATGTTGATCACTGTTAGAAATGTAACTCTCTTGGTGCTACATTAGCTCATATGCTTTGGGAATTTCTGGTATGTGGTGAGTCAAAGGGCCAAATTGATATTGGATGCTAAGTTGGAGCCCTCCCTCTTATGTTTTATTTTTGGACATAAGCTCCATGTATCAGGAATATTTGGTTAGAAGGGGGTGCAGTTCCAGTATGGAGCTTTGGTTGCTGGAAAATTAGTCCTGCAAAAATGGACAACTCAATCTGCACCAAATATTTATGCCTGGCTCAGTGATATGGCTGACCTCACACCTAATGAATGACTGGCATTCTGTACATGGGGAAGGCCTGAAAAATTCAAAGCCATTTGAGCTCACTTTTTAGAGGTCTATATTAATGTAGACCCTTAACATAAGTACAGTAACTCTGCACTTATAGTCGTCCTGGTTAACATTGTTTCGTTGTTACGCTGCTGATCAATTAGGGAACATGCTCATTTAAAGTTGTGCGATATTCCCTTCTAATGCCGTTTGGAGCTGCCTGCTTTGTCCATTGCTTGCAGGAAGAGCCATAGGCGGCAGGTTCGTATAATTTTTGGTGGGGCCCAAATTGGTGGTCCCCCCCCCCCACTCTCACCCTGTAAGCTGATATAAAATGAAGCTACAATGCGTCAGCACCACAAGATTACAAGGGTCAATTAAAAGTGGAAAGTCAGAAGCAGCACTTGCCTGCTTCAATATACGGTATTAAATTTTGTTGCACCTGTTGTGACAAAGTGGGAAAGTTCTTAATGTTTTCTCTGAATACTGTGTGGGTGCCTCAGTTTCCCCTGCAAAGTGCCAACTGACGGTGTTGGGGACAAAGAGATCAGGTGGCCTCCTTGTCCGGAAGAGACACAAAGGCCAGATGAGGGAGTGTCCGTTTGGAGCTGGCTGGGGAAATCGGGAGAGGCCCAGAACTTGGGTCTGGGCTCCCCACCCCCCAAGATGGACCTGACTGAGGGGTCCTGTTTTCTGTACCTACAAGCTCTGTTTTAGACTGTATCCCTGTCATCTAATAAACCTTCTGTTTTACTGTCTGGCTGAGAGTCACATCTGACTGCGGAGTTGGGGTGCAGGGACCTCTGGTTGCCCCAGGACCTGCCTGGGCACACTCGCTGCAGAAAGTGCATGGTGTGGAAGGGCATGCTGAATGCTCTGAGGTCAGACCCAGGAAGGTGTAAGCTTCTTGCTCTGGAGACAGCATGCTCAGAGAGGAGGCTCCCCCAGAGTCCTGACTGGCTTTGTATGGAGTTGTTCCAAAGCATCCCAGCATCCCCTTCCACACCATGCGCTTCCCAGAAGTCTGCACAGGCACTGACACTCCCTCCTCTGGCCTTTGTCTCTTTTCCAGGCATTAGGAGGCCACCTGATCTCTTTGTTCTCCAACACCTTCAGTTGGCACCTTGCAGGGGGGTGGCCCAGGCCATCAGTTGCCTGGAGGCAGGGTTGCAGCCATTCTCTGTGCAGACGGCATCACACTGGCGCTCTAGGGCTTTACAACAATCACACCCCCTTATCCCACCATCTAGAGCCTTAAGAAATGCATTGGGGAAACTGAGGCACACAGACAGTATTCAGAGAAAACACCTGTATACGACCAGTTACATACTTTGAAGGGTGTAAAATAATCAAATATTGTGCTAAATACAATGATACTCCAAACTGACCACCAAATTTAAGTTGCATGTTTTTCCCCTCAGGTGAGGGTTCTGGGGTGGGGCTGGGGATGAGGGGTTCACAGTGCAGGAGCGTGCTCGGTGCTGGGGGTGCAGGCTTTGGGGTGAGGCAGGGCTGAGGATGAGGAACTTGGGGTGCAGACAGGCTGCCCCAGGGCTAGGGCCAGAGAGGACTCCCCATCACCACCACTGGCAGCAGCAAGCTCCAGGGGAGGGACCCCTCCTCTGCTCCCCTACCCCCCACAGCACACTCACTCTGCACCACAGTCACTGCACATGCTCCTAGGGCCCCTCAGGTCCAGAAAGCTCACTCCCCTCTCCTATGATGGGTACTGGGGGGGGGGGGGGTTGCCATCACAGGTGGCCTTCCATGCTGCCCCTCACCATAACTTAACTGTGGATGGGTGATGGGGCTGTCCCTTGCCCAGCATGGGGCAGAAGTGGGGTAGGCAGGGTGGTGGCTGGCTATGGGGCGGGGGAGCAGGGTGTTATAAAATTCATCCAAGCCCCAGCTGCTCAGGTCTAGGAAGCCTCCCTCTCCCATCCCTCCTGTGGTGGGTGGGTTGGTGGGTGCTGGGGGAGGGGGCATTGCCTTCACATGTGGCTTCCTGCCTCCCCTGTGCAGCCTGCTGTGCCTCACTGGGGGTAGGAGTGGGGGCTGGAGCTGGGGGAGAATCATAGGGTCAAACACTCAAACATAATAAAAAAAATCATAGGGTCAAACACTCATGGAAGCCCCAACAGCTGCTAAGGTGAGTGATGTCCCTCTCCTGGCCGGAAGTCCCGTTCGCGTCTCCTCCAGGTAGGGGCAGGGGAGGGGAGAAGAGGCCCCCTCCACTCCCCTCCCCCTCTACAGCAGCAGTTAGTTAGCATTGTTCTTATGCTAATACTGCAGCTGTAGCCTTAGGCTACAGCAGCAAAAGCAAGGGAGAGAGACACTCTCTTTACATTCAGGCAGGGAAGCTTCGGGGGGGGGGGGAACCTAGCTCCAAATATTGGTGGAGCAGAGCCCCTGATTATGAATATTCCTGGGGCTTTAGCCCCAAGAGCCCATATAAGTTGGCGCCCATGGGAAGAGCAGCCTGTTGCAGCTAGTTGGTGGGGGCTTGGAACCAGGGTGACCTGCAGCCCCCCCATCAGCTTCCCCTATCAGCTCCCCGCTCCTCTAAGTTCCCTGTGCTGCACCCACCCAGCAGGCTATCAAGGTAGTTCAGCTGTCCCTCCCTCCACTGCCATGTGCTGCTCCTGCTCTCTGCCTTGGAGCTGCTCCCAGAGATTCCTGCTTGCTGTGCAGGGGCAGAAGGGGGGGCTAATGTCAGGGTGTTCCCCTCCCCCCTGCTCCTGCACCCCGCTTACCCCTTCTCCATATAGAGCAGGGAGGGGACATGGACGGAGAGACAGAGGGAGCTTGGGGCAGCAACTGCTGTCTCAACTTCCTGATCCACTTAAAAAGACAGTGCACTTAAGAGTGGGTGAGCTTACTTAAAGGGGCAGTGTGCATCTCTCTCTCCCTCCCCCACACAAGGTGTGTCTCTCTCCGTCTGTCTGCTCTGCTGTCTCCCCTCCCTCATGTTCATGCTGCCTTGTGTGAGAGGCTACATTAACAACAATATGTTAACCTTGAGGGCTCAGGCGAATGCTAGTTCATCATTTAGCACAGGGGCAGCTCTAGCCATTTCGCCGCCCCAAGCACGGCGTCACGCCGCGGGGGGCGCTTTGCTGATCGCCGGTCCCGCGGCTCCGGTGGACCTTCTGCAGACTTGCCTGCGGAGGGTCCGCTGGTCCCGCGGCTCCGGTGGACCTCCCGCAGGCATGCCTGCGGATGCTCCATCGAAGCTGCGGGACTAGCGGACCTTCCGCAGGCACGCCAGAGGGAGGTCCACCGGAGCTGCCTGCTCCCCTCCCGGCGACTGGCAGAGCGCCCCCCACGGCATGCCGCCCCAAGCACGCGCTTGGCGTGCTGGGGCCTGGAGCCGCCCCTGATTTAGCAGCAAGGTATTCTCTGGGAAATATCCCACCCTCTTCCATCCTCTGACTTCACCACCTCAACCAAACTTCACAATCATCATAGCTGTGAACAGTATTAAATTGTTTAAAATGTATACTGTGTATATATATATAACATATAGTTTTTTGTCTGGTGAAAATTTTTTCCCTGGAACTTAACACCCGCCCCCCCCATTTACATTAATTCATATTGAAAAATTGGATTCGCTTAACATTGTTTCGCATAAAGTTGCATTTTTAGGAACATAACTACAATGTTAAGCGAGGAGTTACTGTATGTTGCTTCTCCTCCGCTCCCTTTATCCTAAATCTCTTTACTTACTTTGTATGTTATGATAAATCTGGTATTTTGATATATTTGCAGTATATGGAAAGAAAGAAAGACCTGAAAACATAAACTGATCAATGCCAATGCAATTTTGTGAGCACCAAGTGTTCAGAAATCATGAGATTAGCTAAAGGAAACATGAGATTTATTTTCTAAAAAAATACATTTTGGACTTTTTGTTTCTCTGAGTACTGAGATTTTGTTCTAGTCATGTTCTCAAACTTTTCTACGCTGCCATGAGAGCAAGAAGCTGACTGTGGTTAGAATGAGAGCTGAGATTCTCCTATAACCATAGGATTCCAAGAGCTGAGGCATTAAGAGAAATGCCAGCTATTGAAAGAGTCAGGACATCAGGAAAGTTGGAGACAACCCAATGTGATTTGTTAGTGATTTGATGTGGGAAAGAAACAGCTCCATTTCTAGCTACTGCAGATGCTTCTCTGGCTCCCATCCCTGCACTATCTGAACACCTTCCAAGCTTTAATATGTTCAGTCTCACAACACCGCCGGAAGGTCAGGAAGGGTTATTATTCCTACTTTAGAAGAGGAAAAGTCAGGCACAGACAGAATAAGTGACTTGTCTGAGTTCACACAGAGCAGGGAATTAAGCCTGGGTCTCTCAGGTTAACCAACACCTGAACTACTGGACTATCATTTTCTCTGCATCAGGAGTCTCGTAAAAGAGGATGCATGCACACATGCACATACACACACATACTAAGTCAGTAAAGTCTGTCTAATATCATCTCACTGACCCTAGCCCCAATCACTAGGCCAGCCCTGTGCAGAGTCAGGTGATAATGGTGGACAGGAATTGAGTATATCATAGGGGTGAAAATGTGTCATTTTCCAGGCCTGCTCTAAAAGGCTCAGGCTGCCTCCGAATGCACACTTTCTGTGCTCAGCTTTTGGACCCAGCTGCCCACAGCCCCTCCTCTCTCCAGGTCTGTTTGCATTTGTTAGATAAGCTTCTCCACATGGGACCTGCTGTTTCTGACAGATCCCTTTAGAGGAAGAGATGAGAAACAGAGAGATTCAAACATATCTCTCTCAACCACACTCTCCGCAAGTCCCTGCTCTTAGGTTGTGGGAAAACAAAGAAAAATACCCGATCACTGGGGCTTTGAGCAGGAGAAGTTGCTCACTTCCCCATCAGCTCCCCAGCTGGTCCTTTTCAGTTTAACAACCCAGTGCCTCTCCCACCACCATATGGATGGTGGCTGCTCAGGAGCCTGATGGAAGTTGCTGGGATTTCAACCTGGTTCCTAGTGGGGCAGGTGACCCCATCACACAAAAGTCATACCCAGCAAGGTCTGCACTGATTTTCTCCCTTTTTGTCAAACTCAGCAGCAAGACTGGGGACTCAGTGGACCAGGGAGACCAAGGTCCATTCTCTCTCAGGTTAGGAGTGAGGCCCCCTGGCTGAGGGCAGTGTGTGTGAAGGGAGCCAGCTCTGTGGTCCTGCAGGATGCAGGATAAACACAGAACTCCAGTCTCCAGGACTCTCAGGCCACTTGTCTGGTCTGGCTGCAGGAGGGGAGCTGGAGCCAGACTGGGAGAGTCTGGGAAGCAGCCACCTGGTAGGAGGAGAGGAATTTCATCTGTGACAGGGAAGCGGTGCTGAGCAGAGATCCTGCTGCAGATGCAGTCAGTTCCCTGTATATGATGTTGCTGCAATTTAACAACCTGATTAATAGAGACATTGCTGCTCAGCTCAGTAAAGTAGCTGTGTTGTTGTTCTCTGGCTGGTTAGTGCAATGCTTGAGCTTGACACTCATCATTCAAATACATTAACACTGTCATGGACTTGGGGTTTCTCTCAGCATCTCAACAAGGAGCAGAGTAGGTTCAGTGCTCTAGCTCTAGGGTGAAGGAAAAAGAAAGGAATGGTGTATACTGTACCCTGTAATCTATCTCCGCTGGCTGTAGGATGTACAGTGTGCAGCTGGCTAATTAGGGACATTCAGCTAGACAGCTAGGGGGACGGGTATTTTGTGGCTTTGCCCCATCTAAACAAATGGTTCCTGTGTTGACTTAACCAAAATGTAACTTCACCCCCTTTGGTATCACTGGAACGTTGCAGGATCAGGATCCTAAGCTGGGGGCTCTTTGTGTCTATTTACTTAGTGTCTGCTCAGAGCTCAGGGCCTCATCTGTTATATCCTTGGGGCAGCCGGTGTAGGAAGCAATCACTTGA
>ML123162.1:3193027-3215264 GCA_003846335.1 Cuora mccordi
CAGTTGCCATAGTAACAAAACCCATGACAACCAAATACACAACATCATCCTCCATAGACTGTAATACAAATAGCCACACAATAACAGTATGGATGTGGAAAATGAGGCAGGGAGAGGGCTGGCTCAATGGGCCCCCTATTCAGAGGCTGTAAAGGCCAATGCAGACCTTGGCAGCAACTAGGAAAGTCCTGCGCTCCAGTCAGAACTGCATCCCTGATTTAATGCTCTTATGGGGCTTTGCCAGGGTGCAGAGTATAAGAGGTGCAGCTTCACCTTGGCCCCACCCCCCTATCTCTGATCTGCCCCCTTCCTCCTCCAGCTTGTCCATGCCCCAACCCCACTCCCTCCCCGGCCCTCCCAGAAAAGCTCCTTGTGCCTGCAGCTGCTGGGGAGGAGACACACCAGGCTCCTCTGGGGAGGGATTCCCCATAGTGGGGGAGGGGATTACACCTTCCCTACAGCCCCTTTGGCCCAGACTAGCCAACATGGAGCCAGAGCTTAGTGATGGGCTGGGTCCAAATTTCAAGAATGTGATCAGATTCAGGGTTTAAATGTTGAGTGCCAACTCTAGCCACATGGGGCCTGGTTCTCAGAGGGGTTGGATGCCTACAGCTCCCATTGAGTCCAGCTGCAGCTGTGGATGCTAAACAGCTCTGAAGCACATGCCTGACAGTTTTCTAGTTGGGGGAAATAAACGGAGGCATACAAAGTTAGGCCACAGGTTTACGTATAGACTTTATGATTTGCCCATTAATAAGAGTAAACATTGACTAAGTCTCATTGAAAAATCACTGTTTATACTTGATCACTGTTGACAAGGGCAGGATTACAACCAGTGACCTAGTAGTGAAAGGCCCATGTTCCAGCCCCCAAGGCAGCCAGTCCCCCAAGGATGTAACAACTCTGCAGAGTATTTTAGGTTCATAGGGAGAGGGATAATTCCGTGGTCTTGTACACAAGGGTGAGAACCTCAGGATGTTAAATTCAGCAAAGTGAATGTATCTGACATGTGACCCTGCCCTTCACATGGTGCTGTGGTGCTCTGGGCAGATGTGACTTTCAACCAGTGTCCAAGCCCCTTTCCAGTACTGGGAAGTGTGAGAGGGAGCGTGAAGGCGCCATGGGCCTGTCTGAAGTGCTTCTGACATCCTAGAGGGGAAAGAGAGAAAACAGAGCTCCATCAAATATGACACAGCCTGGGGATCACTCCTCCTGTAGGGGTGGGGTGACTGGGGGGGAGGGGGTGTCACATTCTGGGAGCCAGGCCAATTTCTCTGTACATGGTAAGTTTAGACCCTCTGTTCTGCAAGTTCAGAATGAGGGAAAGGATCAGAATCTGCAGCAGCACCAGGGGATGAGATTTCAGCAAACCACATGTTGGCAGTTAAGGAATCCAATCAGTGAAATGTACCAGCACAGACCATATTGACCAGTGTGTTATATACAGATCTCACCACAATGGGGAGTTCTGCATAAAATGGAAGGCTGGGTCTGGTTCCCTGAAGTTAAGGCCATCAGCAGCCTATGATTGAATTGACAACACTGAATGAAGGAGTCAGAATCAGCCAAAGCTCCATAAGGGGTTTCCCAGAGGTCTGTTGGTAGATAAACCTGTCCTGGGAATGGAAACGGGGAGGCAGCCAAAGAAACAAAATTATTCAGTGACAGTAAAGGCTGCAGGGGAAACAATTAAGGTAAAACCAGCAAAACAGTTTAATGGAAACTAAAAGGCATCAACAGGGGCAAGGAGGGATTTTGCAAATCTGGGAAGTAGAGGCCTTGTCCCACCCCCAGGTCAATGGAGTCACTGAGCTAATGGGGCTTTTCTATCTCTAACATCAGCAAGTCTGTAACTCTTCAAAGAACAATAAAAATTCCCAATTCTCTACAATGCACACGCTGAGATACTCTGTGATCTCTGACTGCTGGATTCCAGTGCCCAGGATTCAGGCTCTGTCCTGTCCCTGTGCAGGGAACTGGTTGTCCCTAACACAGTCTCCCCTGCAGGAATTCACTTGCTGGCAGTTGGCTGCTGGCACTTCCCTTCCATTTCAGCTTGTAAAGATGGAAAATTTCTTTGGAAAATTTGGTGGCATTTTCACCTCATTTCTTCACAGTTTCCCTTTCCAGTTTCCCCAGTCTGACCAGCAGAAATTACTCTTCTTCCTCTGAAACTGACCCAGTCACTCATGTTGAAAAACAATCTCATTCCTATCAGCTTCTGGCTTTTCATCAGTGGACCTCAAGCATTTTACAATGGACATATATTTCATTATCCCCATTTTAAAAATAGAGAAACTGAGGCACAGAGAGGTGCCTAACTCCCAGAATTAGGTGCCAGTGAAATCCAGACAGCCCCTGCTCAATGCCAACATGGCATGTAAATTCCTGCTTCTGGGCATGAGCACTGCTGCCTCACTCTAGGCATCCAGACACCTAACTCATGTCTAAGCACCAATGGGATCCTTAAACCAGAAGACAGGCAGCGGGATGCCTGTGGGGCCTGATCCAGTATATGTGCTCTGAGCGTACTGGAATGGGACCCATGCAAAATCCAGAGGCAGCTCCTTTATAACTTTTAGACTGGTGGGAGTGGTAGATTTAGTTCAATTCCACTCTCTGTTTGGTGGGGAGAAAAGGTCTCCTACCGAGTGCACGTGACTCCCAAGCCCCTTAGGTGAAAGCCCAAGCACTGAGCTACAGAATATTCTGGTGAGAGGTTCTCTCAGTCTCTCCTGGTGAAGCTGTTCCACTGTGAATAAATAATCAAAAATCACTGAGCCAGAGCAAGAAAGTGAAGAAAGCAGGGGGATAAAAATCAATTATTTTTAAAAAAATGAAATAAATCACCTGTAGCAAAAAGAAAAAAAAACTCCATCATCCAGAAACAGCCATAGATAAGTTTGTGATAAAAACCAGCAGATTACAGAAAGAGGTAATTGATGAAAAAATTGGCCGGTTTGTTTATACAACAAACTCTCCTTTCTGTATGATTGAGACCCCACACTTCATTAACGTGGTTCAGTCATTAAGACCAGGATACAGTCCACCCAACAAAGCAGATGTCGCAGGCAAATTGCTGGGTAAAGCGTATGAAAGAGAAATTGAACAGTGTGCAAAAGGTCTAGAGGGTAAAATTGTTAACCTGAGTCTTGATGGGTGGAGCAATGTTCACAATGATCCTGCTGTATGTGCTTGTGTGACAACAGAAGAAGAAACTGTCTTCCTTACAGAAACAATTGATACATCAGGAAATGCCCACACAGCAGAATACTTACAAGAAATAGCAGTAAAAGCTAACAACAAACTGTGAAAAAAAACCAAATGTTTAGTTTTCAGCTTGGTCACAGACAATGCTGCAAATGTATCCAAGATAAGAAATTATTTAGAAGAGAGTGAAGAGAGTCCCAAGCTAATAACATATGGTTGCTGTGCTCATTTGATGCACCTCCTAGTCAAAGACTTCAGTGTTCCAGAAATAAAGGCTAATGTCCAAATTTCACAATACTTCCGTAACAACCACTTTGCAGCAGCTGCTCTGAAAAAGGTGGGAGGAACCAAGCTAACTCTCCCACAAGACGTGCGATGGAACTCAGTAGTGGACTGTTTTGAGCACTATATAAAGAACTGGCCTATCTGATGACAGTTTGTGAACAAAATCGTGAAAAAATAGATGGCACTGTCCTTCCAAAATTCTCAACATTGGGCTTAAAAGAAATGTTGAACACATGCTGAGTACCCTGAAGCCTATTTCTGTAGCCTTGATCAAAATGCAGGGAAATAGCTGTTTTATTGCTGACACTGTTGACATTTGGAAGTCAACAAATGTGAGACTTAGAAAGTGAGATCTTAGAAAGAGAAATATGCAATGACAGAGTTAAATTACAAGCATTAAAAAAACAAATGGGACAAGCAGTATCTCCAGCTCATTTTCTTGCAAATATTCTCAATACTTGGTATCAGGGTCAAACCTTAACTGCTGAAGAAGCGGAATTGGCTATGACATGGACATCCAGTAATCATCCCTCCATAATGCCAACTATAATAAACTTCAGAGCTAAGGGTGAACCATTCAAGAAATATGTTTGCTGATGATGTTTTAAAGAAAGTCACACCAGTGAACTGGTGGAAGTCACATAAGCACCTGGATTCAGAGACTGTTGAAGTAATAATCTCACTTTTAACAGCAGTAGCTTCTTCTACCGGTGTAGGAAGAATATTTTCTTCCTTTGGACTAATTCATTCCAAATTGAGAAATCGTTTGGGACCTGAAAAAGCAGGAAAACTTGTTTTTCTTTTCCAGATTATGAACGAACAGGAAAATGAAGGTGAAGACGACTGAGTTAGCTGCAGAAGCCAATATTTTAATTTTCTCATGTTGACCTGGCTGACATAGCTAATTTAATTTTTTTTTAAATTTCATTTATTTTAGTTTAAAATAATGTTAACGAAAACAAACTCGATTTTAAAAAACTTGAATGTTTAACTAAATTCAAAAATTCATATGTTGTTTTGTTAAAATATTATGTTTGCTGTTGAATAAAAAAATCCAGAATACATAATGTTGTTCTTTTAGTTAAATAAAACAATTTAAATGTCTGTCTGGTGATATTCTCCTCCTAATGCAGCATGGCAAGAAAATCCTCCAAATATTAATGATTAACCTGTTGAATTGGAGATAGTTCACCTCCCAATGACTTCATAAAGATCAGCTTCAATTACCTTTGTTAAATGAAATAACCAAACAATCATTCATTTTCTGATATAGCTGTAAAACTAATCTGAAAAGTTTTCAAAATAAATCACTTTAAAAATGTATAGGGTGTACCTTCTAAAAATGAAACGTACATCTGTCTCTGAGTTGTGAAGAATATGTATTAAGGTTATAACAACCAGCAAGAATGCACTTTCATGTAGAACTACATGATTAAATTGAGTCTTCTTGGCTAGTGATTTATATCATGATTTAAATCAAATCCACCCTTGAAGAAAGCAACAAAGACTCTCTAGCCTGGTGGTCAGGGCACTGGCATAAGAAGATGCAGGGTGCAGGACCCTGATCCAATGACTATTTGATTATCACCTATTTTCAAGTGGCATTTTTGGTTCTATCTGTAAAAAAAATTAAAATTCACATGAAAATAAAGGCAGTTCCAGCTATGACACCAATAGCAATGATGGAGTCAAATGTTAGTGAGTCACATATATGATTGTGATTGGTAATCATAAATGCCAAAATAATTAGAAAAATAAATTCCCTTTCTTAATAAAAGAGAAAAAACCTTAATCATGTATGTATCAATTAAGTAAATACTTTTTGGGGGAGTGAAAAACAATTGCCTAAAATAGAGTAGATAATGGCAGTAACACAGAGTGTGTCTGTTAGAGAAAGTAAGCAGATTTTATTTATTTTTATTTTTTCTATTAAAGATAGTGTACAAAGTATCAAACGTGTGTTTCTGATATCTGTATTAAGGCTCCAGAACTGATACCTCAAGTTTTGGGATTGGGAATATTTTGCTGTAATATCTCCGGATCTAAATTTACATATAAAGTTTAAATGTGGCTTTAATTGGAGACTGTATATATGTTTTCTTTCTTTATATAACAATTAGACATAGTGCTCCTGTCAGATAATTCCTACGTTAGTGTCTGCAAAAAACCCTAGAGTTTTCAGGTGCCTAAGTAGTCCCTGGAATCATGGTTAAAGTTGCCCCCCACACGCCAAGATCTGGGATGGCAACCTGGTGAGTCAGGAGAGGCCAGAGGGCTGCAGGAGGGCCCTGGGCTCTGAAAAGATGCAGCCTCCATGTGACAGCATGAAGTTCACCAGGAGCTGCAGGCAGAGCACCAAGCACCAGGAGCCACAGCAGCAGCGCAGAAATAAGGGTGGCAATACAGCATATACTATGCCACTCTTACTTCTGTGCTGTTGGTGGCTGTGGCATTGCCGTTAGAGCTGGGCACCCGCCAGGAGCTGCAGGTTTCTGGCTGCCTGCCAATTCTTAATTTGTGTTTTTCTGTGCTGGGGCTGCAGCCATGGTGGGGTCACTTTGCTGGGGGAAAAACATGGTTTGCAGAGAAAAAGGGAGGGAAGGAGGCAGCTGCAGGAGCTTTTATCAGAGCACTCCAGAGCCTGCCAGAGTCATTTCCCCTTGGCAGCGATGCACGCTGGATGTCCCCACAGCAGCCGAATGCTCTCAGTGCAATGCAGGAGGGGAGGGAAGCCGGGTGTCCAAGGGCTTCCTACCCCAGCTGTGCGCTGCTGCTCCCCCTGCATCCCTGAGTGTCGCTTGGAGCACAGCAGGGTGAACTCCTGGGGGACCTGTGGAGGGCATCCAAAGTCAGACGTACTTATTAAACCCTCTGCCCTGCAAATACAGAAGTCAAACTGTGTCTCTGGATTTACACTAAGGATATGATGGTAAATGAGGCTTAATTCGATAGATCAGGAGCCCTAGCCAAAGGGTGGGTTTGCACCATTTTATTTCCTTCACTGATTTTTTCAGTTAAAAGGGAAAGCAAACTGCTTAGCTTTTTGATTGCAGAAGAAGCTGAAATGTTTCTGATCTCACTACAGCAAAATACCCTGCAGAAGATACAGACAGGATGAATTAAAACGATTTTACCATATCAGTCACTGCAATGCTGGAATCCAGTTTTCAGTCTAGCAACAAACTGCACAGGGCAAATCCACCATTTCATGCCCACCATTACCCTTAGCTTTATTTCTTTGAACTTTTATTTCTTTGAACCTGATTTCAGTAGCAGAGGCAGTCCCTCCATCCAGGCTCAGGAAGCAGCTCTGGGCTTCAGCTGCTGCCGCTAGCATGTTCATAGAATCATAGAATCTCAGGATTGGAAGGGACCTCAGGAGGTCATCTAGTCCAACCCCCTGCTCAAAGCAGGACCAAACCCAACTAAATCATCCCAGCCAGGGCTTTGTCAAGCCTGACCTTAAAAACGTCTAAGGAAGGAGATTCCACCACTCCCCTAGGTAACCCATTCCAGTTCTTCACCACCCTACTAGTGAAAAAGTTTTTCCTAATATCCAACCTAAACCTCCCCCTCTGCAACTTGAGACCATTACTCCTTGTTCTGTCATCTTCTACCACTGAGAACAGTCTAGATCCATCCCCTTTGCAACCCCCTTTCAGGTAGTTGAAAGCAACTATCAAATCCCCCCTCATTCTTCTCTTCTGCAGGCTAAACAATCCCAGTTCCCTCAGCCTCTCCTCATAAGTCATGTGTTCCAGCCCCCTAATCATTTTTGTTGCCCTCCGCTGGACTCTCTCCAATTTATCCACATCCTTCTTGTAGTGTGGGGCCCAAAACTGACACAGTACTCCAGATGAGGCCTCATCAGTGCTGAATAGAGGGGAATGATCACATCCCTCGATCTGCTGGAAATGCCCCTACTTATACAACCCAAAATGCCATTAGCCTTCTTGGCAACAAGGGCACACTGTTGACTCATATTCAGCTTTTTGTTCACCGTAACCCCTAGGTCCTTTTCTCTAGAACTGCTGCCCAGTCATTCGGTCCCTAGTCTGTAGCAGTGCATGGGATTCTTCAGTCCTAAGTGCAGGAATCTGCACTTGTCCTTGTTGAACCTCATCATATTTCTTTTGGCCCAGAAGTTTTTTTTTTTTTGTTGGAGTGTTACAATATGGACACAGCTGCTTTCCTTGCATTTACCCCACCTCACCCCCCCCCCCCCCGTTACGATTCAAGTGTGTGGGAACATCTAGCCCACCCTACCCTCCTCATGTTTCCAGTGCATCAGGGACATCTACTCCCCACCCCCTCACGATTCCAGTGCATTGCTGGGCCTGGGGACTCCTTGCATCCATGGATCAGCAAGGTTTTACAGAGCGGGGTGGTTTTGTTTTCTCTCTGAGGCAGTTCCCCTCCTGGTACCTTTTCCTTGTAAATCTCTTGGAGTTGAGTCTTATTTTCTTTTGTTTTTTAACTTTTTATTACTTTTTAAATATATATACACAGAGAAAAACAAACATAACAAACTATATATTAAATTTTTATAATATATTAACCATTTGCTACCTTATGTTAGCCATACTTGAAACATTTAATTATATATATAATAAGAATGGTCAAAATATACCTCCGTTATTTGCATTAAACAATTTACAAACAAAATCTGCTTATGGAAAACCATCTAGTTAAAGAAAAATTATGAAGTTAAGTAAAGAATAGAAGCAAAGTTCAGAGGAGAAAGCTAGAGAGGGGGAGGGAAGGAAGTGGGTAGAGAGGAAGAGGAATGGGACTGCATGTAATAGAATCATTCAGATACTTCCATGAAAGTATCCCATCTCTCTGAGCATTTTTCTTGGATATTTCTGTTATGGTATACTAGTGAGACAGAACTGGTAACTAGTAGCTGGATTTAACCATGGCAAATCTCCTGCTGATGTGAAAAGAAGTTCTGAATTTATCAAAGGGAAAAAAAAAGGACCCTCACTGCAGTTGAATGTATTGTGAATTTTCTGGCTTATTTCTTGTACATTTCTCTGTTTCTGTTTCTCAGGCTCTCTTGTTGGAACTGTTCCATTCTGTATTAAATTATATATTCAGCAGGGCTACAGCAGAGGAGAGAGGGAGGCTTGGTGGTTAGACCACTCATCTTGGGTGTTGAAGGCTCAGATTCAAGTTCCTGTTCTAATAAATATGTCATTATTTACTCAAAAAGTGGAATAGATCCAACAGGAAAGATTGAGAAAACTTCACCTCAGGCTAATCAATAGCCCAATGAATAGGGCCCTCCCTTGGAGAGGGGAAAATGGAGGGAGAGATGAATTAGGGACCTAGAGTGGAGGAAAGGAGGTACCTGGAGAGGGGAAAGTAGAAATGAGGGAAAGGAGGAACCTTTGGGCGGGGATGACCCAGAGGGAAGAAGCAGAACATAGAGGGGTGGTGAACAGGGACCTGGAGGTGGGGAGCAGTGCGGATTGGGTGGGAATGGTACAAAACCAGACTCATAATGGAAACACATTTTCAACTTTAATGGAATGGCTGCTCTAACTGCATAACACAAAAATGATTTTACTTAGCAATGCATATATCCCATTTTATTTATGAGTCCTCTGTGATTGTCTGTCCCTCAGAATCCAATAACCAGCATCTCATAATCACTGTTTTGTTCACTATGATGTTTGTTTGTTTTTCTCCATGTCCATCCTGTTATCTAGACCAAGTTCCTATGAAGATGGAGGTTCTCTCATTCTGCCACAGCACCACAGCCAGATGCTCTCTGCCTGGTTTGATTATTTTCTTCATTACTTGTTCTGTTCATAGGTTGGAATCAGGTAGGAATCCCATCTCCTTCTGCAGTTTCTTATACAGTTTATCTAGGCTTACATTGACTTACAAATATGCTTCACTTGAAGTCCATGGAACTACTTACAATGTGTAAATGAAACCACACAGCAAGATTGGCAACTTCTTTATTCAATTTTGCTCTGCTTATCCTGTTACTGGGTTGTTTCATTTGCTCTTAGGATAATTTATAGGTTTGCTTATTTATACATGTATTTTTAAAAGTTGTCAGCAATAACACTCTGCTATTGAAGAAGGATAAAAATCTAAGTAAATAAATAGCCATTGAAAAGATGGCCAATATGATGTTTAGTTGTAGACAGAAGGCTGAACAAAAGCCACCCCAAATTCCAAGCAGAAACAACAGTGGTTTTTAAAAAAGTATCTTCACTGCCTGTCCAAACCTTCAGGACTAATAACTGCCTAACTCGCCTTAATGCACTGACATCCTCTTCCACTCACTCTCTTCTCAATCACCTAGAGAGCAGGGACTGTGAGTCAGTAGGTTGGACAAAAGGGTAAATGAGATACAGAGCTGACAGCCCTTCACTGAAAGTGTCCCATTAGAACTGGTGGGATTGTTAGCTCAGACACTCCATCTGCTCTCAGTCTGTGGGACATCACATTAAGAAAGAGGTGGTAACCTGGTCCTAAACCACTTAATGCTTCATATGTAAAAAAAAAGTGCCTTGAAGTGCACCTAAAATATACTGGAAGTCAGAGCACATCACAGAGCTCAGGTGCACTGTGTTCCATATGCAGAGCACAGCTAGCCAAGTATGAGGCTACTCTTTGCACTAGGTTAAATTGAAACTAGCCCACTTGAAATTAAAGGATTCCCCAGCCTGTAAACCTGAGCAAAAAGAGAAGGAGACAGTAGGGCTGATCCAAATCCCACTGAAGTAAATGGGAGCCGTTCCATTGTTTCCATGGAACTGAAATCAGGTTTCCAGCCCTCTAAAATTTCCTCTAAATTTGTTGACTAGTTCTAGTCTAATCAGATCTAATCCTATTTTATATGCATAGCACACTACTGCATGAGGCTGACAGGACTGAGGAGGCAAAAGAAAAATATTTTTTCTCTCTGAGTTAATTTTCTTAATGTTGTGACACATTTCACAGCACAATGTATCACCCTGTCACTGTCACAGGGGTTGAGGACATTTTGTGATTCTCTCAGTTGCTCCCCATGATAAGTGCTGGGAATGTACTTCAGTACTTTTTTTAATGTAACCCTTCTGCCTGATTGAGCCAGCAGCAACCATGGCTGTGTTCAATATCTAGTACAACACAGAACTGGCTCGATCCACCACCCAGTAACGTGGGAAATTTACACACCACCCCTGGGCACCTCTGAGAGGCAATACTTCCCCACTCACTAGCACAGAGTCTGAGTACAGAAAAGAAACTTTAATAAAAGGAGGGAAGTAACTCTGTGTTAATTTGGGAAAATACCACAACTAGGGTCCATAAACATAAACCATGAGTAAAAGACCCACCCCCAAGTAGGTTGGGCAGTGTCCTTTTCCTCTCAGGTTCTTAAGTCCAGCAACCCAAAAGCCCTCTTCCTGTGCCCAACCCTTCTCTGCACCCCACTCACAGTTGCTGTCCTTGGTGAGTGCAGACCCAGAGTTCAGAGGTGTATCCTTCCTTAGAGGTTTTTAAGGTCAGACTTGACAAAGCCCTGGCTGGGATGATTTAGTTGGGTTTGGTCCTGCTTTGAGCAGGGGGTTGGACTAGATGACCTCCTGAGGTCCCTTCCAACCCTGAGATTCTATGATTCTATTCTATGATTCTATCTGCAGAGTTCACCTCCCATCCTGTGTAGAGGGTGGGGTAAAGAGAAACCTTACTCACTCCGCTGCTCATGCAATTGTTCGCTGCCCCTCTCTGCCAGTCACTCTGCTGGCTGCCTGCTGGATCTCTCCACCAGCTGCCCTACTGGCTGCTCATCAGGCTTCTCCACCACTACCCTGTTGGCTGCTTGTTGCACCTCTCTACCTCACCAGCCACTTGTTCACCAGCTGACTATCAGTCACTGTCTGCTGCTATCTGTTTCTCTGCTATGACCTCTGCACATTAGTCTCTTAGCAGTTTTAACTCTTAGGAAGTAGAACAGAAACACAGTCCCACCACAAGTGATTTCAGCTTTCTTTAGCATTTTTCTTTGAACAGTGGGGAGAAACAGGTTGAACCAGCCTAAGTAGAACCCTTGTCAGGGGTATACAGCCTTCTCAGTAGGATACTTAACCCCACCCTTCTTACTTTCACAGGGCCCTGACATTCGAGCCCCTGGCTTAACAAGGTTCTTTCAACTGAGGATATCTCCCCTCATTTGGGACAGGTTAAAGCACAGTCCTGCTTCCCTGTATTCCCACAATAATTACAACATTGGTATCCATATTTCACTACCCCTGCATTCAGTACTAAGGTGATTTGTACCCAAAACTGGCCAAAGTTGATCATTTTGACACCTCTGGATCTGTTGAATATGTAAGCAGAGCAGGAGCAAACTGTATTTACATAAACACACCTGAGTCTCTCCCACTCCCAGCTGGCTGTCAAGGAAGCATTCTATCAGACCCTGCTTACATAAACATAATATTAAAGCTTTAGACATGAGTGGTTAGCCAGTATTCAGGGTCTTGTGGGTTCTTTCTCTTAGGAGGAGAAATTGCTGATGGAGTCAGGTATTTATTTGATGCAATCCTTTTTATTTACATAGAATGTACACAACGTCCTGTGTCGTTGAACTCAATGGGAATCAGACAGTAGGAGGCAATTTCTTTGCTCACAATTCCAAGCCTCTTTCAGCCACAACTGTGCCCAACAAATACTAGCTTTCACATACTCCTGTAGTGTTTTTTCTCTGCTTCTGCTCTCACACACAAGCACGCAGCTCTAGCAAAGCAGTACTCATCCCTCTGCATTGGCACTCTGTCCACATAGCTCAGCTCTTGACCAGACTTGCACATGACATGTAATTTGAGTGGTGGCTCCTATAGTTTCAGCTACCTTACTCCATAAAGGAGCTTCATTGCTTCTAACATTTGTCCTGAATGAAAGGTGGCTATTACACCCACCAGACTCAGGGTATGTCTACACTATGAAATTAGGTCGAATTTATAGAAGTCAATTTTTTAGAAATCGATTTTATACATTTGATAGTGTGTGTCCCCACTCAAGATCATTAATACCATTATGTTGGCGGAGTGAATCCAGAGTACTGAGGCTAGTGTCGACTTTTGGAGCATTGCACTCTGGGTAGCTATCCCACAGTTCCCACAGTCTCCGCCGCCCATTGGCATTCTGGGTTGAGCTCCCAATGCCTGATGGAGCAAAACCATCCTCCTGGGTGCTCTTTTAGCCCACCTCGGTGAGGTCGGCCGGGGTTGCCTGGACATAAATGGGAGACAACAATGGCTAGCAGTTGTACTGCACAGTCTGCTGCCAGCCTAAGATGTATAAGAAAGATGGAGTAGATCAAAACAATAAAGAGACCAGATTTGTTTTGTATTCATTTGCTCCCCTCGACTCCATGAATAGTGGGGGGAGGGATAGCTCAGTGGTTTGAGCATTGGCCTGCTAAACCCAGGGTTTTGTGGTCAGTCCTTGAGGGGGGCCATTCTGCGTGACAACCTTATAAGCCATGTTGTCAATCGCCCCTCCCCCCATCAGAGCAACAGTAGACAATTGTTTCGCACCTTTTTTTTAAGCACAGACATCATAGCATGGCAAGCATGGAACCCGCTCGGATCACCACCGCAATTATGAACACTGTAAACACCGCATGCATTATCCTGCAGTATATGCAGAACCAGAACCTGCAAAAGCAAAACCGGGCGAGGAGGCGACAGCAGTGGGGTGATGAGAGTGATGAATACACAGACCTCTCTCAAAGTATGGGCCCTGGCAATGTGGACATCATGGTATTAATGGGGCAGGTTCATGCCATGGAACTCCGATTCTGGGCCTGGGAAATAAGCACAGACTGGTGGGACCGCATAGTGTTGCATGTCTGGGACGATTCCCAGTGGCTGCAAAACTTTCACATGCATAAGGGCACTTTCATGGAACTTTGTGACTTGCTTTCCCCTGCCCTGAAGCGCAAGAATACCAAGATGAGAGCAGCCCTCACAGTTCACAAGTGAGTGGCGATAGCCCTGTGGAAGCTTGCAATGCCAGACAGCTACTGGTCAGTCGATCATCAATTTGGAGTGGGCAAATCTACTGTGGGGGCTGATGTGATCCAAGTAGCCAACACAATCAAAAAGCTGCTGATATCAATGTTACTGACGCTGGGAAATGTGCAGGTCATAGTGGATGGCTTTGCTGCAAGGGGATTCCCTAACTGTGGTGGGGCGATAGACGGAACCCATATCCCTATCTTGACACCAGAGCACCAAGGCAGCAAGTACATAAACCGCAAGGGGTACTTTTCAATGGTGCTGCAAGCACTGGTAGATCACAAGGGACGTTTCACCAACATCAACGTGGGATGGCCGGGAAAGGTACATGACGCTCGCATCTTCAAGAACATCTGTCCGAACAGCTGCAGCAAGGGACTTACTTTCCAGACTAGAAAATAACCATTGGGGATGTTGAAATGCCTGTTGTTATCCTTGGGGACCCAGCCTACCCCTTAATGCCTTGGTTCATGAAGCCATACACAGGCATCCTGGACAGTAGTCAGGAGCTGTTCAACTATAGGCTGAACAAGTGCAGAATGGTGGTAGAATGTGCATTTGGACATTTAAAAGTGCGCTGGCTCAGTTTACTGACTCGGATAGACCTCAGCAAAACCAATATTCCCATTGTTATTATCGCTTGCTGTGCTCTCCACAATATCTGTGAGAGTAACAGGGCAATGTTTATGACGGGGTGGGAGATTAAGGCAAATGGCCTGGCCGCTGATTACGTGCAGCCAGACACCAGAGCAGTTAGCAGAGTACAGGAGGGTGCAGTGCACATCAGAGAAGCTTTGAAAACCAATTTCACGACTGGTCAGGCTACGGTGTGAAAGTTCTGT
This sequence comes from Cuora mccordi, assembly GCA_003846335.1. Lineage (NCBI taxonomy): Eukaryota > Metazoa > Chordata > Testudines > Geoemydidae > Cuora > Cuora mccordi. The sequence goes on from ML123162.1 coordinate 3,207,393, forward strand.
TTGTTTCTCCTTGATGACCCCGCCTTTGGTTCACTCTACTTCCCTGTAAGCCACCCACCTTCCCCTCCCCCCTTCGATCACTGCTTGCAGAGGCAATAAAGTCATTGTTGCTTCACATTCATGCATTCTTTATTAATTCAACACACAAATAGGGGGATAACTGCCAAGGTAGCCCAGGAAGGGTGAGGGAGTAGGGAAGCACCGGGTGGGATGGGGGAGGAGGGAAGGACAAGGCCACACTGCACTTTAAAACTTATTGAATGCCAGCTTTCTGTTGCTTGGGCAGTCCTCTGGAGTGGAGTGGTTGGGTGCCTGGCCCCCCTGCGTTCTTGGGCATCTGGGTGAGGAGGCTATGGAACTTGGTGAGGAGGGCAGTTGGTTACACAGGGGCTGTAGCTGCGGTCTGTGCTCCTGCTGCCTTTCCTGAACTTCAACCATACACCGGAGCATATCAGTTTGTTCCTCCAGTAGCCTCAGCATTGCCTCGTGCCTTCTGTCACCAAGCTGACGCCACCTATCATCTTCAGCCCTCCACTTATTATCTTCAGCCCGCCACCTGTCCTCGTGTTCATATTGTTCCTTCCTGGACTCTGACATTGTCTGCCTCCAGGCATTCTGCTGGGCTCTTTCTGTGTGGGAGGACTGCATGAGCTCAGAGAACATTTCATCGCAAGTGCGTTTTTTTCTCCTTCTAATCTTTGCTAGCCTCTGGGAAGAAGAAGATAGTGTGAGCGTTGAAACATTTGCAGCTGGTGGAAGGAAAAAAAGGGAGAGTGGTAGTTTAAAAGACACATTTTAGAGAACAATGGATAGACTTTTTCATAGTAAACCTTGCTGCTAACATTACATAGCACATGTGCTTTCGGTAAAAAGTCGCATTTTGCCTCTTATTGAGAGTATGCCGGTTGGGTGTGAGAGATCTCTCACACAGGGCCGGGCAACAGAATTTGGCTTGCAGGCAGCCATGGTAAGACAGTCTTTTGGCTTCTTTAACCTTCATAACATGTGGGAATGGTTTCAAACAGCAGAGCACTCATTTCTCATACCAAGCAGCTGCTGGCTTGGCCATTTAAAATGGGTTGGCCATTTAAAAGGAGTAGGGGCTGTGGTTTTTGGTTTAACATGCAGCACAAATCCAACTCACCCCCCCACACACACACACCCAATTCTCTGGGATGATCGCTTCACCCCTCCCCCCACCGTGTGGCTAACAGCGGGGAACATTTCTGTTCAGCCACAGGCAAACAGCTCAGTAGGGATGGGCACCTCTGAATGCCGCTTAATAAAATCACCCTATTTCAACCAGGTGACCAGGAATGATATCACTCTTCTGAGGATAACACAGAGAGATAAAGAACGGATGCTGTTTGAATGCCAGCAAACACCGGGACCATACGTTGCCATGCTTTGTCATGCAATGATTCCCAACTACGTGCTACTGGTCTGGCATGGTAAAGTGTCCTACCATGGAGGACGGAATAAGGCTGCCCTCCCCAGAAATCTTTTGCAAAGCCTTTGGGAGTACATCCAGGCAAGCTTTATGGAGATGTCCCTGGAGGATTTCCACTCCATCCCCAGACACATTAAAAGACTTTTCCATTAGCTGTACTGACAGTGAATGCCAGGGCAAATTAATCATTAAACATGCTTGCTTTTAAACCATGTATAATAGTTACAAAGGTCCACTCATCAGAGGTCTCTTCTCCACCTGGTGGGTCCAGGAGGCAGCCTTGGGTGAGTTCGGGGGGTATTGACTCCAGGTCCAGGGTGAGAAACAGTTCCTGGCTGTCGGGGAAAACGGTTTCTCTGCTTCCTTGCCGTGAGCTATTTTCAACCTCCTCCTCATCATCTTCCTCATCCCCAAAACTTGCATTCCTGTTCTGTGCTACTCCATTGAAGGAGTCAAAGCACAGGGGTGGGGTAGTGGTGGCTGCAACACCTAGAATGGCATGCAGCTCATCATAGAAGTGGCATGTCTGGGGCTCTGACCTGGAGCGGTCTGCCTCTCTGGTTTTTTTGTAGGCTCCTTAAGTTTCACATGGCTCTGCTGCGGGTCCCTGTTATAGCCTCTGTCCTTCATGGCCTTTGAGATTTTTTCAAATGTTCGGGCATTTTGTTTTTTAGAACGGAGTTCTGATAGCATGGATTCGTCTCCCCATACAGCGATCAGATCCCGTACTTCCCATTTGGTCCATGCTGGAGCTCTTTTGCGATTCTGGGACTCCCATGGTCACCTCTGCTGATGAGATCTGCACTCACCTGCAGATCGCCACGCTGGCCAAACAGAAAATGAGATTCTAAAGTTCACGGGCCTTGTCCTGTCTACCTGGTTAGTGCATCTGAGTTAAGAGTGCTGTCCAGAGCGGTCACAATGGAGCACTCTGGGATAACTCCCGGAGGCCAATACCGTCAAATTGCGACCACACTACCCCAAATTCGACCTGGCAAGGTCAATTTCAGGGCTAATCTCCTCATCGGGGGAAGATTACAGAAATTGATTTTAACAGCCGTTTAAGTAAAAAATAATGGCTTCATCATGTGGATGAGTGCAGGGTTAAATTTATCTAACGCTGCTAAATTCAACCTAATCTCATAGTGTAGACCAGGCTCAATGAGGTTTCACCCTACTTCTGGTATAACAATAATTTATAGTTGTGCAAATGCATTATTTCTTGTAAACTCCATATATAATTCCATGCCCCATAGAATATAAAATACATTAAGTAGACCTTGTTATTTGTGTGTATAGTTAAAGAAATGTATATGAATTTCCCATGTTTTCTCTGAGTTTATCTTCCTTGTATCCTGGTACATTTCTTAGCTCATTTTAAAGTGGTTGGACCTGACAAGCCTGTCACTGCCATTGTGGGAGAAGAGATTGTGTTACCCTGTCATCTGTCCCCCAAGATGAGCGCTGAGAACATGGAGGTGACGTGGTTCCGGTCCCAAATCTCTCCGTTTGTTCATCGCTATAGTAATGGAAAGGACCAGTATGGGCAGCAGATGCCAGACTATCAGGGGAGGACAAAGCTCTTGAAAGATGGTCTCACCAATGGAAATGTTGCCTTGAGAATTTACAATATCAGACCTTCTGATGAAGGCCAATACAGCTGTTTTGTTCAAGATGATATTAATTATGAAGGAGCCCTATTGGAACTAAAGGTGTCAGGTCAGTAGCATGTGGAAGAAGCAGTGGATGTGGATATATCTTAATTTTTAGTAAGGCTGTTGGCACAGTCCCACATGACAGTCTCATAAGCAAACTAGGGAAATATGGTTTGGCTGAAATTGCTAGAAGGTGGGTGCACAATCTAACTTGCTGGCAGCTTCCCTGCTTCTCTCACTCTCCCCTCTCCCCACCCCTTCCACACTGGGGAGGGTTTAAAAAGGTCTCCAGCAGTTGGAACCAGCTGAACCTAATTAGTTCCCTGGTAACTCCTTTTTCAGCTGAACCTTATTTCCCCATGGCTATCTCTCCTCAGTGGATAGGGAGAGGCCTTTTAACCCCCTGGGACTAATTACTACCCCTCTCTTTGTAGCCATTTGTCCTGGGTTTGCCACATATCCCCCCCACACACACTCAACACTAAGGGGTTGGGCTACTTGGGTCAGAAATTAGTGCACCCTCAACAGGCCATCCGCATTGCCGTGTTGGGTTCCAGACCTATGTTGTACTGTGAAGTGGAAGAGTTGAAGTGACAGGAACCATCTTGTTACTCTTGCGTTTTTGTCCTTGTTTTGGTGCATCCACTGCAAAGGGACATGGTCAGTGACAAGGGTAAACCTCTGTCCAAGTAGATAGTAGTGGAGGCTTTCTATGGCCCATTTTACCACCAGGCATTCCTTCTCCACTATGGCATATTTCCGTTCCTTAGGTAGGAGCTTCCTACTGAGGAAGAGGACAGGGTGTTCGTCATCTCCGACCATTTGTGAAAGCACCGCCCCCAGCCCTACTTCAGAGGTGTCCGTTTGTAGGATAAACTCCTTCCCCCAGTCTGGGGCTACTAGTACGGGGTCTGTGCAGAGGGCCGTCCTCAGATCCACAAAAGCGCCTTCGGCTGCAGCAGACCATTTTACTATTTCTGGGCCCCGAGCTTTGGTTAGCTCCGTTAATGGGCATGCCCTGATGGCGAAGTGGGGAATGAACCGCCTATAGTACCCCACAAGTCCCAGGAATGCTTTGACCTGTTTTTTCCAGAGTGGTCGGGGCCACTTATGTATAGCTTCTAACTTGTTGAGCTGGGGCTTCACCACACCCCTCCCCACTATATACCCAAGGTACTTAGCCTCAGCTAATCCGATCGAACATTTGGAGGGATTTGCAGTCAGTCCTGCCTTCCTCAGGGCGTCCAGGACTGCTTCTACCTTCTTCACGTGCGTCTCCCAGTTCGGGGTATATATGATGACATCGTCGAGATAGGCTGCCACATACTTTCCATGGGGTTGTAACAGTTTGTCCATTAGCAGTTGGAAAGTAGTGAGGGGTCCATGCAACCCAAAGGGGAGAACCATGTACTGATATAGTCCTTCTGAAGTTGCAAAGGCTGTCTTCTCCTTGTCGGCCTTGGCCAGGGGGATCTGCCAATGGCCCTTGGTAAGGTCAAGGGTAGATTTAAACCATGCCTTTCCCAATCTGTCAATCAGCTCATCTATCCTGGGTATAGGGTACACATCAAATTGAGACACCTCATTCAGCTTGCGAAAGTCGTTGCAGAACCTCATACTGCAGTCCGGCTTAGGCACTAAAACCACGGAACTGGACCATTGACTATGAAATTCTTTGATGACTCCTAAGGCCAGCATTTTCCTGACTTCTTTCCTAATCTCTTCTCTCTTTGCCTCCGGGATCTGGTATGGCTTGATGTTCACCTTCACTACAGGCTCTGTGAGGATGTGATGGTGAACCTCAGTAGTCCTGCCTGGCTTTTCCGAGAACATATCCTGGTTGCGTTTGATCAGGTTGATCACTTCTGATCGTTGTTCCGGAGTCAACTCTGGGGATATTCCCACCAGATTGGGCTGGTTGCTTTTAGGGGATTGTGCCCCCAGCGCAACCACCAGAGCTGCTCTATCCTGCCAAGGTTTCAGCAGATTTATATGGTAGATCTGTTCCAGCTTCCGGCGACCTGGCTGTCGGACCTTATAGTCGATTTCTCCTATAGCTTCTATTACCTCATATGGCTCCTGCCACCTAGCCAGGAGCTTGCTCTCTGCTGTGGGTATGAGCACCATCACCTGGTTCCCCACTTGGAACTTCCGGGTCGTTGCTTGATGATTGTAATACGTCCGTTGTGCCCCTTGGGCCTTCTCCATGTGTTCGCGCACAACGGGGGTGACTTGGGCTATTCTGTCTTTCATCTGAAGCACATGTTCAACAACATTTCTCCCAGGGTTTGGCTGTTTTTCCTAGTCTTCTTTAGCCAGGTCCAGTATGCCCCTGGGGTGGCGACCATATAACAGCTCGAAGGGGGAGAATCCAGTGGAAGCAAACAGCACGTAAGGCAGCAAGGCGTCCCTGTCTTTCCCGTCATGACTAATCACTTTCCGTAACATGTTTTTCAATGTCCTATTAAAACGTTCAACAAGGCCATCGGTCTGGGGATGGTAGACCGATGTTCTAAGGGTCCATATGTGGAGCATTGTACATAGGTCCTTCATCAGCTTAGACACAAAGGGGGTCCCTTGGTCCATCAGGATCTCCTTAAGTATTTCTACTCTGGCAAAAATCTGGACTAATTATTTGGCTATGGTCTTGGACATGGCATTCTGTAGGAGTACGGCCTTGGGGTATCGGGTGACATAATCTAGTACTACCAGAATGTACTGATGGCCCCGGGCTGACTTCTCCAATGGCCTACTATAGCTATTTGCTCAAATGGGATCTCTATAATTGGCAGAGGTACCAGAGGGGCCCTTAAGTGTGGTCGGAGCCCATATATCTGGCATTCTGGATAGGAGGTACAATATCGCCGGACTGCTGCATAAATGCCAGGACAAAAAGACCTCTGTAGAATCCGATCAAGGGTCTTATCTACCCCTAGATGGCTCCCGAACAGATGCCTCTGGGCCAGATCCATTACAGCCCTCTGATGCTTCCGGGAGGCCAAGAGTTGTTCTATGACTTGCTCTTGGACGTGGACTATTCTGTATAGCAGATCCTTCTTAATCATATACTATGGCCCTGGGCCCTTAACTCTCCCCTCCACGGGGACCCCATTTACCTCGACTACTTCTTTATGAATATTGTGGTATATGGGATCATTGGCCTGATCCTGACCAAAATTCCCAAGTGCGGTCCCCATTTGTCCAAATTCTGGGGGGTCTACCTCCATCTCCCCCTTGGGGAAAGCCCCTGGGGAACCAGATGCAACGATAGGGTTGTTGATGGCCGACCCAGTCCCACTGTCAGTTGAGCCCCTTCTTTACCCTACAAGCGTAGACTTCTGGTACTGGGTCAGGATCCTCGTTCCCCCTCCTTTTATCCACCCTCCGTTCCCTCCGAGTCTTCCTGGCTGGGAGAGGGTCACCTTGGGTCCCAGGGTCATTATTTTCTTCTACCTCCTCCCCAGGGAGTAGGCTATCAAAGCCCGGGAAGTCTCGTCTGATAAGGACTGGGTAGGGTTGTTTCGGAACTACTCCCACCGTCAACTTAGTGAGGTTTCCGAGAACTTCTATTTTTATGGGGATGGTTGGATAATAGTTGACATCCCCATGCACACAAGATATTCCCGAGCGTTTGGCCTGGGATAGTTGGTCCTGCCTAACCAGCTTCCCCAAGACTAATGTGATTGCACTTTCCCAGTCTACTAACGCTGTGGTCTCTATACCATTCATCTTAACGGGCCTAGTGTATCTATGAGGGACCATCGCCACCCCAACTAGACTTATTAGATCACATGGTCCCCCTATATCTCCCAGTTCACATTGCATAGGCTCTCCTAGATATGGGCATTGGGCAGCGATATGCCCCAATTCGCCACAGGCATAACATCAGTACCCTGCTCGGGGCAGCCCTCTATTTTTTGGGCTGCTGGGGTTTATCCCCCAAGTCTTTCTCCCCCAGTCCTCAAGTCTCTCCGGGACCGCCGGCTGCTCTTCTGCCCCCTTCCTCCCCTCCATTGTCCGGCTTGGCACTAGGGCAAACCGGGGTCTCGGCGCAGAGACTGGTCTTCAGTTCTGGCGCCTTCCTTCCCCGGTGGTCCGAGAAAGTTCTTGCGCTGCTAAGTGTCTCTCTACAGGAGCAACTAGTTCATCATAAGAAGAGGGATCATTTTGGCGGACCCATCCTCGTATGTCTGGCGGCAACCCCCTCATGTACCTGTCCAACACCAGGATTTCCACTACCTTCTCCGGCCCATAGGTCTCGGGGCAGAGCCACTTCCTGGCGAGGTGGATCAAGTCAAATAGCTGCTTTGTCATCCCGGTACTTCCACTCGTGGAAGCGCTGGGCCCTTATGGCTGGCGTCAAGCCTGTCCTCGCCAGGATTTCCGCCTTCAGCTGGGGGTAATCCATAGCTGCTTCTGTGGTCATGTCGAAGTAGGCCTTCTGGGCCTCCTCACACAGGAATGGAGCCAGGATACCTGCCCACTGGTTTTGGGGCCAGACCTCCCACAGTGTTGTCCTCTCAAATGCAAGGAGATATGCCTCTATATCGTTGTCCGTTGTCATCTTCTGTAAATAGTTGCTTGCTCATAGCGTCCGGGTCCCCTGGGCCCCGTGCATCAGCGTGGTCAGGGCTTTCAACTGGTTCACTACTTCATTCAGGATGACTCGATCTTGGGCCGCCTGGTTCATCAGCAATTGGTTTGTCTCCTGTTGGACACGTACCTGTTATATCCTTGGGGCAGCCGGTGTAGGAAGCAATCACTTGA
>ML123162.1:3245264-3273961 GCA_003846335.1 Cuora mccordi
TGAGCAGTTTTGAAGATGACAGGAATTAACAGGAGGGTGAGTGCAGTTCCCCAAAGCAGTCGTCCTGGGGAGAAACGGGACCTGCTGCTGAGCAGTGCAATCTGGGGCATGTCAAATCCTTGCCCCATGTGGTCTGTTGCTGCCTGAGGCAGGAGCACATCAGAAATCAAGCATTTGGAGAGGGGAGGAGAGTGAGGAGGCCCATATCACATTGAAAGGAGGAAGCAGCTGGGACACAGAAGGACTCATGCTGGAAATAAGGCACTTCAAGGGGAGGGGAGCTGTGTCAATATTCTTCACTTCATATAATCTGCTGGGTCCCCCCGGGGATACCAGGATTCCTGTGTCCCCCAGGGATACTAGTCCCCTCTCTGCGGAGAGATGGGGCCAGGAGAGGATAGACTCTGATTCTGAGGCCTGGCCCAGCTGATCCCTTCACTCTGTTACTGACACGTCTCTGCCAGGGGAGTGACTCTCCCCTGCACTGTGCTGAGATCTCAGAGCTGCTCCCCATTCTGACCTGGTAAATCCTGGAGGAAGCAGATTCCCTGAGTCACTCTCCAGCTGGGGCACATTCTGTCACTGACATGATCAAACTCTCCCACCGGGCTGAGCTCTGCCCTTAATGCTCCGATTTTCTCTTTCCCCAGAGATTGTGACTCTGGATCCAGACACGGCTCATCCCCATCTTCTCCTGTCTGAAGATTGCAAAAGTGTCAAACGGCTGTTCACACGGCAGGATCTGCTTGATAGTCCTAAGAGATTTGAATATGAACGTTGTGTGCTGGGCTGTGAGGAGTTCACCTCAGGGAGACATTACTGGGAGGTGGAGGTGGCGGGTGGGGGATACTGGGCTGTGGGGCTCGCTAGAGAGTCTGTGAGGAGGAAAGGAGAGGTCATCTTTAAAACTGAGGAGGGGATCTGGGCTGTGGGCCATTGGGGGAATCAGTACCTTGCTGTCACTTCCCCTCGCTCCCCATTGGCCCTGAAGCTGGTGCCCAAGAAGATCCGGGTTTCTCTGGACTATGAAGTGGGGCAGGTGGCATTTTTTGATGCTGATAAAGGGGTCCCAATATTCACTTTCCCACCAGCTTCCTTTGCTGGGGAGAAAATCCACCCTTGGCTCTGGGTCTGGGATTTGCAATCTCAGCTCAGACTGTGTCCCTGAGACACAGGAAGAAATACCCCTCTGGGACACCTGTCATTGGCCAGTCTAGCCTCACATGTCCTCATCCTAAGATGCTGGAGGTCCCCCATGTTCCTGCAGAGCCTGTAATGCACAGTATCTATAAACCTGGGGATGGGGTGGGGTCCCTGGATTTAATAGCCATTGAGAGCAGAGATGGAGAAGGACAAGCCAATTTCCTTGGTCCTAAGATTGTGCAGCCTGTCTGTCACTAGCCTCTGCAACTCTAGCCACTGGTCAGGTTAGTAGCTAAGGGTGCATCTACACTGCAGCATGTGCTCCATCCTGCCTTGCAGGCATGTGCACACATTAGTCAAGTCCACGTGTAAAAGTCCACACTGCCGAGCTGCACGTGATCCGTACCCTATACATCTGTGTTTGGGGTGGACGCTGTAGTTACGTGTTTGGCACTAGGATTTCTAGGGACATGGAGTGCACATTCGGCAGGCTGAAGGCAATATGCTGCCACTACAGACCATCTGGACACCAGTATAGCCAGGGCCGGCTCCAGGCACCAGCGCGGCGAGCAGGTGCTTGGGGCGGCCAAGAGGAAGGGGCAGAACGTCCAGCTCTTTGGCAGCAAGTCCCTCTCAGAGGGAAGGATCTGCTGACAAAGTGCTGCCGAAGAAGAAAGCGGCGCGGTTGAGCTGCCGCCAAAATGCCGGCGATTGCGGCTTTTTTTTTTTTTTTTTTGGCCTCTTGAGGTGGCAAAAACCTTGGAGCCAGCCCTGAGTATAGCCAATGCCATCACTATGGTTGTGGTCTGCTGTGCTCTGCCTAGCATCTGCAAGGAGAAAGACACTGCTGGTTTGCAGTCCCAGTACAAACATACAGAATGTGGACCTGTCATGCAGGGGTGCCAGAATGGGGGGCCAGGGGTCCATGGCCCCATCACTTTTTAAAATGGGGGGCTATGAGTGAGCGATGGGGGGGCAGAGAGGAGTGAGCGGGGGCAGGGCCTTACAGGAAAGAGGTGGTGCGAGGGTCGGGGCTCAGGAGGAAGGGGTGATGTGGGAGCAGGGCACTGGGGAAGTATGGAGGGGCAGGGCCAGAGTTCAGATGCCGGTGGTTCAGATGCAGGTTCAGATGCCACACACTTTTATGGAGCTTCCATTACTCCTGCTGTCATCACAGCGGTTGGGTCCAGGTGAACAAGGGAAACAAGGAATGCTTTATACACCTACATGTGCGTAGCTTAGTGGTGTGAGCATTGGCCTGCTAAACCTAGGGTTGTGAGTGCAATCCTTGAGGGGGCCATTTAGGGAACTGGGATTAAAAAAAAAACTGTTTGGGGGTTTGTGCTGCTTTAAGCAGCGGGTTGGACTAGATGATCTCCTGAGGTCCCTTCCAACCTTGATATTCTAATTCTTGCAGTTATAGCTCCAGTGGTTTGAACATTAGCTTCCTAAACCCACAGTTGTGAGTTCAATCCTTGAGGGGACTACTTAGGGATCTGGAGCAAAATCAGTGCTTGGTCCTGTTAGTGAAGGCAGGGGGCTGGACTTAATGACCTTTCGGGGTCCCTTCCAGTTCTAGGAGATGGCTATGTCTCCTTTTATTTTATTTTTTTATTTTACATCCTTGCAGCACTGGGTGATGTGGAGATGTGATGAGGGACTGTAATGTTGTACATTGGCATTGTGTCTATTTCCTATGTGCTGATTTGCTCTTGGTTATTTGATGTTGTTTTTTATTTAAAATCTTTGGATACAATTTCCTGACTCTTCCTTTATTTCCTGACACTCATACGCCAATGTATTGTCCAACCCAACCAATTCATTAACGAAACAAAATACTGAAATAACCCAAAGACCATTGCAGGCATCCCAGCTTCCTGTCCACAAATAATTCTTTAGAAGTGTGCAGTGTGAAATAAAGTGCAACCCTGTGCAAAAGGTGACCAATAGCTAAAGTCCAAGCTCCATGGGCTCACTAATTGTTGAACTGGAAGTCAGAAGGGCACCTCCGGTTCTCTTTTCCCCTAGTCAAAATGTAGATCACATTGAATGCTGTTTTATGGGGGTGGAATGCACACAGTACATCTGCCCATTTCATGGTATGCATTGCTCAGAGCCCACCCAACCCAAGTTTTCCAGTGGCTGATGGATGTGGTAGCATGGAGGTGGGTCTGCAGGCAGTGGGGATGGTACTGAAGGTGGTGCTGGAGCTGGTACTGAGGGCTGCAGCTATCAGGGTGTAGCCTTTAATTTTATTTAAAGTGAATTTTGCAATGTGGTATTACACCACTGTGGGTTCGGCTCTGGTGACTACAGTTTTAAGCTGAACAGTGAAAGTTACCTTTGCTACTTGCTTTAGATTTAGAGTTTTTAGGAACACATAAAGACCAAAGATAGTGACCCCACATACATTTACCAGTACAAGGTTTATTTTATTTTAAAAGTTTTATTAAAGTTACAATTTAAGTTATAATTACCCAAGCATACAGAAATTTTATACAAACCTCTGCACAAGTTACAAATATAGTTATACTTTCTTAATAGTGTTAGGGTTTGATGAGTTTTATTGGGTTGTGTTTCCTGGAAACTAAAGTGATCTCAATTTTGTATAGGCTGCGTAAGTGTTTTTTATTTTTATTAGCATTGACACACAACCTGTATTTTGTGGTTAGGACACATGTTGGAGACAGATGTGCCTTCACAGTATTTTTATGATTTACTATTAATTTTGGGATGGGGTAATTTTGTGCAATGTTACTATTTGGTACCTTTTTTATGGCATTGGATCATTTTTTGGTTATTGGCTTATGTTATTATTTCTTGTTTTTAACCCCTAAAATAGCTAAGCTAAACTTTTGCAGACCTTAGCCTACACACCTTGTGTTTTAGCTTGTTTTATTTATGTTTAATACATAAATCTTTTAAATAGTAATTAATCTCATACTTTTATAATTCTACAATTACACAATAAATAAAAAATAAACTATAATTATTGGCTACAAGGGTGACCAGCTGCTCTAACTGTGCTTGGTGGTGATCCCCATTCCTTTCATCATGTTCCAGGAAATCAGTAACCATTCTCTCCCCTCTCTCCCTATCCAGCTCTTTCTTCACTTTCTGACACTTCAGGTGCTCATCAGATCTATGACCCATGGCATAGAACAGGGCATTCTCACATGCTTTCTCATGCTGGTTGAGGTTCCTGTCCCCAAGGTTCCTGGGTGGCTGTGTCAGTGCTGCTGAGGCGAAAGGGCCTGCAAAGAAAATTATGGACTATGTGTGCATGTATGTATATTTGTGTGTGTGTGTAGGTGTATACATGTATGCATATGTATATATAAACATTGCCCCCCATGTGGGGAAGAAATAATCACCCCATATTTATTACATTCTGTGTCAAGACAAGGCCAACATGTTTGAACTTTGTCATCAATCTGGTATGTTTTTATTCCATCTTCATATTACTGAAAAGCTCCTTCTAGCAACAAACCCAGACCTAAGATACATCATGGTAAGAATTTCAGGGTTAATTCATTAAAAATAAGTAAGCAGGCAGGTAGGTAGGTCTTGATTGGGGGGTTTGGGTAATCGGATCAGGGGCCTGTTACCTATATGAGTTTCAAGAAGGAAACCTTGAAGCCGTGAGGAAGCCTTGTAGGACATTACACAATGGCATAGAAAGCAATGGAGAGAGTGAGTAAGCTACCACGGTGGGCATTGGAAATTTCCTCATCATGAGATTCTCACTGCCTGCCCGGAGTTTCTTGGTATGAAATATTGTCAAGAATCAAATGCTCGATTGGGGGAAAATCCAGGTGAACGTTAACTAGATACAGAGCTAGGATGCAGAGGAGTGATTACAACAGAGCCTATTTCCCCGCTCTCCTTCCACCACTCCATTCCAGACAGGGTAGCACAAATGCACAAAATCAGGAGGCCAAGTACTGAGGTCCATAAAAGACTTTTCTACTGAATAAACCCACTGGAACTTATAATCTACACTGCCAGGGACAAAGATTTTATGCCAGTGACAGCAGAATTCTATGTCATTCTATTGGTGTCACAGAGCTACACACACAGCAGGCAATGCAGAGATGCTTACTCAGCCTGCAGTCATGAATCCTTTTAAATAAAACAATAAGTGCAAAGATAATAAAAATGAATCACTAGCTGCATGTTTAATCACATGAATGAATCACATGGCAGTGTTCTCTGGAGCTATCCTCATCTTCTTTCCTCTGGCCTAAGCACTACACAATCCCTGCTCAGAAGCACGTCATGCAAGGCTCTGTGCTCAGAACAGTGCTAAGCACCCAAACGCCTTATCTCGGGGCAGCTGGCACCTGAGCTGTTGTTGCCATCCTTAGCCCGGTGCTGGAGGGTCTTCAGATGTCTAAGGTGCTCACTGAACTGCACACCAGTCCAGTTGATCCCCTCCCCACCAGCCACTGTGAGCCAGTCTCGTACTGGTGCCGATTTCAGGTGCTTTTCCCAAGATCATGTTCCTTGCTGTATTCACACCACGTTTAAAGAAGAACCCCAGAGTGCTCCTCAGAGTAGCTAGCAGCATGTTGGGTGACGAGCATGAGATTGCTACCTAAATAGCTTGTCAACTAAAATGCCCAAGCTCCAGCCTAGAAGGGGCTCTGTGCCTGTAGCAGGCACACCAGGCTGTGTGGGCACCGAGAGGGCACCCTGATAACAAATGGGCAAGAGTAAAGTGTCACAATCTCCAATTAAATTAAACAAATTTGTTCCCTTCCCACCATATCTCCATCCACCATCCATTTAGCAGGGATCTACTTAAATACATCACAATGACTGCAAACATGACGATTCTTTGAGTAACTACTACAGCACTGTGGACAGCTCAGAGCCCCAGAGAATCCCCAGTCAAGGACCAGCTCCTCTTTTTCTTCTGCTTCAGTGTTCAATTGAGTACTCACCTAACCAGCCAGGGAGCAGCGAGGCCTCTGGGAGAGCTGAGTTGCCTCCAAGTTCAGAAGAAGGAGATCAGAGTTAACTCTGATTTTATTAGGGGGATAGGGCTTCACTTTAAACCTGTTCTGACTTGAAGGCTGACACTGAGCTCTGTGTGTTATCCAGCTTTTCAGTGCAAACGGAGACTTGGCTAGGGGCTAGCCAGAGTGGCAAGGAGGGCTGTCTGGGGTGCAGGGGAGATTAGGGGCCCAGCTTGTGGTGGCTGGCCAGAGTAGGGAGGGAATGAAGGCTTCAGCAAGAGGACCTGAATGGTGTGAGGTGAGATCCAGCTGTGAGGGTGTTGACTGGAGTGGGGGGTAAGGGTCATGGCTGGGGTAGCTGGTCAGAGTGGAGGTGAGGGGTGTGGCTGGAGGGAATTTGGGACAGGACAGGGGTGAGGGTACCAGCTTAGGGGTGATGGGGGGACTGGCTGGAGTGGGCAGGCAGGAGGCCTGCTTGGGGGGCTGGGTATAGTGAGGATAAGGGGCCTGGCGGGGGGCAGGGACCCAGCTAGGCATACAGCTCAGCCTACATAAGCAATGCAGTGTGCGACCCCTCCTAGCAGCTACCTGTCATACATATAGACAGCAGCAGGGGGAGCCAGAGAGATTCCCCTGCCCACATCACCCTGGGCCTCTCTGGGCCTGACTTTAGTGGAAATTGGGTTTTTCCAGTTTTCTGATTGTCCCCAAAGTCAGCAGGATTCTGCCCGTTTGCGCCTCAACCAGGCCCATCTGGAACGTAACTGAGCGGGTGTTCTCCAAAGCTATTATGTGACAGGCACAGAAGTGCCTCATCGAGCTCAGTGGGCAGCCTGGCTTCCCTGTGCCCTAAAGATCCTGACATCAGCCTGAGAAGTCAGTTCTCAGACACCCAACACTCAGAAACAGTGTCACCGACAAGCCCCCAAGCACCCTTTACTCTGCCCCGGCACTGCTCATGGACATTTCTGGGTGGGATTGTCAGGAGCATCTAAGGGAGTCAGGAGCACAAGTCAAGTCCCAATGGGCTTTATGCTCCTAACACCCTTAGGTGCTCCTGTAAATCCCACCCCATAATGAGGAAAATGGAGCAGAGAGGCCGCTCAGAACTGTCGCACCTTTCCCCCTTCCCCTGGGTTGGGGCTTTCCCTCCAGAACCTTCCCCTGGCGCTGAGCTCTCCTGCGGGGGCTGAGCTCTGCCTGAAGTGCTCTGCTTCTCTCCTTAGCGAGCGGTACTCTGTATCCAGACACTGCTCATCACTGGCTCCCCCTGTCTGTGGATCGGACAGGGCTGAACCACCCTGAACCACATACGGCTGAACCACCCTGAACATCCCCAGAGATTTTATTTGTCTCCTTGTGTGCTGGGCTGTGAGGGATTCACCTCAGGAAGACATTGCTGGGAGGTGGAGGTGGGCGGTGGGACAGCCTAGGCTGTGGGGGTGCCTAGAGAGTCTATGAGGAGAAAGGAGGAGCTCAGTCCAGCACCTGAGGGGGGGATCTGGGCTGTGCAGAGGTGGGGGTTCCAGTTCCAGGATCCAGGTGTCTCTGGACTATGAATGGGGGCAGGTGGCATTTTTCAATGCTGATAGCGAGTCCCTGATCTTCACTCTCCTGCTGCCCTCGTTCATGGGGGAGAGAATTTGCCCTTTCTTCTGGGTCTGGGATGTAGGTTCCCAGCTCACTCTCTATTCCTGAGGCACCGGGTGGCACATGGCTTTGGGTCTCATGAAGTGAGTTTCTCCGGCCCATAAGTCTCCGGTCCTAGTGTCTTTGACCCTGCATTGCTCCCATGTTCCTGCAGAGACACTTAAGCACAATGTGAACAGACCAGAGAAGTTGCTGTCTCTGCCCCATCGTGGTGTTTCCTGCTTGTCTCTGTCTCTCTCTTCCCTGGAGAGACCATGACAGCTCTGCAAGGAATGGAGAATGGGGCTTTACAGTCTGCCTGAAGGGGGCAGGGGATTTCCAGGAGCCCAAGGCTTGTATGACTCTGTGATCCCACAAAAGGGAACATGGCTATCATGTGACGGGAACCTGGTCATGGCTGTAATGCATTGCTCAAACTGTGATCTACAGAGAGCTGTCTGACTCTTCCCCTTTGTTTTCAGCTGCTGCACTGCATTAAAATAGCCTTGGGTGGCTCCTTAGGATTCCTTCTCCAGGTGAGCGATTGCTGTGGTTGCCACAGGAATGTTGAGGAGAGGGGAGGTGGGCCCTGCAGTCATGTCTGGGAGAGAAGATTGTTTGTGAGTCACTATATCTACTGGGCTGGGTGTACACTGTGGGGAACCACTGAGATCTGCTGGTGTCAGCGCTGTCCTTCTGTTTAATGTGTGCCCCTTCTAGCCTTAAAATGTCTAAGTCAATTACAGGCATGATTCTTTATTTAAAATGTACAGACTCATACCTTTAGCTCAGGAGGTCCTGTGGTTGAATTATTGATGATGGCCCTCACACTTCCATGTATGGCATCAGCTTTTACTTGTACTGTAGCACAATAACCTCAGCCATCCACATGCTCATCATGTCCAGCCTTGCAGCATCAAAGACAATGTGAAAAACAAACGGGTATGTTTGCCCAGGCTGTTAGTGAACACAGTATGTGAGCTCATTTTTTTCTTTTCCCTTTTTAGGATGAGGAATATACATTCATAAGGTATCGAGTGGCTCTCATTCTCCATTTTTATTGTATTCCTATTACAAGCACTGAAAAAATACAAAGAGTGAACAACTGATCTGGAGATATTAATAAATGTGCTGTTTTTAGGACTGAACATTTGCTATTTTGGGGCTCTGAAGATGTCCTTGCTGATTATATGCCTAATCTCCTTGCAAAATGTATTAATATGAGGTTAATAGAAAACAAATATAAGGGTAAGTGAATGCTACTATCATCTAACATGCATAATATGTACTATATTGATGAAAGGTGAGAGAAAAGATAGGGATGAGGTGTATGCTGCACCTTAACTGTGCATTTCTTCATTCCACATTGTCTAGTTTTAAATAACTGCCTAGTTCCAATTTGGGTTTCAAGCCATTCATATTTGTTTAAAAGCTGAACCCAGCCATAAGGACAATTTTGCCAAGTAATTTTCTGAGTGAAAAATTCTGCCTTCACTTGTACCACTTCAAAGAGTGGGAAGAAATGGTCAATTTTTTAACATGGAGAAGAAGATTTTCAATAGGATCCATGCAGGGACCAGAAGTGTTGAATATATTGATGATCTAGAGAATGGGGTGACAGATCACCAGGCAAAACTTCTGGACGACTCCAATGTCTAGGTTTCTTGTACACTTAACCTTAACTCTAAAAATGTTGCCTCCTCCCCTCAACTAAAATGCTCTGTGGAGGATTCTCACCCTCATGCTTCACACTGCCATGACAAAGGTGGTTTTTGTTTGTTTTTATTTTGAAAAACCCTGTTATAGGTTGGGTTAAACCTTGCTGAAGACACACTTCAGTTGAACTAGTAGAAACCATTAGGCTCACTGATTAAATAATAGTGATCTTGGTCCACAACAAAGGCCCCTTCAAGCTTCAGGCTTTTCCTGCCTGCATGAGACTTAGCCATTCTGGGAAAACCTCAGAGCCTCCAGTGCACACACAGGTTTAGGAGGTTCTCATGTGAGGCCTAGTGCACCTAGCCTTTTAGCCACTAGTCTGATGAATTAACAAGACCAAACCCTCCCCAGGGCTCAGCTCTGCCTCTAACCCTCTGATTCTCGCTCCCCAGAAAATGTGACTCTGGATCCAGATACAGCAAATATCAAACTCATTGTGTCTGAGGATCGGAAGAGTGTGTGGTGGAGAGATGCACAACAGGATGTGCCTGACAATCCCCTGAGATTTCACCCTGGTTATTGTGTCCTGGGATCTGAGGGATTCACCTCAGGGAGCCATTACTGGCAGGTGGAGTTGGAGGATGGAGCAACCTGGTGGATAGTGGGGGTGATCACAGAGTCTGTTACAAGGAAAGGAGGGGTCAGATATTACCCTCAACATGGGGTCTGGGCTGTGGAACAGTACAGGGGTCAGTACCATGCTCTTGGCTACTCTAAGTACTCCTTGCCCCTGGGTGATAGTCTGAGAAAGATTGGGATTTATCTGGACTATGAAGGGAGGCATGTGACATTTTATGATACTATTAAAAGGACTCCAATCTCCACTTTCATTGCTACCTGTTTCAAAGAGGAGAAAATCTTCCCTGTTTTCTGGGTTTGGGGTAAAAGATCCCAGCTCAGACTGTGTTCCTGAGCCACAGGGTAGCACATGATCCTGGGGCTCTGTGCTGTCAGTCCATGGAGAGTGGGAAGAGATCAGGAAAAAATAAATCATTATCTCTGCAAGGATGTCCAGCCCCTTGTTCGTATCCTTTGTGATCATGGAGGATCCCAGTAATCTGCAGGGTGAATGAATGGCATAGGGGAAACCAAGGGTAATGGTGGAGAAGATGCAGGGGATTAAGAGTTGAAATCTGAGAAGCAGGAAAAGCTGACTAAAGAAGTGGAAACTGGTAGGAAGGTGGAGGAAGGTGTGACTGGAGAGGGAAAGTCTTGGAGAATGAGAAGATTGGGAGAGAAGAGAAGATTGCTAGAGAGGAGAGGGGCATCCAGGAGTGAGGTGGTGTGAATGAAGAAGGGGAATCTGGAAGTGGATCACAAGCGTGAGATGAAAGGTGGAATCTGGGGGGTAAAGGGGAAGGTGTTAAGGACTATATATTTCAGTCTTGACACAAGAAGAACCTGCTGTGGTGATGAATTATAAGACAGAATGGGAAGATGACCCCAGCTATGTGGAGGGGAGAGATAGAGATGGGGCAGGTTGTATGTTCTTTGGAGCAGGGTGTCAGAGAGGCTATATTTCCTGCTTATGGTCCAGCAAGTCACCTCCTCAGCCATCACCCTTCTTCAGCAGGGACCTGCGTCTCTCTCTCTTTTCTGATGGGTTTTTCCAGGCTGTTCAGTTCCCTGCCTACACTGTGAGTTCCCCAGCAAGTCAGACTACCTCAGCAGTCCTACTTTGCCTTCTCCTCAGAGACTATAAATAGCGTCATTGCCCACAGTTATGTTACAACACAGCAGTCTCTAAGCAAGCATATTTATTCTTCAGGTGAAAGCATTAGAGAGAAAACATATTTAAAACAATAAAAGAACCTATATGTATGCTAATAAGCTTTACCAGAGATCACCCTGAATAGTCCTTCAAACACCACCATGGGGTCTTATTATGGTCACAAGTTCATAACAGTTTCAGTTCAGAACAAGCAAACCCATGGATCTGTGAGTTGCTCCTTTATACAGTTTGGGCCTTTGATCTTGGGATCATGACAGTGGTTGTCTCCTCAGAGTGTAGCTTCATAATGTTGGGTCCAAAGGTGGGAATTTGCATTCACTCCCCAACACTCCCTGTATCTCCTAGGAAAGCTAATTAACTTTCTTTATTCCAAAAGTTCCTTCTTAGGGTTTACATTGGCCAAGTCTTCCCTCTAGAGAAATTACATACAATCTCACAATAATAACCAAACTCTGTATTTATCATAAAATAGTCTCCAAAGCTATTTAAAGTTAATGAAATAAGATCTCCCAAAGCTATTGCAAGAAATTGCCGTATCTGTCACACAGGGACCTTTTTTTTGTTTTATGTTTTTGCAGCAAACAGCAAAATGGAGTCCTGCTCTATGACTTGGGTCCTTAGGCGCAACTGCAATACAAATAAATAATTATAATAAAGAATAATCAGAGGTTAAAAAAATAACAGCTACTGGGTTTTAAAACTTCCCCAAGGCACAAATTCCTTTCCTTGTCCTTGGACGCTATTGCTGCCACCACCAAGTGATTTACACAAAAATTCAGGGAAGGGTCACTTGGAATCCCTATTGCCCCAAAATATCCCCCCAAGCCCCTTCACTCCCTTTCCTGGGGAGGCTTGAGAATAATATACCAACTAGTTGCCTTAGCAATGTGAGCACAGACCAGACCCTTTGTCTTCAGGACACTGTAATCAATCAGATTTTTAAAATAACTTTATTTATAAAGAAAAAAAATAAAAGAAACACACCTGCAAAATCAGGATGGAAGGTAACTTTACAGGGTAATAAAAAAATCTTAAACACAGAGGATTCCCCTCTGGGCTCAGCTTCACAATTACAAAAACAGGAATAAAACTACCTCTGTAGCATAGGAAAATTCACAAGACAAAACAAAAGATAACCTAATGCATTTCTACCCCATTTCCACCACCTACCCCTACTCACAGTTTCTGTGGTTTTAGATGGATTATTCCAGGTATATTTTCAGGAGATGTTGTACCTGCTTGGCTTCTCCCTCTGTCCAGAGAGGGAGCAACACACAGAACAGCAAACAAATCCTCCCCGCTGCCCCGATTTGAAAGTATCTTCTTTCCTCATTTGTCCTTCTGGTCATGTGCCAACTAGGTTATTTGAACTGTTTAACCCTTTAGAGTTAAGGCAATCCAGTACAGCTGCCAAGGAGGGATTTTATGCTCCTGCACACATAAAGGTTGCTACCCTTCTCCCTATATTCATGACAGATGGTTTGCCTCCCTCGCCTTATGGTACACCTACCTCAGTTCCTTTATCTTCACTTTGCATTGCACGGTGTCCTAATCATACCCCCTTTCACACAAACTATGAGAAATCTGCCAGTGGGTATCAAAATTCCTACAGCTGGAGTGTAACTGGGACTGGACAGTTTCCTCGCCTCATATACGCAGCAGATCCAACAGCTCCTCATTTGTATAAGCGGGAGAGTGTTTGCTGCCATGGCCAGCTGAGAAGATGTGATGTGAGCTCTCCACACCGAGCAATCAGGAAAAGGAATTTCAAAAATTTGCGGGGCTTTAAAGGGGGAGGGGCGGATGGTTGTTTTCCTAGATGCAAGGCAGCAGAGTTCTAACTGCTAACCAGAGCAGTCAGGACGGGCATTGTGGGACACCTCTTGGAGGACATTTACAGTGGAAAACCAAGTACGGTGTCTACACTGGCACTTTGCTGCTAAAACATCGGTGCAAAAATACCCTATGTTTCTTGTTGAGGTGGTTTTATTTTGTCACCCAAACAGGGCAATTTTGTTACCAAAAGTGGCATTGTGTGTATGTCTCTACTGTTTTTCCTCCAAAAGCTGCCTTTTGTCAACAAAACTCTATAGTGTAGACAAGGCCTTAGAAATGCTGCCCAAGGATATTAAGGCGATATTAAGGGACAGCCTGGGAAGGAGGGTGAGAATCGCAGATGCTGTCTCCTAGTGCTTCTTCCCTACCTGTCCTTAGGCTCCGTGAGAGTGACTAGTCGACTCGTGGGAGGGACACAAATGGGGGCACCAGCTAAAGGGGGCCACATAACTTCCCCATGTGACCCCCCATATGCAGGGCTGGTGCAACCATTTAGGCAAACTAGGCGGCCGCCTAGGGCGCCTAGTGGTTGGGGGTGCCTAAAAGCCCGCTCAGGCGAGGAGGTGGAGTGGACGTGAGCTGGGGTGGAGGGGCACGGGGAGGGCCGCCCGCAGTTATGGGGAGGGGGCACAGAGGGAAACCGCTCCCTGCCCCAGATCACCTTCACTCTGCCTCCTCTGCTGAGCACACAGCCCCCGCTCTAATTCTCTTCCAATCAGCGCCGCAAGCCTGGGAGGGGAGGAGAATTAGAGTGGCGCCGGCATGCTCAGTGGAGGAGAGCTGGGGCGGGCTCCCCAGGCAGGGTTAACTGCCGCGGGGGGAGGGGGGGCTCCCCAGGGGAGGGTTAGCTGCCACGGCAAATGGGGGAGTCTCCCCAGGTGGGGTTTGCTGCCGCAGGGGGGCTAGCTTCAGCGGGGGAGGGGGGGCTCCCCAGGTAGGGTTAGCTGCCGCGGCGGGGGGTCTCCCTGGGCGGGGTTAGCTGCAGAGGAGGTAGCTGTTGTGGGGAGGGCTCCCTGGGTGAGGGGGGGTGGCGGGATCAGTTAGCTGCCATGGGGGGCGGGCTTAGCAGGGGGGGCGCAAGGTGGAATTTTCACCTAGGGCGTGAAACTTCCTTGCACTGGCCCTGCTCATACGGCTCCTCCCTGACCCATGCCCAGTCCAGGGATCTTGTGCTCTCCCCGTCCCCTCCCCATCCCACGTTATCGGTGGGGGGGGAGGCTCTGTCCTCCCACTGCACCGGCTCCCCCTGGCATGTTCGGCTGCTCTTCCTGGCAGCCAGGCCCCGGAGCTAGTCCCGGATGTTACCTGGTGCAGCACAGCAGCTGCCTGGGAGAGCACCTGGCTGAGGCAGCAGCAGGCTTCCCCCGGCCCAGGCTCAGCATCTGGGGACAGGAACCAACACTGAGCATGCTGGAGGGGCGGGGGAACTCCAGCTCGCAGGCCACTGTCCTCAGAATCTGAGCCTGGGCAGGAGGCAGCCTGCTGCTGCCATAGCCATTCACTCTCCCAATCAGCTGCTGTGCTGCACTGGGCAGCATCCCAAGCAGGGGGAGGGGGACAGCCCGGGGTGCTGGGGTGGCGTCCGAGGGAGTGCTGTGGGTATGCTGGGGGGGTCGACCCAGGGGCTCCCTACGTAGCTCTACACCTCCCTGGAAGGGAACCACAGCCAATGGGAACTGCAGGGACAGTGCATGTGGGCAAAGGCAGCGCACAGAGTTGCCTGGCCACACATCTGCCTGGAAGCTGAGGGAGGGGGATGTTGCTGCTTCAGGGGAGCCCCCTGAAGTAAGCGCCAGCCCGAGACCTCATCCCATCCTGTGCCCCAATCCCCTGCCCCCTCCCACACACAAACTCCTGCTGCTGCTTGGGGAGGGGGGCATGGTGGCCTGCTAAACCCAGGGTTGTGAGTTCAATCCTTGAGGGGGCCACTTAGGGATCTGGGGCAAAAATCAGTACTTGGTCCTGCTAGTGAAAGCAGGGGGCTGGACTCAATGACCTTTCAAGGTCCCTTTCAGTTCTAGGAGATAGGTATATCTCCTATTATTATTATAAGCACCAGGACCCACTGACAGGTTTCAGAGTGGTAGCCGTATTAGTCTGTATCAGCAAAAAGAACAAGGAGTACTTGTGGCACCTTAGAGACTAACAAATGTATTTGGGCATAAGCTTTCATGGGCTAAAACCCACTTTATCAGATGCATGCAGTGGAAAATACAGTAGGAAGATAGATATATATATATATATATATATATATATATATATATATATATATATATATACAGAGAACAAGAAAAATGGGGGTTGGCCTATCATCTCTAATGAGAATTGGCACTCTGTAGCAGAACAGGATGGAAGGGTAGCCCAAGAGGGTAACAGACCCTTTTCAGAACATAAGACCAGTCACTGGTTCAGACCAATGATCCATCTTGCCCAATGCTTCAGAGGAAATGCACAGAACAGGGCACTTTAATGAGTGTTCCATCCTCATCTGTTCCCAGCTTCTGGCGGTCAGAGATTAAGGGACACCGAGAGCATGGGGTTGAGTCCCTGACCAACTTGGTTTATAGCCAATGATGGACCTGTCCTCCATGAACTTGTCTAATTCTTATTTGAACCAGTTATCCTTCACAGTCTCTGCTGGCAATGAGTTCCAAAGATTGACTGTGCATTGTGTGAAGAAGTACTTCCTTCTGTTAGTTTTAAACCTGCTGCCTATTAATTTCACTGGGTAACACCTGGTTTGTTTGTTAGGTTAAGGGGTAAATAACCCTTCCTTAGTCATTTTCTCCATACAATTCATAATTTTATAGACCTCTATCATATCTCAGTTTTCTATTTTCTACTTTCTAAAATGAACAATCCCAGTCTTAATCTCTCCTCACATGGAAGCTGTTCCATATCCGTTATTATTCCCCTTCTCTGTACTTGTCCAATTCTTTTCTTTTTTTTTTGAGATGAGGGTGACCAGAACTGCACGCAGTATTCAAGGTGTGGCAATACCATTGATTTATATAATGGAATTATGACATTTTCTGTTTTATTATCTAGCCCATTCCTAATGGTGCCTAATATTCTGTTAAATTTTGTGACTTGCACTGCACTTTGAGCAGATGTTTTCAGAGAACTAGTCACAAGGACTCCAAGATCTCTTTCTTGAGTGGTAACAGCTAATTTAGATCCCATTGTTTTGTATATTTTTTGTATTTTTTCCCAAAAACCTCCTCTAATGACCCCTCAATCTGGGACAGGCCCTCAGATTTGTCACATAAAAAGAATGGCTGATGTGTGGGAATCTCTTCCACACCTTTGCAGGATTGACCGGAATTTTATGGGCTAATGTGTTTATGGCTCAAAACTGATCTGATCAGAAGATAATTTAGGTTCTTGTCCCAGTTCTACAGGGATAGAGAACACAGAGAAGTCAATATTGTGAGAGGACTCTCGGGGTGTGTGGCAAGGCCACTTATACTGAGGACAATATCAACTTGTTAAGATCTTTATTAAATAAAAGAAAGAAGCATAAATGCTACAAAACACAGAGTCACAAAGAAGTAATACAATTCTATGATCCCTGGTGGTAACATTCTATTCTAAAAGACTACTAAAGCTAGCATACTCACACCTTTCCTCTGAAGCACTTAGAGGAGAGGAAAGTGATCAGGAACAGTCAGCATGGATTCACCAAGGGCAAGTCATGCCTGACTAACCTAATTGCCTTCTATGAGGAGATAATTGGGTCTGTGGATGAGAGGAAAGCGGTGGATGTGTTATTCCTTGACTTTAGAAAGCTTTTGATACGGTCTCCCACAGTATTCTTGCCAGCAAGTTAAAGAAGTATGGGCTGGATGATTGGACTATAAGATGGATTGTCGGGCTCAGCGGATAGTGATCAACGGCTCCATGTCTAGTTGGCAGCCAGTTTCAAGCGGAGTGCCCCAAGGGTCAGTCCTGGGGCCGGTTTTGTTCAATATCTTCATTAATGATCTGGAGGAAGGCGTGGACTGAACTCTCAGCAAGTTTGCAGATGACACTAAACTGGGAGGAGTGGTAGATATGCTGGAGGGTAGGGATAGGATACAGAGGGACCTAGACAAAGTGGAGGACTGGGCCAAAAGAAACCTGATGAGGTTCAACAAGGACAAGTGCAGTCCTGCACTTAGGACGGAAGAATCCCATTCACTGTTACAGACTAGGGACCGAGTGGCTAGGCAGCAGTTCTGCAGAAAAGGGCCTAAGGATTACAGTGGACGAGAAGCTGGATATGAGTCAACAGTGTACCCTTGTTGCCAAGAAGGCTAACAGCATTTTGGGCTCTATAAGTAGGGGCATTGCCAGCAGATCGAGGGATGTGATTATTCCCCTCTATTTGACATTGGTAAGGCCTCCTCTGGAGTACTGTGTCCAGTTTTGGGCCCCACACTACAAGAAGGATGTGGAAAAATTGGAAAGAGTCCAGCGGAGGGCAACAAAAATGATTTGGGGGCTGGAGCACATGACTTATGAGGAGAGGCTGAGGGAACTGGGATTGTTTAGTCTGCGGAAGAGAAGAATGAGGGGGGATTTGATAGCTGCTTTCAATTACCTGAAAAGGGGTTCCAAAGAGGATGGCTCTAGACTGTTCTCAGTGGTACCTGATGACAGAACAAGGAGTAATGGTCTCAAGTTGCAGTGGGGGAGGTTTAGGTTGGATATTAGGAAAAACTTTTTCACTCAGAGAGTGGTGAAACACTGGAATGGGTTACCTAGGGAGGTGGTAGAATCTCCTTCCTTAGAGGTTTTTAAGGTCAGGCTTGATAAAGCCCTGGCTGAGATGATTTAGTTGGGAATTGGTCCTGCTTTGAGCAGGGGGTTGGACTAGATGACCTCCTGAGGTCCCTTCCAACCCTGATATTCTATGATTCTATGATTCCTGAAGACCTAGTAGCATGAGACAGAGGACCAGCCTTGTCTCTGGTATGCCCGAGGAACTGATTGGTCCAGGCTTCCCAAGCTGTTAAGGATTAGGTTCGAGTGTTGAGTAGCTAGGATATATTGCAAAACTGAGCTGATAGCTTGATAGAAGATAGGAAAATCTGACCCCTTAGTATGGTCATTTGCCATCTTAAAGGGTCCCAGTACTGCCCACTGTCAGAATCTAGGCCCAACCTACCATGCACAAATCTTATTTCCTCACCCCCATAAATCTTCAGGTATACTTACTCTTATAGGTTAACATCTTGTGCCATATACTCATACATATTAGTATCGATTATCTCATTCCCGAAACCATTACCCTTGGCCTAACTCATGACTTCCATGTTCTGCAGTGTGCCTTGAGGTTACTGGTCTGCTCCAGATTTAAGTTAAATAGATTCAGTTCTTTGTTCAGTTCCCCAAAGCTAAGGGGGGGGTGACCGGTAGGCCATTTATCTATGCCAAAGTTTATAAAAACTTATGCTAACTTACTCTAGCTAATCATATAGGTACAGGCCTATAGGTTACTTGCATTACAGCCAATTATTATGAATAACCATGAATAACCCTTATGAATAGCATAAACTGGAATTCCACATAAACAAAATACTATGATTCATTAATAATATGATATGATAAAATAATATGAATGAAACCAAAAGAAAACATATTGCACAATATAGCAAGCTAGCAAACTGACCTTATGGGCAACAGCAGTGAAGACCCATGCAAAGAATTTACTTTGCTTCTCTGCAATGGCCTTGTCTTCTGAGAGTGCTCCTTTGGCACCTTGGTTATCCAGTGGCCTCACTGATTGTTTGGAAGGATTCCTGCTTCTGATGTACTTAAAAAAATTCTGCCAGCAAGGAGCCATGAGCCTGAGGCTCCCAGCAGGGAGCTGTGAGGAGCTGAGAGCCCAGGCTCTCAGTCCCTCCCCACTGCTTCTCTTAAGTCGATGGAAGCAGTCCTGGTAAGGATGCGCACCACTGACAGAAGGAGAGTAGTCTGGACGTGAATAGGTCAACTTATGTTTGTAGTGTAGACATGCCCTCTGAGGACCCTGAACTGCTTTCACCAAATGCCCACATACACCACCACCCCACAAGACAGGTAATCATAGATGCTGCATTCAGAGCAATAATTTTTACTTCAGCAGGATTTTGTTGTTGTTGTTTGTTAGTTTGTTTGTTTTGCAGGGGGGTGCTTATTGGCCTACATTTAGAGAATTAATGATCTGGATGATGGGTTGAATTGCACATTCAGCAAGTTTGTGGATGACACTAAGCTGGGGGGAGAGGTAGATACACTGGAGGGTAGAGATAAGGTCAAGAGTGACCTAGACAAATTGAAGGATCGGGCCAAAAGAAATCTGATGAGGTTCAATACTAACAAGTGCAGAGTCCTGAATTTAGGATGGAAGAATCCCATGCACTGCTACATACTGGGGACTGACTAGCTAAATGGCAGTTCTGCAGAAAAGGACCTGGGGATTACAGTGGACGAGAAGCTGGATATGAGTCAACAGTGTGCCCTTGTTGCCAAGAAAGCTAATGACATTTTGGGCTGCATTAGTAGGAACATTACCAGCAGATTGAGCGAAGTGATTATTCCTCTCTATTCGGCACTAGTGAGGCCACATCTGGAGTACTGCATCCAGTTTTGGGCCCCCCACAGAAAGGATGTGGAGAAATTGGAGAGAGTCCAGCGGAGGGCAACGGAAATGATTAGGGGGCTGGGGCACAAGACTTATGAGGAGAGGCTGAGGGAACTGGGCTTTTTTAGTCTGCAGAAGAGAAGAATGAGGGGGGATTTGATAGCAGCCTTCAACTACCTGAAGGAGGGAGGGGGGTTCCAAAGAGGATGGAGCTCGGCTGTTCTCAGTAGTAGCAGATCACAGAACAAGGAGCAATGTCTCAAGTTGCAGTGGGGGAGGTCTAGGTTGGATATTAGGAAACACTATTTCACTAGGAGAGTGGTGAAGCACTGGAATGGGTTACCTAGGGAGGTGATGGAATCTCCATCCTGAGAAGTTTTTAAGGCCTGGCTTGACAAAGCCCTGGCTGGGATGATTTAGTTGGGGTTGGTCCTGCTTTAAGCAGGGGGTTGAACCTCCTGAGGTCTCTTCCAACCCTAATCTTCTATGATTCTATGAATGTTTGTTAGGTATATCTGGCTTTCATATTCCATCTCTAAACTCCCTTGCAAAACTCCCCTATTTGCTAGCTCCTCTGGTACTTAGGAGCTGCCTTTTAAAATTCCTGTTAGTCCTGTCCCCTCACGAAGGCCTTCAAATATCACATCTGGGAAATTAAAGGGAAACAAGCCAATAAAACTTTTTGTAGGCTTCATTTACATTAAGTAAATGTCAGGCTTTAAAGTAGCTGAGAGGATCTTCAGTAACCAGAACATATGTGTAACCCTTCTGCCCCTCTGAGTTGGCAGCAACAAGGGCCGGGTTCAGTATCCAGGGGTTCCGTTTGAATAACACAATGCAAAACCGGCTCGAGCCCCCATCCACTGACCTGGGACAATTACATACCATCCCCCTGGGCGCCTCTAGGAGGCAATACTTCCCCACTTGCAAGCACGGAATCTGAGTGTAGCAAAATCCTTTTAATAAAGGAGGGAAACAATGCAGCATCACGTTGAAGAAACACCACAAACAGGATTATAACACAAACCATTAGCAACAAAAAACCCACCTCCAAGTACATTTGGCAATGTCCTTTCCCCCTTAGGGTCTTAAGTCCAATCACCCCAGAGACCAACAACCCAAAAGTCTCTGGTCAGTGCCACCCCAGAGTTCAAAAGCTTATCTGCAGAGTTTTACCCACCCCAGCATGGGTGGAAATGGAGAAGGGCACCTTACATGGGCCAGGGCAGCCTTCCTCATGACCAGCTCCACTACACCAGCTAGGCCGCTCCTCCAGCCGACCCATGAGCCACTCCAGCCATCCCCACAAACCACTCCACTCCACTTCATTCACTGTTTCATGGGCTGCTTCAACAGGCTGCAAACTGCTCCACTCTGCCAGCTGCTTGGCAATAGATCTTCAGGCTCCCCCACTAGTTAACACAGCACTTAGTGATCTCAGCTTAGTAAGCTTAGCTCTTTTAGTGATTTCAGCTTGTAGTAGGGGAGCCCCAGTGCTGGTACACTACTGGCCCAATATGAATTCAGCTTAGCAGTCTCTAGATGGACTCCTAATAGAATCAAAATTAGCTCTGCTCTTTAACAGTGGAGAGAAGAATGTGCAATGGGTATTCCAGGCCCTCAAAAGGGCCCATACCATAAGGTGTACACACCAATCTCCAACATCTCTCCTCTCACTGGGTTTTGGCACCCATGTCCCTTGTCTAGCGAGTGCTATTTACTTGATGGTGAGATTCTCTGTCATAAGGAAGTTTCATAGTTCCTCATTCACATAATCAGGGTGACAACACTTTATTCCTCCTGCCCCAATAACAAAGAAATTGAGGATCCCACAGCTGTGAAAATAATCATCCCAGGCTGCTGTGGTCTATGTTAATTGGAGTGGGAGTGCCAATGCAAATAACTGAAATGCCAATGCAAATACCTGAAATTCCTTTCCACACTCCCCATAATTTACCACCAGATGTCAGGGTAGAGCTCATCCTGACTCTGCTTACATATGGGAAAATGTCCAAAAAATTGAAGCATAGTTCTTTTGAGGAACTAAAATGGCACAAATGTCCATGAACTAATGTATGGAATTAAAGAATTACAGCTTCAATTTCAGTAACATTTTATAAACCATCTCTCTCTCTCTCTCTTTCCTTCTCCCTTTACTTTCATTCTATCCATTGTTGATCATAATCTTTTCTAACTTTTGTTACCCACCCTGGTTTATTTCTTTGTCTTCTCCATTCTCCTCTAGTCACTGTTACTGATTATTTTTCCCTCTTATTCTCCATTCTCTCCCCCAATTTTACCCCTTCCTGACTTGCTCCCCCTGGGAGTTTCCCCTCTCAGGAGTGTTTTCCTTTCACTCTATCCATTTCTGTTTTTCACCCTTTCTCTAGGACTCTCCCTTTATTCTTGCTTCCTCTGCTCCCTCTGGTTAAACCCTTTCTGTCCCTGCCTCTTCCAGTGTTGCCAGCCCCAAAAGTTAAAAAA
Source organism: Cuora mccordi (assembly GCA_003846335.1). Classification (NCBI taxonomy): domain Eukaryota; kingdom Metazoa; phylum Chordata; order Testudines; family Geoemydidae; genus Cuora; species Cuora mccordi. The sequence continues at coordinate 3,267,376 of ML123162.1, forward strand.
TTATGAGTCAATCTTGGATTCATAGTGGATAGTTCCCTGAAAACATCCACTCAATGTGCAGCGGCAGTCAAAAAAGCGAACAGAATGATGGGAATCATTAAGAAAGGGATAGTTAATAAGACAGAAAATATCATATTGCCTCTATATAAATCCATGGTACGCCCACATCTTCAATACTGCATACAGATCTGGTTGCCCCATCTCAAAAATTGGAATTGGAAAAGGTACAGAAAAGGACAATAAAAATGATTGGGGTATGGAACGGCTTCCGTATGAGAGATTAATAAGACTAGGAGTTTTCATCTTAGAAAACAGATGACTAAATGGGGATATGATAGAAGTCCATAAAATCATGACAGGTATAGAGAAAGTAATTAAGGAAGTGTTATTTACTCCTAATAACACAAGAACTAGGGGTCACCAAATGAAATTAATAGGCAGCAGGTTTAAAACAAACAAAAAAAAGAAAGTATTTCTTCACAGAATGCACAGTCAACCTGTGGAACTCTTTGACAGAGAATGTTGTGAAGTTTGAGACTATAACTGGGTTCAAAAAAGAACTACATAAGTTCATGGAGCATTGGTTCATTAATGACTATTAGCCAGGATGGTCAGGGATGGTGTCCCTAGCCTGTGTTTGGCAGAAGCTGGGAATGGGTGACAGGGGATGGATCACTTGATGATTACCTGTTCTGTTCATTCCCTCTGGGGCACCTGGCATTGGCCACTGCCAGAAGACAGGATACTGGGCTAGATGGACCTTTGGTCTGATGCAGTATGGCCATTCTTATGTTCTTATCCCTCAGAAAATCATGAGATTGACACACCACTCCCCCATGAAAAGAGATTTTTAAAGAAGATTCTATAATGGTTTCTGGTCTGTCTCTTGGTTTTTGATTTTCTACTGCCTATCCTCTATGTGTGTGTGACAAACAGAGACATCACCTAGCTACAGAGGAATGTGACTTTGCGCCTTGCTGCAGGATCTGTCACTGGGAGACCCCAATGAGATCTGATTAAAGAGATTTGTATAAAATGCTCCCTGATGGTGCAGAGCTTCCAGCTTCTCCCTAAACCCCAAATCCCAATTAATTCTGTATCCCTGCCACCACCACATCTGCCTGTCCTCCAGCCCAGTAACTAATTCTCCCTCAAAAACCCCACATCTCTCCCTACCCCTCAGTGACTCTCTGCTTCTGCTGTAGCTTCAAGGGTTTTTCCCTCACTCCACCCCATCCACCTCGAACAACCCCTGGTGCTTCAGAGATGGAGGGGGAGGAGAGGGAATGAGGAACCAGAGCGTTGAGTACACGGGAGTCCTCCAGGGTCATAGAGACTAGCATGACTTGGCTAGGGAAGCCCATTTTTTTATTCCCCCCATGTCCTCCTGGACTATAAAAGATAGTGACAATCTAAACAGCTCCTTGGGTAATGAGATTGGCTTCTCCATCTCGATCACTTGCTTCTTTCTATGGTTTCACAGTACAGACATGAGACCCCAGGACCCTCCAGGGTCATAAAGACTGGAGTTTCTAAGGCTCGAGAGGCTGATTTCAGGGTCCCCAGTGCAATATTCTACTCCCTGTGTCTCAGGGACACAGTCTGAGCTGGGATCCTGCCCCCACCCAGAGCCAGGGGTAGATTCTCTCCCCAGGGACAGAGGCTGGCGGGAAAGTAAAGATTGGGGCCTTATTATCAGTATCAAAAAATGTCACTTGGCCCCATTCACAGTCCAGACAAACCTGGATCCTTCTGGGCACCTGGCTCAGGGGCAGGGTGGTTGCAGGGGAGGTGAGAGCCTGGAACAGACCCAACCACTGCACAGCCCAGATCCCCACTTCAGGGTTAAAGCTGACTTCTCCCTCCCTCCTCACAGACTCTCTGGCCACTCCCACAGCCCAGAATCCTCTGTCCCCCACCTCCACCTCCCAGCAATGTCTCCCCGAGATGAATCCCTCAGAGCCTAGCACACAGGCCCAAGAGTCAAATCTCTCAGGATTGGTGGTCAGAAGCTGACGTGTGTCTCCCCATCTCACGCTTTTCCGATCCTCAGACAGGATGAGTCGGGGATGAGCTGTGTCTGGATCCAGAGTCACATTCACTGGGAAGAGAGAATCAGAGCAGACCTCAGCACTGGGGGAGTCTGGGACCATTTCTCACACTTCCTAACATCCCTGCTTTGGCTGGGACAATCCTGGATCCCAGGAAGCTGCCTGCACTGAGATGTCATGGCAATTCCTCAGCCTGTGTAATGTAGGGTGACCAGACAGCAAATGTGAAAAATTGGAACAGGGGGTAAGGGGTAACAGGAACCTACATAAGAAAAAGACCCAAAAATCGGGACTGTTCCTATAAAATCAGGACATCTGGTCACCCTAGTGTAATGGGATCCACTTCTGTATGTTCTCATTTGGTTATAGAGGCTGCAGCTCCCTGCTCCCCAGCTGAGGCTGCTTCATTCCCAACAACAGAGAGTTGGCAAGGAAGGTAGCAAAAGCTTGTAATTAGGAGAGTCCTGAGGAGGCAGTACCAACTTTGAATCCGAGAGGGAGTCTCCTCCCATAAATGCATCCTCCACTCCCAGGCCTGGGAGCAGAGATGAAGATGCAGCTTGTGGGAAGAGTCAGTGGTTCAAGGCCGGTGAGCAGGAAGCAGGAGGTGGCATTGGGTGGGGCAGCTCCTTCCCCAGCCCAGAGAGAAGAGAGGGCTGCAGGTGGCAGCACTAGAGAGACATCTCCCCAATCCACAAAGCACCTGCAGTGGCGGACCCCTGCCGTGCCCAAAGGATAGGTAGGATCTTGAAGAAGAGCCAGGTGAAATAGGGAAAGGTGTGACAACCAGGAGGCTCTCCCTCCTGACCACCTTGAAGGTAATATTGGAAAGGCTTGTCAATGTCAATACAAATTCTCAGGTCACAATTAAGGTGGCTCAAGGGCTGGGCAGTGTGAATGTCTCTGGTTACTGCTGAGTGGGAGAGTTGCTTTCATGGGCATTTTCTGTTAATGGAAGGACAAACTCCCCCAGAGCTCACCCTGGGAGTGTGATCTCAGAGATCATAGAATCATACAATATCAGGGTTGGAAGAGACCTCAGGAGTCCAACCCTCTGCTCAAAGCACGACCAGTTTCCAACTAAATCATCCCAGCCAGGGCTTTGTCAAGCCTGACCTTAAAAACCTCTGAGGAAGGAGATTCCACCACCTCCCTAGGTAATCCATTCCAGTGCTTCACCACCCTCCTAGTGAAAAAGTTTTTCCTAATATCCAACCTAGACCTCCCCCACTGCAACTTGAGACCATTACTCCTTGTTCTGTAATCAGGTACCACTGAGAACAGTCTAGATCCATACTCTTTGGAGCCCCCTTTCAAATTTGAAAGCAGCTATCAAATTCCCCCTCATTCTTCTCTTCTGCAGGCTAAACAATCCCAGTTCCCTCAGCCTCTACTCATAAGTCCGAGTCAGAGAACTAGAGGGACTGGATGGACCCCACAGTGCTCAGCCAGTGCATAGGGCTGCTCACACTGTATGTCCCCTCTTTTGTGCTCCAGAAGGTGAGGACAATCTAGTCTCTTGCTTCTCTTGCTTTCCTCAACCAGGTCCTGTGAGAAGGTGCTTCCCACCCACCCCTCACAGCTGGCCCTCTGTAACTCATCATCGCCATTTGAACCACAAGCCTCCCCAGCCACCTTTGATATGCCACCTGTATTGGCTGCAGGATATCCAGCTGGTCCACCTTTGTACCAGTCTCCGAGAACATCTGTATATGCTTGTGCTCCACACCATCCACTTCCTTGCCTTCGTGCTCCATCCTGACCCCAAGTGGCGTGACCTACAGGAGAGAAAGTGAGTAACCCTAGTGGACCAGCCTCTACTCCACTTTTGTTTCACAGCCCACTGGGGATATTAGGTGGTGTGTCAGCTTGCAGCCCCTCTTCCGGCTTCTCCTGAACCTCTTACTGAGGTTCTGGCTGCAATATTCCCTGAACATCCTGATGTATGCACCCACATTTGTGACTTCAGAAAGTGGCAGGACCTCCTTATTAATCTCCTCCTGGTGATGGCCAAGATGGCTACACATCACTGTAGGAGGACAAATCTGGAGGGGGGGGGAGAGATGTTCTGAGACTGTAGGGTCTATATCCATTCCCTTTTTAAATCATGTCTCCAGGCACAGTTCCTCTGGGCAGTGTTCACTGGCTCCTTAGTCCACATCTCCTTAGTCCATTCTTTGTCCCATCTTTGAGGAGCGATGGGTGCCATCTGGGGTTCTCTGCTTGGTGTCCCCTTCTGACTCCCTCATTTTTAACTTCTGACCTCTCTCCTTATCCTGGTTTCTCTTTCATTGTCCCAAATACTCCATTGCTGGCTGGGCTTCATGGTTTCTCCCCCAGTAGTTGAGGGGGCTGGCCTTTAGTTTCGGGTAGGTGTATATCCACCTTGTCCCAGTACATGCAAATAGCATCTCCTTGCTTTTCCTGCTGGAGCTTCTCCTCTGAGGATTAGAGAGGAAGGTGAGAACCTGAAGTTGCAGGGAGGGGAGTTAGAGGAGGGAAGCAATAGATATAAACCTGCAGGAAGCTCTATACTGAGCCTGTCCTTCTCTCCCTGGCATGGGAGAAGAGAAGGGGATGGGTATTGGGGATGATCCACTCAGGCCAGAGAGTGACCCCTTCCCCCACCCAGAGAGAGGGGAGGATGTGGCAACATCACAGAGGGGCCATATCTCTAACGGGAAAAAGCGAGTAACTCAAATGGGAGAGCTCAGCCCAGTCCAGCTGAAGAGAAAGATGGGATGCTGGTGAAGAGCAGTCGGAGAGAGCCCCTCACACAGAGGAAAGGAAAGAAATGTAGCAATCCTTTGAATTTAATATTTAAAGGGCTTATGGACATGTATGGAAATGCCAGGGTCAGCATTAATGACATTTCTGTGTTGGTGAGTGAGAGTTTATCTACATAGCAATTTAACCCTGGGTCTGAGCCTGGGCTCAAGCCAAACATCCATTGCATCCACACTGCAAATATGCTAATCTAGGGCTCTGATCCAGAGTCCCAGGGCCCTGCAGGGTCAGAGCCCATGTTAAACTACAACCTTGGGTCCAAGCCCTGTTATTTTCCTATGTGCATGCATCTGTGACTTGACCTGGGTCCTGGAAGTTTTCTGGGTGTATCCTACACTTCCTGAAGGCAGAGGAGCAGTGCTGCAGGCAGCCAGTGTAGCATGCCAGATGCAGCATTACCACTTGGCTGAGTGGTGGTGGAAGCTCCTTCTCATTGTTGCATGGAGCTTGCCTAGAGCAGGGAGCAAAGTTAGCAGGTGGGTCATCCTTCCCCCAGCCATACTAAGGGGAGAGCTCTGCCACTCCTTCTCCCTGCAGGGCAGCTGCTATGGTCCCTGCTCTGCTCACTGGCCCTTACTCCAGGCCCCCCTGCCCTCTCTGGGGCTGCAGGTTCAGAGTCACCTGGACAGCATGCACTATTAGGGTGGTCAGTAGGAGCCAGTGCCACAAATTCTCCACAGTGGTGATGGCAGGGATAAGGGATCCCCCAGGGTTGCTGGAGCACACTGCACCCCAAGCCCTGGGCTTGTATTTTACCACTTTGCAGCAAGCAGCAGCCAGACTGGCATGTGTGTGTGTTTTCCCTCTGATACCTTCATTTTATATCAAACTTCAAAATAAACTGAAAAAAATAGATCAAGCAAGCAACCCCCCCACCTCTTCATTGATCATCCTATTTGAAAAACTTAAGAATTACAAAGTTTCAGTGTAATAGGTTGACACCCTGGAGACTGATGTCCTAATTATCCTTAGAACAGGCACAGAGGTATTTTTCTGCCAATGTGACTGAGCCTAGAGCTGGAGAACCCAATTATCCAATTAGACAGTAATTCAGTATAATGCCTTCTCAAATGGAGACAGCCACCAAATGAGCTAATTATGCAGTGTATGTACTCATGTGCTCCTTATGGGCACCTGAGTCCTATCAATAGCACCACCACAGTTAGGAAACAGGGTAGGCAGTAGAGTTTTCCCACAGTGCAGAAAATTCTTAACCTAGAGTTAAAATGCAATGGTGATGCTCAAGCCCAAGATTCCCTGACAAGAGGTCAGCTGACTCAAATCCCCTACACTTACATTACTGCACAGGCATAGCCTCAGAGTGTTTGTTGGTCAGTGAGAATGTTTCTGTTCATCTGTGGGTGCAGGGACTCAGCACTAAGGATGGTGTCAGGATTTTTCTTGTGATTTCAGCTTGAGATCTCTTAGTATTTCAAGTTTTTAATTTTATTTTTAGGGGGGTGTTTCATGGTCAGTGTTGGTTTGGTTTGTACATTTATCTACAAATTCATGAAAATGTTTTCATGAGATTTTTCTCTTTATTTAATGATAATCTCCACCTGAAGTCTCACCTGGTCTGTGTGATCCTAAGGATTTCCCTCTTATTGTCTCCAGTTCAGATTGCAGAGTGTCTGGAGGGGGAAAGGATAAGATCGATGATATTTCATGCTGTCATATTTGTGACATCCTCAATCTTAATTGGAAGCAGCAAAGAATCCTGTGGCACCTTATAGACTAACAGACGTTTT
>ML123162.1:3283961-3341539 GCA_003846335.1 Cuora mccordi
CAGTTGCCATAGCAACAAAACCATGACAACCAAATACACAACAGTAGGGGAGTCCCGGGGCGCAGTCAGGGAGCAGGAGGAGGGTTGGATGGGTCAGGAGTTCTGGTGGGGAGGGGCTGTCAGGGGGCAGGGAGTGGTTGGATGGGGTGTGGGAGTTCCGGGGGTCTGTCTCGGGGCGGAGGTGTAGATAAGGGTTGGGGCAGCCAGGGGACAGGTAGGGGGTAGGGTCCTAGGGGGGTGGTAGGGGGGGTCACAGCAGGGGGCAGTCAGGGGACAAGGAGCGGGGGGGTTGGGAGTTCTGAGGGGGGTGGGAAGGGGGCGGGAGTGGATGGGGGCAGGGCTCGGGTGGGGTTCTCCCCCCATCCTCTTTTTTGATTGTTGAAATATGGTAACCCTAAAAAAGTGGTGCCCTGGCTCGGCAGGGAAGATCCACCTTCTGAAGGCACCGGAGAGCCAGAGCGTCAGCTTGCAGGGGTGGCAAGCCCCAGCCATGGAGGAGCTGGCGTGGCACAGGGGGGCAGCAGCCCTGCAGAGGCGGCGGCACCGCTAGCAGGGAGCAGCCACGCCCGTCACTCGTCCTACCCAGGCTGTGGCCTGGCGCGCCTTCCCCCGCCCCCCGAGGGGCTCCTGCAGGCTGAAGCAGATGCATGCAGTTGGTGGACCCCGTGTGCCCCCGGCTCCCCCTTGCCACATTCGGGCTCTGCGGCTCCCAGGCATGTGAGCCGCCGGGGCGCGGGGCAGCGGCGGTGGATCACACTCCCGGGAGCTGCAGAGCCTGAGCGTGGTGAGGGGGCAGCCTGGTGGCGCATTGGGGGCCGGCGCCCGCATATATCTGCTGCAGCTTGCAGGAGCCCCCCGGGGGTGGGAGCACTGGGCCGCAGCCTGGGCAGGAGGGTGTGGGGCATGGCTGCTCCCTGCTAGCTGCGCCGCCGCCTTTGCAGGGCTGCTGCCCCCCTGCCCCGCGCCAGCTCCTCCATGGCTGGGGCTCGCTGCTGAAAGCGGGACGCTCTGGCTTTCTGGTGCCTCTGGAAGGCGGCTCCTCCCTGCCAAGCTGCTGCAGCGGCCCAAGCCCAGCAAAGCCAGTGAGTGGGGTGGGAGGGCTCGTGGGGCGGGGGGTGGGGGAGCAGTGCACCCTGCAAGTCTGTCTGCAAGTTAATAATAAGACCTATCTGCAAGTTAATAACAACAGACACCTACCAGATACTCCAGGCTTTTCCCCTCTCCAGTCACTTTAAATCTCAGAAGCTTTTCTCTCTCTTCCCTCAGAATCTCCAAATGGGCCTGAATCTTTTCCTGAAGAAACAGAAATGAGTTGGGAGGTTTCATTTTGAGAGTGTTGGGGGGGAGGGGCATGTCAGACCCAAGACTCTGTAGGTGACTGTCAACCCTACTAGCTTTATGACATCAGGGACACCAAGGAAATGAAACCTCGTTAACAGAGATAGGGAGTGTTTTATATTCAGACTGTTTTGAATTATTTGTCCTCTTTCTCCATAGAGTTAAACCAACAAGAAACTGGAGTCACATGGTGGTGAATCAATTACCCTGTTTTTGAGAAGATTTAACTCACAAAATGATACAAATCCCAGATGTTGTATGCACTGTTGTATATGTGTTGGTCCCCGGATATTAGGTGTTAATGGGCCGTGGTGGGGAACTAATAAATATATTTTTGAAAAGTTTTAGCTTACTTTGTGATACAAATCATGGGACCACTGAACTTGAGCCCTGAACCGCTGGGGGGCATACTGGTTGGGCAGAACTTGCTTAAGCACTAAAACAAACCCCACTAGAGGTGCTGATCTGTGTTAAGAACAGCTGGAGTTTGACGTAGTGCTGTTCTAAACACTTTCAGTGGCAATGCCCTCTGTGTAGGTACCCCAGAGTCCCTGGAAAAGTGCCCAGAAGCAGTGGATTCTGGGAGATTTCAAAAGGCTTCAGTGTAGGACTAATAAAACCACTCTGGCTGGTCCTTGCCCACATACACAATAAAACAATTCAGACTGGCACAGAACAGCTCCTCCAAGGTTAGCTTTGCTGCAATCCAGTCTAATCCCCATGGTGTTTAGCATGGACCTGCGCTGTCTGGAGCCCTTTTGTGTGTGGACTCAAGGTACTCAGGGTCCACACAGTTTAGCACAGTGACCACCTCTAGTGCAGGCTGGCATCAGAGTTTAACCCCTCATGGAGCAAAACAGGAATTCTGAATCCCAGTGGGAAACCTCCTCTCCCTGCTGGGCCTGAGGCCTTTATCAAGGAGTTGCTTTATAATTTTTCATACATTTTTTCTTTCCAGAGCTGAATGATGCAGATACATCAATAGCTCTAGGAGAGAGAGAGAGTATGTGTGACTGGCAACTTGGGATTAAATGAACCTGTAACTAAAATTCCAAGTTATTTCTCATTAGGCTGGAGAGAAGTTCCCTACCTTGTACTCCTCGGCAGCCTCCTCTATGGGAACCACAGTGTGAGCTCTGTGTGTCCGGGATCTGTCACACACCACACAAATAAGGGTTTGGTCCTCTTCACAGAACAGTTTGAGAGGCTCCTGGTGCTCATCACACAAACTCTCCTCTCCTGACCTTGTTCCTGCCTGGAAACTGAGCCGTTTGGCTATTTCTACAACATTTGCCAGCTGCCTGTTTGGCCTGAGGTTTCTCTGCTGAGCAGTTTCTCTGCACTGAGGGCAGGATACTTCTGTGTCAGGTCCCTCCCAGCACAGGCTGATGCAGGCTCGGCAGAAATTGTGCCCACAGTCTATAATCACTGGGTCTTGAAAATATTCCAGACAGATGGGACAACTAGCTTCATCCTGGAGACTTTCCACGGGGTTCTCTGTGGCCATGGCTCCCTCTGGACAGTGTAAGTTTCACTTTCCTGAGCTCAAAAATATGCCCCTCCTGCAACAACAACTGGGCGTTTCCCTACCTGGCAGTGACGCATGCTGTTTGCTGAGCTGGAAGGTGCCAGCTGGTAACATTATAGCCCCAAAATAAGGTGACCAGATGTCCCGATTTTATAGGGACAGTCCTGGTTTTAGGGTCTTTTTCTTATATAGGCTCCTATTACACCTCACCCCGTCCCAATTTTTCACACTTGCTGTCTTGTCATCCTACCCCAACAGCTTTTCTGAAAAATGAACCACTAGGGGTCTGGTGCTGCAACCAGCCCCCTGTGCTGGTGTGGAATGTCACTGGGGTGTCACAAAGACACCAATGTCCACCTGTGATGGTGAGCTTGCAGAAGCAGGGTGTGTGTGTTTAAGGAAGGAAATTATTAAATTCACAGGCTAAAAACTTGGTTAAGTTGGAGTATTTCCAAGGACTCATTCTCATTCACACTAACACTGTTCTTGTTTGGTATAAAAGGGCCTTGAAGTGTTGCCAACCCTCACAATTTTTTCATGAGTTTCATGACAGTTGATGTGTTTGTTAGAGCCCCAGCTTCTGGAAGCTTGTGATTAGATGAGACTCTGGCAACTTCTATCTAAGCAGAGCCCTCATGCCTACAGTCCTCATAATGTACAATAAATTTTTAACATACTGTTATTCCTCCAGCAACCTGGGCCCTGGCCGTGTTCCAGGCACAAGCAATTTTTGCTCAGGTCAGAATTCAGGATTTGCTTTCCAATGAGAGTAAGATGAACACACTGAGTGTTGTGTGTAGAATGCTTTCTGTCAAAGGCACTAACCTGGGATGGGGCAGTGTCCTATTGCCTTTGAATGATTTTAGGAGTATGTAGCCAGGAATGGGGTAGGTATTCTCTTTAAATCTCTATTTCTTTGTATGAGGGAGAAGAGACAGTGCCACCTGGCATAGCAGGGGTTAAAGAAAACCTGTGGGTTTAGCTAGCCCCGCTCTGCTATACCTGCAGCCAATGCCAGGCCTGGAGGGAGGAGAAAAGAAGGGAGCTGGGCTCAGTCAGGGGCTCCCTCACCAGTGGTTCCATGTTTGTTTGCCTGAAGGGATGGAGTAGCAACTTGCCAGCCAACACAGCCACTGGAAGTAAGTAAGGAAGCCAGCCTTCCCCCTGCCAAGAGGAGCCTGCAGATAAGTCCTGACTGTGGGACAACTGGACTAGTGGGGCTGTGTCCCAAACTAAAGAGACTTTAGTAGGAAGCAGCCCAGGGAAACTGGTTTTGAAGCCCCCCCTCCCCTGCCCTGGCAGGGAGGGACACTCATCTCCCTGTTTAGGGGTTGAACCACACAAGGCCCTGGGATGGGACCTGATGGCGAGGGAGGGCCCAAATCCCCCTACTCCCTCTTTGAGCAATGAGCTAGCCACTAGGCCATCTGGCCCCTGAAGGCTCTATCATGCCTTCCTTTTAAAGACTGGGGCTGTGGTGGGAAACTGCCCATGAGTAACCTTATCTGCCTTTTAGCTAGGATTTGTTTCTTTATATACATTACACATGACTAAAATTTCACTCACTAATTTCACCCAGATGGGGGAGGGGGGAACAACCTCTACCAGCTGTTTGGTGGCGTTTAGTGCTTTCTAGGAGGGAGGGGGGAGGAGCGGGGATGTGGTATGCTCAGGGGAGGAGGCAGGGATTTGGGGAAGGGGTTGGAATAGGGGTGGGAAGGGATGGGGCATCATTGAAGGGGTGGAGTTGGGGTGGGGCAAGGGGTAGCAGGAGGCCTTTTGTACCTTTATATGAAAAGGTGTCAGTGATGTGGCCCTCGGGACAATGTACTAGTCCTCATGTGGCCCTTGTGGTCATTTGAGTTTGAGATCCCTGCTCTAAAATATTAACCATGGAGTTTAGCAGATGTCCTAAAAGGAGGTTATGTGAAAGTCCTTTTAATGTGCCAGAGGTGATTCTGGGTGTAAATGAAACTCAGAAGGAGTTTGTTGTGGCTCCACAGAGCAATGCTTCTGTGGTGCAGAAAAAAGATGGATTGTTGCTTAGAAAAATTCCTGAAGAGAAAAATCTTCAGAGTAGTTTTTGCAAGCAGTTTGCTGTAACTGATGGATGTGGAACAGACATGCCAACCGCCGCCCTCCCCCCCGCAAAAAATGCAGAAATTGGCTTGTTTTGGGCTTACTTGGCTTGTGAGTTGCTTTTTGGCTAGTCTTTGGCTTGTAGCTTGTTACTTGTGGTAGCTTGTTACTTTTTTTTTATCAGCTCTCAGCAAGCAGCGGCAAGGGAGGAAGAATCAGGGGTGCACAGTGGGCCCACCACAGTCCCAGACTGCACGCCGGGGGGATCTAGTCACATGGATGTTATATCCTTGGGGGCAGCTGGTTTAGGAAGAAATCACTTGAGGCCAGAGAGCAGACAGCTAACAAAGCTACCATTTATTTACAGACACGGAGCTCACCTAACCAGCGGAAGCTGGCTGGGCTATCCCCTTATAGTCTAACTCAGTTGCCATAGGAACAAAAGCCATAACCAAATACACAACAATGGAGTGTTGGGGTTCTTAGGCATTGGCTTGTTTTGGCCTTGTTTTGAAATGGGATTATCTTGACTTTTGGTTTATTGTGAAAGTTGGGGTGCTTATTTACTGTGTGAAAGTTGGCAACTGTGGTGTGGAAGTGATTTGATTGAGTTAAGAAAGCAACAGTTTGTTTAGGAGATTTGTTTCAGTTCCTAACTGCCAGAGTCTTTTCTGAGCTGTATAGATGTTTTTATCTTGTTTTAGAAAGATTCAGGCCTGGTCTACACTAGGCGTTTAAACCGGTTTTAGGCGCGTAAAACCGATTTAACGCCCAACCCGTCCACACTGAGAGGCCCTTTATATCGATATAAAGGGCTCTTTAAACCGGTTTCTGTACTCCTCCCTAACGAGAGGAGTAGCGCTAGTATCGGAATTACCATATCGGATTAGGGTTAGTGTGGCCACAGATCGACGGTATTGGCCTCCGGGTGGTATCCCACAGTGCACCACTGACCGCTCTGGACAGCAATCTGAACTCGGATGCAGTGGCCAGGTAGACAGGAAAAGCCCCGCGAACTTTTGAATATTTCCTGTTTGCCCAGCGTGGAGCTCTGATCAGCACGTGTGGCGATGCAGTTAAAAATTAAAATAAAGAAAGAGCTCCAGCATGGACCATGCAGGTGTGATCACTGTAAGGGCAGGCAAATCTGTTCTATCAGCGCTCCGTTACAGAAGACGAAATTCAAAATCATTTTTAAAAAATCTCCAGACAGACGCCATAGCAGGGGCTCAGCGCACTGCTGCGTGACAAGCGTAACGGAAAGCCAAAGAATCAAATGGACGCTCATGGACTGGAGGACTCAAGCTATCCCACAGTTCCTGCAGTCTCCGAAAAGCATTTGCATTCTTGGCTGAGCTCCAAATGCTTCTAGGGTCAAACACAGTGTCCGTGGTGGGTCAGGGCATAGCTCAGCAATTTACGCACACACACCCCCACCCCCAGAAGTGAAAGGGAAAACAATCCTCTGTTGACTCTTTTACATGTCACCCTATCTTTACTGAATGCTGCAGATAGATGTGATGCTGCAGCACTCAACGCCAATATCCTTGCCCCCCCCCCCCCGCTATGGATGGCTGATGGTGCAGTAAGATTGATATCCATTGTCATCATCAGCCTATTGGCACATGGGGAAGTGCAAAAGGACTGGTAACCATGCCTACTAGCATCGGTAAGGTCAATCAAGGGCGCCTGGTCCTAATTTTTCCTGGTAGATGGTGCAGTATGGCTGGTAACCATCATCATCATAGCAACAGGGGGCTGAGCTCCATCAGCCCCCACCCTTCATGTGTAAAGAAAAGATTCAATTGCCCCTGGACTAGCAGCGGGATGCTGGGCTCCTCTCCTCCACACTCCTTACTGTCCTGTCTGGACTATCATAGCAGCTGGAGGCTGCCTTCCACTCATTTCTCACTAACAAATGACTGTGTGTCTTATTCCTGCATTCTTTATTACTTCATCACACAAGTGGGGGGACAATGCTATGGTAGCCCAGGAAGGCTGGGGGAAGAATGGAATCAACAGGTGGGGTTGTTGCAGGAGCACCCCCTGTGAATAGCATACAGCTCATAATTTCTGTGGGATCTGACACAGAGCAGCTGTGCTCTCTGGTTCTATGATACAGTGGCTCTCTAGTACACTTACCCATATTCTAGGCAGGACTGATTCTATTTTTAGATACCAAAAAGGAGGGATTGACTCAGGGAGTCATTCCCAATTTTGGCTTTTGCATCCCTGGCTGATCAACCAGGGGCACTTATGACAGCAGCAAATGGCACAGTGCAAAAGGACTGGTAGCCATGATCATCTTATTACCAATTTATGGTATGGTAGATGGTACAGTATGGCTAGTAACCATCTCTGCTGTTATGCAAAAGCAAAAGCATGCTTCTGTGTAGCGCTGCTGAATCGCCTCTGTGAGCGGCATCTAGTACACATACGGTGATAGTCACAAAAGGCAAAACAGGCTCCATGATTGCCATGCTATGGCATCTGCCAGGGCAATCCAGGGAAAAAAGCCACGAAATGCTTGTCTGCCGTTGCTTTCCCAGAGGAAGGAGTGACTGACAACATTTACCCAGAACCACCCGCGACAATGATTTTTGCCCCATCAGGCACTGGGATCTCAACCCGGAAATTCCAAGGGGCGGGGGAGGCTGCGGGAACTATGGGATAGCTACAGAATAGCTACCCACAGTGCAACGCTCCAGAAATCGATGCTAGCCTCGGATCGTGGACGCACACCACCGATGTAATGTGTTTAGTGTGGCCGTGCACACTCGATTTTATACAATCTGTTTTGCTAAACCGGTTTATGTAAATTCGGAATAATCCCGTAGTGTAGACGTACCCTCAGTGTGGATAGCCTAGAGAAGGTTTCAGATTTGGGGAGGGGAATTGTTAAAGAAATTGAGCAGCCCTGTAGCCAAGTGACTGGGCTTGGCCAGCATGTTCTCCACACTGATTCTTTGAGTAAGCAGTCTGTAACTTGGGTTCTGGTTACTGGTTTTTCAGAACAGCTTTATGACTGAATACACAAGGATGCAGGGAAGAGCAGGCAATCTCATACCCTTAGACACTTTGGATTTGTTTGGTATCTCTTTAAAACAGGGTCCAGTCTCTAAGCTGGTGTGGATCCACAAGCAAGCATGCAGGAGAGTGTTAGTGTAGATCAGGGGTGGGCAAACTTTGGCGTTGCAAAACTGTACGGAGGGCTGGGTCCTGGCTCCTGTCCCCTCCCACTTCCCACCCCCTGACTGCCTCATGGTGGGTATGAAAGCTCACAAAATTAACAATTCAGAGATTTTCAAATAAACTCTATATTTAATAAAGATACATTTAGTGGAAATAAACATAAAACCCTACTTATTATTATAAATATACCATCAACAACATATTACAATACCTAAACCAAACTTAACACCTTTCCACACCCTTTTTGATTATGTGAACAATGCAGCTCGTCACCCTTTCTTACAATGGCATCAAAGTCCGGTGTCATTCTTGTGGAAATCAGCAATACTGAGCTGAGATGCTGATCAGTTAACTGGGATCTATAGTGAGATTTGTTGTAACTCATCAGGGAAAATGTTTGTTAGCACACATAGATGGAGTCAAGCAAAACAAGAATTTTCTGTGCCACCTTGTGGATATTTGGGAACTTTGTTTCACTGAAGGAGGCATAAAACTCATCCAGTTTTTCTGAATTGTACTTTTCCTTCAAGGTCGAATCACACCAGAGATCAGTGAACTCCAGTTGTAATTCTTGTGGGGCTTTCTTGTAGTCAAATGACAGTTAGCATGACACCAGCTCCAGTGCCTTCTCTAGCTTCTCAAAGTCAGAAAATCAATGAGAAAATTCTCTGTGCAAGTCACTCAAAATTTTGCTGTACTTTTCTCTTTGCTCTGGTGACACTTCCAAGTATTTCAGTGTTGGAAAGTGAGCAAACATTTTGTCCTTAGTCTTGTTTTCAAAACACATAACTTGGCTTTGAACGCTGTCACACTAGAATGCAAAATGTGTACAAACACACTCTTTGCTTGCAGGTTTACATTAAGTTCATTTAAATGTGCCAAGATATCCCCACCAAAAGCAAGGTCACACATCCAGTTTGAATTCTTTAATTCGGGGAAATCATTTTCTTTCCCCTGCAACTCCAGAAAAGTGCAAATTTCATCTGAGCTCCCACACTCGCTGCGATACCTTTCCTAGGCTGAGCCAGCAGCAGGGGCGGCTCTAGGCACCAGCTAAACAAGCAGGTGCCTAGGGCGGCAAACTATAGGGGGCGGCATAAGGCTGGGGTCCCAGCTCATCCCGCCGCTGAGAACAGAGGAGCGGCCCATCCCCTGCAGCCGGGGCAGGGCCGCGCTACCGGCTCTCGATTGGGGGGGGGGTAGCCACTGACCGCGACAGCGGCGCGAACAAGTCAATCAGGAGCAGCCCGACCCCAGCAGCTACCGGCTCCGCTGGGGGGAGGGATGGCTCCTTACCGCGGAAGAGCGGCGGGTCCCGGTAGCGCGGCCCCGCCTCCTCCGCTTGTCCGCGCCCGGTGCCTCAGCGCGTCCTAAACTGCGCTGTAGCCGCCTGGCTCCGGGAGGGGGGGCTGAGCTCCGCCCCGCTCAGAGCCGCGTGGTCAGGGGGCGTGGCTGCGAGCTCCGAGCCGAGCAGCTCCTCCCCTTACCAAGCGGCTCTGAGCGGGGAAGAGCTCAGCCCGCTCCGGAGGCATGCAGCTGCAGCGCTGTGCCGGGCCGCTCCTCGACGCGCGTGGTGAGCCAGGGGTAAGTATCCGGGGCCGGGGGGTTGGCTAAAGGGCAGGGAGTCCCGGGGACACTCAGGGGGCAGGAAGGGGGCAGAGGTTCTGCGGAGGGGCAGAGGTTCGGGGTGGGAAGTGGTCAGGGGCCAGGGAAGGGGGGGTTGGATTGGGGCAGGGGCGGCTCTAGAAAATCCGCCGCCCCAAGCAGGGCGGTGCGCCGCGCCGCTCGCGTCGCGCTTCCCCGGTCCTGCGGCCGGGGCAGAAGTGTCTGCAGCGGGTGCGGTGGTCCCGCGGCCAGGGCCGGCTCCAGAGCCCAGCGGGGCAAGCACCCGCTTGGGGCGGCCCTTTCCCGGGGGGGCGGCAGGCTGGGCCGGCGGACCTGCCGCAGTCATGCCTGCGGGAGGTCCACCGGAGCCCCAGGAGTAGCGGACCTGCCGCAGGCATGACTGCGGAGGGGACGCTCGGCCGGCGGCTCCAGTGGACCTCCCGCAGGCATGACTGCGGACGGTTCGCTGGTTCCGCGGCTCGGCTGGACCTCCCACAGGCACGCCTGCGGCAGCTCAACCGGAGCCACCGGACCAGCGAACCGCCCGCAGCTGCGGGAGGTCCAGCCGAGCCGCGCGACCAGTGGACCCTCCGCAGTCATGCCCGCGGGAGGTCTGCTGCTCCCGCGGCTCGGGGGCGCCTCCCGGGCATGACTGCTTGGGGCGGCCAAATTTGTAGAGCCGCCCCTGGCCAGCGGACATTTGTATAATAAAGTAAGTCCTGGTGTTCAGCATCAGTGTCTTTGAGAAGGAAAATAAATTGCCGATGATTAAGTCCCCTCGCTCTTAGTAGTTCACTATTTTCACTATTGTGCAAACAACATGACCAATGTCCAGGACATTTTTGCAGAGGGCCTCCTGATGTATAATACAGTGCAGAAAAATCACCTCTTTATGATGGTCGTCTTCTTTTACTTTGTCCTGAATTCTTTTTAAAAGTCCTATGTTTTCCCCTGTTAAATTTGGTGATCCATCTGTGGTTACATTTGCCAGTTTACTCCAGGGGAGCTTCAGATGTTCAAGGTATCCAGACACCCTCTCGTATAAATCCGATCCCTTAGTTGTGCCTTTCATTGATTCCATTGATAAAAATTCCTCTGATTTCAAATTTGTCATCAATTCCTCTGACAAAAATCAGTAACTGTGCTATGTCCTTAATGTCAGTGCTGTCACTGAGAGCTAATGAAAACAATGTAAAGCCCTGTGCTTTCTTGTTCAACTCGGAAGCCAAATGTTCATCAATCACTTCTGCACCCAAGTAACAGTTCTTCGTGACAAACTAATGTTCTCAAATTTGTTTTGGTATTCCAGGCACAGCAGGCCGGAAACATCAGTCATGCATTCTTTCATAAACTCCTCTTCAGCAAAAGGCTTATTTTGTTTAGCAATTTTAAACACCAGAATGTAACTTGCCTTTGTAGTGGCTCCCTGAATTGCAGACCGTCGCACATAAATATTTTGCTGAGTTTTTAAGTTTGTGGCGAGTTGCTCGGCTTTTCTTGCCCTTTCTTCAGTTGTTAAATTGCTGCCATAATTAGGATGTTTCATTAAAAAATGGCGATTCAAGTTGTCCTCCTTGAACACCGCGATGCTCTCCTGACAAATCAGGCATACGGCCTTCAAGTTCACATTTGTGGAAAAAATATTGTGTATTCCATTCTTTGTTGAAAACCCGACACTCATTGTCCACTTTTCTTTTTCTTTTTCTTTTTTTTGCAGCACTCATTTTTTAAAGGGAGAAGAAAATCCTAACTGCTGCCCTTATTTCAAACAACTGTTTTACAAGATGGCAGCACTGGGAAAAAACTGGGCCCTCTCTCTAGCCTGGATTTGTCAGGCGTCAATGCCCCTGACAATTTTGAGCCATGGTTCTCTATCCTAGAATCCATGTGGACAAGAAGAGGCAGGTATAAACTCCCTGTAACTTTATGCCCCAGTCTCCCCCACAAAAAAATTCTTACTGTTGTACTTTGCATTCTGTTTGCACTGTTGTGGTCATTAAGTTTGTATATAATAAGGGATTTTACTGTGGTGCGGCAAGAGGATTCATGAGGGGTGGCGCAGGGGGCTTCATGGGGTGGTACCAGAAACTCCTACAGGCCCTGCTGGCAGTGTGACACCAAGGCAGATGTGCCACGTGCAGAGGAACCCAGGTGGGAGGAGCTTCAGCCCTGGGAGGTTTCCCTCAACTCAAGGGTGGGGCCATAGGAAAGAAAGAGGCGATTTGGCACTCTGCTCCTGCATAGAGGTGGTGAGGTCATACCTGAGGAATGTGGCATTTTGTGTGCAGAATCTTCCCTGAAGATGGTACTGAAAATGACTGCTCATCACTGAGGAGCACCGGGTGGAGCACGGCAAAACCCCCGGTACCGCTACCCTGGCCAAAGCGCCAGCTAGAGCACAACAAAACCCCCGGCCCTGCTCCCCCGACTGGAGCTCACGGGCTGGAAAAAATGGCCTGTGGGCCATAGTTTGCCCATCCCAGTCTAGATTCTGACTCAGGTTGTACCATTGCTTCTTTGACCTCAGCATTTAGCCAGTATTTGGGGACTTCTAGGTTCTTCCATTGGCAGGAAAAATTAATTATAGGAGTGATGTTATGAGTGTAATATAATATTTAATTGAAAGGTGACAGGGCAAGAAAGAGTTAGTTAACTCACAGACTGACCTGACCCATGACAGAACTTTAGAGACTGGTTAGGAAGATGTGTAAATGAATAGAGCTTTGAAATGCAAGTCTGCATTGTTAGAGATAGAAGAGCAGCTGTTTGCTCAGGTCTTGTGATGTAAGCAAACAAGTCTTGTCTATTGCTATAGCTTTAATTCAAAGATCAAAAAAAGGAGTATTAATATTTAGGAAGACACTTGAGGGAAACTGTATTATTGTCTATATGTCTCTTTGAAGGTTGTGGTAACCTGTATCTGAACTGTTAAATGGTTAAATTATCCTGTGCTAATTGCCATGATGTTTGGAAGAAGGAAAGTTAAGACTACCATTTTCTCAGGCCAAAAGACTGCAGGAAATGTATAAAAACCTTGGAACATGATCCTTCATCTCAGATCTGCATTGGATTTCAAGAGGGGGAAACCTTAAGCCATAAGGATTGAGATCCCCAGTTACCCTGAGTATGAACATAGTCCATAGGTTATAGTCCAATTTCTAAAGGGACTTTTGGCAACAACAAGCTCATCTCTGCTATGTATCTGAACCTCAAGAATTGAATTCAAGTCTGTATGTATACTGATCTTTTAACCAACACTCTTTTCTTTTTTAAAATAAATTTTAGCTTAGTTAATAGGAATTGGCACTAAGCGTGCACTTTGGGTAAGATCTAAGTTATCATTTGACCTGGGTCTGGGGATTGGTCCTTTGGGATCAGGAGAACCTTTTCTTTTTATATGATTTTCAGTAATCATCCTATCTGACATATATGTCTGGATGGGGGCCTGAGGCTGTGTGCTTTAAGGGAACTGCAGGCAGTTACTGAGCTGGTACCTCCAACCAAGACCATGAAAAGGGGGAAAATAGAGGAAGAGCAGAGATGAGGTTGAGAATTTGTCCTCTGACTGCAACTGTCTCCTCCTCACTTGGCCTCAGGTTCCCTAAGACCCTGGCTCCCTCTGGTCCCTGTTCTTGGCCTGGCTACTTCTGCTCCCCTGCCAGGGTCCCCACTTCTTGGAGAATCCTGGCACTCTGTGGAGATCAGCCAGCATTGGGCCCCTGCACCCATACAAGGTCCAGCATAAACAGTGAACTCTAGTTTGCAAGGCTCTCAGGCTACTTGTCCATTCCAGCTGCAGGAGGGGGGTCTGAGGACAGACTGAAGAGACCTAGGAGAGTCTGTGGAGCAGCTTCCTGGGACCAGAACGGGAAGTTGACCACAATGGGAAGGAAGCACTGACTGGAGATGCTCTTGGGGATACAGGTAGTTACACAGGTTTCTCTGGAACTGGCCATGAGTTATCACTGGATAAGATCTATTGAAGTCAATGGAATCACACTAATTGCACCAGCTGAGAAACTGGGTCAGTGTTACTGTTGTGTCACATTGGCTACACTGTCCTGTGTAATGTGAACTGGCCACTTAGCAGTAATTTAGCTTCCCCGGACCCTGATGCTCCAGACAAACGGGGAAAAAAAATCCCCAGCACCTGACAGGATACAAAATGTCACTTCAGGTGGAACTGGACAGAAAACCAAGGTCTCCACTGTGTAAAGCCTAAAAACTAGCCATACTCTCCTACTGTCTTTTGGGATGAATACAGAAAATAGATATGGTCTGGTTACCTATCATACCCACCACTGCACAATGGCCACTCTCATTCTGCAAGGCAGTAGAAGGATGTATAAAATAGAAATAATTTGGTTATCTATCATTATCCCCCACTCGGCCAGGAAGAGAACTCGGGTGTCCTGATCTAATATTCTAAACCGTCTAGTAGGCTCCTGTGTAACCCACCAGCAAAGTATCTGTCAGTTCCCCTCCAGTGGTTGGCCCTCAGACATAATAGCAATTCTTCCTGAAGTTCCAGTGGTGGAGATGAGTGCAGGAGACCAGAGAGGTCATAGTACAAACTCTGTTGCTGTGGGAGTGGGGATTAATTTGGTGTATATTTTAGTTTCTTTTTAAAATAGTTTATTTAATTAACATGATCATTAAAACCATTATGGGCTATTGATTCTGATGTGATGAATCATAAAACCCAGGAGTCCCACACTGCAAATATCTGTCATGTATTTTGTTTACTTGTGTCACGCACCAGCAGTTTTGGGGGTTGGGAGGTGAAGTGACCAAACCAACTCTCTTCAGCTGAACAATTCTTGACATACATGTAATATAAAGCGCATGCCCAAAGTGTAGAGGGGATAGCAACATATTACAGTAATGTCCGGGCTATCATGAGATTGTCACACACACACATATCCTCATTGCTGTTAGGGTGACACAACCAATTGGAGGTGAGGGGGAATCCCATGTCTGCCTTCAAAATTACAACTAGGAAATTAAAAGGAAATAAATGAGAAAACATATGCTTCATTTCTCTTAAGTAAAAGTCAGGCTTAAAAGGAGCAGAGAGGGAATTTTCATAACCAGTCTGACTTTCTGCATCATTTTATAAATCTTCGTATTCCTCTTGTATTCCTCTTGTATTCTCGTTGCTTCACGTCTTTCTTTCATTTTATCCAGTTCTACATATCAGTTTTTATAGCACACTTTTCCCATCTATTTCTCTGTCTCCTTAACTGTACTCTAGTCACATTCACAGATCATTCCACCTCAGGTTCCCAGTTCTCTCCCCTGAGTTTTTCCTTTCCCCTCTCTGTGTCTCGAGCTTTTTCCCTTCTCAGGATTGTTTTTGCTTTCACTCTTCATTTCAGTTTCCCCCACTTTCCTTAGGCTTCTCCCTTTATTCTTGTTTCACTCCCCTCCTGCCCTTTCTTTTCTTCTCTCCTTTCTAGCTAAACCTGCCCTGTACTTCCCTCTCCAGTTCATAGAGCCAGCTCACATTCATCCAGATGATCTCACCACCCCCAACTCTTTCCCACAGCAGCATCCCCATGATGGCTTGGAGGTCACACTCCTCAGTCCCTGGGTCTCCCTACCCCAGGTTCTTTGCTGATGCAGAGCCTCCAGTTAATCCCCGAACCCCAATTAATTAATGTTGTGTCCTGGCCACCCCACATCTTCCTGTCCCCCAGCACCACTATTAATTAGGGCACTGCTCCTCACTTCTGACCTTGAACCTGCATTCGGGGGATAGCTCAGTGGAGCATTGGCCTGCTAAACTCAGGGTTGTGAGTTCAATCCTTGATGGGGCCATTTAGGGATGTGGGGCAAAAATCTGTCTGGGGATTGGTCCTGCTTTGAGCAGGGGGTTGAATTAGATGACCTCCTGAGGTCTCTTCCAACCCTGATATTCTATGATCAATTCTGACCGTGAAGCCACCACATCTTCCTCTGCTCCTCCAGGCATATCTACTCCTTCTGCAGCTCCAGGAGTTCTTTACCTACTCCCCCTTCCCATCCCTTGTGCTCCCAGCAGTGAGAGGGGAGATTAGGTACTGAGGTTTGGGAGGACAGGAATCCTCCACAGTCAGAGATGAGTGAGGGGTTAGTTAGTTAGATGACAGTGCTCCAGGGTCATAGACTGGGGCTAGAGAAGACTATTTTTTCATCCCCAGTGGCCAGGATCCAGGCCAGAATTTTCTCATGGGCCAGGTGGCCAGGTGGCCAGCTGCAGGGACATCATGGGACAGCTGCAGAACTGCACATCAATGGCATCGTGGAACGACGAATTGCACTCGAGTTTCCTCAGTCTGGGGTTTGCAGGTGATCTGGTATAAGCAATCCCCCATCAACTCAAAATGGGGGTATGTGGTGGCCTGAAGGGGACCTGTCAGGGTCCCATTAACCCTAGTCAATTACTAGGTCCTCCCATTGGTCACAACTAAAGTCCATCCCCAATGCTGGGGACTCTTTCTGGTTGGGTCCCCTGGGTTTCCCTCCTTCTTCCAGGGTGTCGGTTTAGGGCTGCCCATGCCTTGGTCATCCCAGTTGGGGTCCCCCCGGGCATGGTTGGCTTCCTCTATGGGTTCACCTTCAAATGCAACTTCTACAGGTGAGGGCGTCATGGCTGGTCTGATGCAGTGGGTGATGGGGTGGGCGGCTCTGCGGCCTGGAGTCTCCCTTCAATGGGGTCATCTATCGGTGGGTCCCACTCTCTCTCTGGGGCCTTCGTCGGGCCTGGCCGACTTCCCATCCCTTCAAGGGTCTTGGCCCAGGTTAGGGCTCGCTCCTCTGGCCCCGGGTCTTCTCTTCACGAGAATGGACTGGCACGGCGGTTGGAGGACGGGGCCCTGGTCCTACAGGGGTCTCTGCTACCTGAAAGTTCTCCATCAAAGCTATGGCCTTGTTCAGCATAGTCGGCTGATGGCGTATGACCCAAGTCCTTCCGCATGCTGGAAGGATATGCAAAAAATCCTCAAGTGTCACTTGTTCTGCTAGCTCAGCCCCCATACGCTTTTCCGGCTGTAGCCAGCGCTAGCATGCCTCTCTCACCTGCTAGGCTACCGCTCTAGACCGGGCTCCCGGAGTGTACGTCTTCTCCCGTAGCCGCTGCTTAAACATCTCAGTGGTGATCTCCAGGGCATCAAGGATTGCAGCTTTCAGTCATTCACAGTCATTGGCTTCAGCCATGGGACGCGCCCTATAGACGGCCTGGGCTGGACCCGTTAGATACGGCACCAACAAAGTGGCCCATTGGGCCGAGGGCCATTTAGCTGGGGAGGCAACGCTCGCAAACATCATTTAAAAACGTCTTGGGGTCATCGTCAGGCCCCATCTTGGTCAGGCGTATGGGCATGACAGGATCAGGGGGTCCCATGGCCCCACTGGGGTTGGGATGCTCTGGGTTCGGCCAAACGACCATGAGTTGCTGCAGGCATTGCTGCTGTTGCTCGCAGTTTTGGGCCCCCAACTCCCGAATCAGCTGCTGCTGTTGACTGCCGAGTTGTTGTTGCAGCAGCTGTTGTTGCTGCTGCTGGCTCTCGGCAAGCCATTTGATCAGCCATTCAATCTCCATCCTCTACATACCGGGGAAGGGTGGAGGGGTCTATTGTACCTTTATAGTTAGCTCGTTCCCTTATCTCAGGGGAGGGGATGTTGCCCACGTTCTCCACCACGTGCAATGGTCCCTCACTCTCTCATGGTGAGGGAGGACACTCAGTCCGGTCCCGTCTGGCCAGGACCAGAGTCCGCAGGACAGTCAAGTGTCCACAATAGGGCTGAGTGACCAACAGTCACAGGCAGGCTTTAGCCTGGGCTTGGGTGGCTCAAGCTGCCAGCCCTTAAACGGAGTCTATAACTGAACTGGGGCCTGGGCTTGAGGAGGCTCAGGCAGCCAGCAACAAACAGTCTACATGTGGGCTGGGGCCTGGGTTTGAGAAGTCTCAGGTGGACAGCAAACAGACCACAAGGGTGACTGGTAATGGAGGCTCCTTCTCCAGAGCGGTGTTACCTGGGATTCTTTAAACCCAAAGCTCTTGGTAACTTTTACTCTGTGCGAGATGGTGCCAGGAAATAAATCAGGGGAGACACGGCCATCCGACTGATAGATGGATGGCACAAAGAGGACAACACAAGAGTGCTTTCACTTAAAGCTAAACTTTACTTAGTCTCAAGCACTTACACATGTCTACAACAGGTTAGTAAAACACCCCCAAACCCCGATAATTACTGAAGATAAGTGTGGGCTCTCAAGTGGCACAGCGGCAGCCCGTCTTCTGGTGGGGAACACAAGATGCATCCAGTGGGAGAGACCAGTCCCCAAAGAGTTCCTCATGTCTCAAACTTTTTCCCATCATTTATACATTAGCAATAGAATGTCCCTTTAAAAAAAAAAAAACCTTGTTAAGCAAACAGTTTCAATAGTCAAGCAAGAGGTTTTCTTCTGATTATTGATTAACCAGGTGTGGGTTTTTTCCCAGAGTTTGCAGCCTTGAGACCCTGTTAGACACATTCCTGAGGGCACATCCTGCTCTTCTAAAATGCATATATCAGCAACTTCAACACAATTCTTATCAGGAAGAGTGCAGGGTCAAGCTGCCCTTTCTGTGGCACCCAAAACCCCCTCCCTTCCTTCCTTGATTAAGCTAAGCTTGCTACATGGCCACTTTACAGCCTGCTGATTTGGCTGCTTTTAGCAATATGGTGGTTTCAGGCATTTTACAGGTTTGCCAAAATCTCCCCATACATTTTCCCCTCCTTAAAGGTCACCTTTCACACAAGGGGGCCTTTACATGGTCGCTGTCACAATTTTTCTGGATGCACTTGAGTTGAGATCCAATGAAAACTCAAGGCTCTCAGCCGAGACCGAGCAAATTATCTTCTTGTTGGCACCCCATATACAGCAGCATAGCAATTGACAAGCGATCATTTTGGCCTCCTTTCCCATTTGAGGGAGGGGCGATATGTTCCTTTCCCAGGGGTATGAGTGCTGGTGGCAGTAACCATTGACTCATCTCTCAGGGGGGCTTGCAATTGCCAGATTTTGCACCAGGTCCAGCATGTCAACAGGCTGGTAACAAAAACCACTACTATTTGGCACCCCAAGATTAATATGATGGGGTGTAGGGTCAAATTCAGGATGCCTGTGCCAGTGGGAGACCATCCCAATAACACTTCCCACCAGTGGTGTGACAGGTCCTGGCCAATTCTTGCAAATACCCGTTTAATTTAATTGGCATTATGATGCATGGTGAACCATGACTCTGCGCCCTTCCTGTTTTGCAGTATCTAGATGGTTCTGTAAATCTGGGTGTACAAGCAATGTTTGTAAAGCAGTTAATCTGATTCCAAGGGGCACCGGTGTTACAATAGAATACAAAGTATAAGACACTTTTAACTGACTATGTTTAAATTCGGGTACATGAAATTCAAGATCACATCCCCTAATTCCTAAGGATTATGATTTACTTTCTGAACATAACTTCATTTGTTTGCCAATACCTCTATGTTAGTAGCATCCAGCACTCCAACGTCTAATCCAGTTCCACCCAAAGCAGTTCAATACATTTCTTGGGAGCCTTTTCTTTAGGCTACCCACCCGTCCTGGCTGCCAGACAAATCCAATAACCTTCAGTAGTTCACATTGAGATAGTATTAGGGCAGCTATACCTTCACTGGGCCTTTCTTTCCTTACATCCAATTTTATACAACACCCAGGTGCATTCAGCTGGGCTTGCATGCTAGGAGTTGACAAAGAAGTAATAATTGGCACACTGATTTTTGGGACAAGTGTACCACCAGTTTACATATGATAACACACATGACACCATTTAGATACACATTATGACAACAGTGTGTTGGGGGTAGTGAGTGTCAGACCTCCGATGAGTTACGCTGATTTCTGATTCAGTTGTCATTGAGGGACTCTCAGCATCACATGGGGTATTTCAGAAATATTTTGGCCCTGGCATTTCTACACAACACCATCCCATTGTCACTTCTCCCTGTCCCACTGTCTCTCTCTGATGGATGGCTTTTCCCTTCAGTGACTTCACTCCCAGGATCTGTTTTCCATCCAACTCCACTCACTCCCACTCTCCCACTTTGGGCCTGTATACCATATCAAACTGCCTGCCCAAGCATTTGGTTACTGAACAGAACTGCCCCAGTCCAGCTAACACCATGGTAGGATTTGCAATAGAATAAAGTTCTGCTAAATGCTCCCCTTCCCCCAAGTTTTGCTGGGGCCTGAAGATGCCCTGTGAGGCAGTGCAACTAAGGGCACAGATGGGACCTTGATCAGTTCTGTCTGCACTGAGGATTCTGAGAGCCACATGTGCTCAGTGGCTCCCCCAAAACAACAGAGAGTGCAGGGGGCCGCCCACACCCAGGGGTAGGCACCACCATGTTGTGCGAAGGACACTTGGCAAAATTATTGTACTTAGTGATGGACACTGGGGGGCAGGGGTGGATATATCATTCAGTCACTCAATGTTTTTTGAAAACTTACCACAGACCTCAAAAATTGGACATGTTGCCTACCCCATCCACACCTCTCCCAACACCATTCCTCCCTTCCCTGGCTCCAGCCTTCTCTGTTCCTGGATCCCTCCTTTGTGCCCACTTAGCCCTTCCCTGGGATCTCCCCACCCACTTCTCAGAGCTCCACCTCCCATACTGGGGTCTCTTCTCTTTCATTTCTGCCAGGGGCTCTTCCTACTTGTGGCCTCTTCCCTCCCTCCCCCCATTACATACCCTTCCCCCAAGTCTTCCTCTTGTGATCTGGGCTCTTTACTTCCTACTGCTGCAGCCCCCATCCCACTCCACCCTAGTGTAAGCGGGGGAATGGTCCCACTATTGTGGGGAACTTTCCTGGCTTATACACTACCCGTGTGGAATTGGCTAGAGAAAGGAGCTCAGTCCTCACCCCCACTTCCTTTACACAGAAGCCTGCCTGACCTCAAGGGCTCCCCTTCCACTCTCCTGTGTGGTAGATAGAGTCCGTGTAACCCCAACAACGCTGGGCCCAGGATTCCTCGGGGGCTTGACCCACAATCTTGTCATGGTCACTTAGGACAAAGGCTAGAGTGTCCCCACTCTGAGCTGCTCTCTCCACTCTGGACACTCCCCTGACCCACTGATCATTACATACATTTCAAAGCAAATACAATTTATTGAACAGCAGCCAATTAAAAAAACAAGGAAAAAATGTAAAAGGTTAAAGGAAACAAGTAACCCCACTCTGTGGCATGGGGACATCACAAACAGCAGTCTCCAATATAAGGGCAGTTCACAGTCTCTGCCTCACCTCCCAGGCCTCCTGCCCTGGCTGTGCTGCAGGGATGCTGCAGGTCGGACACTTGTTCTGGCGGTGGCCACACACCCTCAGGCTCTAGGTGGCAGGACCCTTCTCCCCAGCATCAGTCCCCGCATCAGGGTTATGGTTCACTGCCAATTCTGGCCTGCAAGGCCTCTTGGCTGGTGGGGTCTCCCTGCGCTGGGCCCACTGCCCAGGGTCCCCCTCGCTCTCCCCAGCTGCTCACCACAGCCGGCTCCGGACTGCTCCAGCCCCAGCTCCAGCCCCATCTTCACTCTGCCTCAGCGCTGCTGGTGTTCTGCCTCCAGCTCAGCTCTCCAGGCCATTCCTCCGGCTCCGGCTGCCGTGGTTCTGCCCCCAGCACAGCTCTGATCTCTGGGCTGCTTCTCTTCTTCTGGCTGGTGTGGCTCTAGCTCGGCCCCCCTGGGCAGAGAGAGGATGGGACCCCGCGCTCCTTACTCCCTCATTGGCCTGCCTGCTTTGTCAATCAGGTTGACCTGGAGCATTTGCCTCTCCCATTGGCCCTGGGGACTGTCAGTCCAAGGTACTGGTTTCTCACCTGAACTTCCCCTTTCTTTTGTTACTGGGAGAGGGCCATCCAAAAATCCCCACTAAGTTTCAGTAAGGGGACATCAGTCCCCCTTACAATGTCAGGGGCGGCTGCTGTTGCTGATGTATCTACACACATCTCTGCTTCTGCATGCCCACAACCCAGCAGCCTACATCCCCCCTCTGCCCCTCTCCTCTCCCCTACCTCACAGGCTTGGTGCTGGGAAATCAGGGGGAGGTGGTGGCAGGCAGGTAATACCCTAGACCATTCCTATGGGAACACACCTGGGGGCTGGTCAGCGCTGGGAGGGGACAGGTTCCTCCATGGGTGTCACTGTCAGGCACAGAGAGTCCCTCCAGCCTGAGCTGGGACTGGGCAGATTATCAAGGGAGATTTGTTTCTAAACCCCTCTTTGTAACCAGTATAAAAATAAGGGTGGAGCGTTCCGGAGAAGGTGTCAGTGAAAGTGAAGAGATGGGACTTGCCAGTCACATTGTAAAATGAGACCTTACCTGCCTCATAGTCCAGGAAAATCCTCACTCGGCTGGGTCTGACACTCATGGACAGTGGAGTCAAATGGGACGTGAGGGCCTTGTATTCCCCATATCTCAGACACACTGTCCAGAACTCATTCTCAGGTGATACGTAAATATTCCCCTTCCTTGTCACAGATTCTGTACAAACCCCCAGAGTCCAGTTTGTTTTGTCTCCCACCTCCACTTCCCAGTAATGCCTCTCTCCCGTCAATTTGTTAAAACCCAGAACAATGGGATAAGTATCAAATCTCTTAAGATTGTCAGGCAGATCCTGTTGTTTGTCTTCATATGTCACAGTTTTCTGATCCTCAGACAGGATGAGGCTGGGATGAGCCGTGTCTGGATCCAGAGTCACATCCACTGGGGAGAGAGTCACAGAGTCACTGCTGGAGACAGGGGTTGGTTACTGGGATCAAAGGGAAATTAACCTGTGTCCCCATTAATTGCTGTGACACAGGGTTGCTGGCCATTTAAGGGGAGTCTAAGGCCAAGGGGGCAGGAGAAGGAGAGGAGAGGAGATGGGAAGTGGGGGCAGGTGCTTGTGAGGAACATAGGAGAGAGGAGGGACAAACACCAGGGATGGAAAGCAGATGGGAAGGGAAGGGGGAAATCTCCAGGGAGTGGGGGGAGGGAAGGGGCAAGCACCAAGGAATCAGAAAAGATATGTGGGGGGAGTATAGGGGAGGGCATCAGGGATGGGGGCGAGGGGCAGACACCAATGGCACAGGGGTGGGTGCCCGGGTTATGGGGGAAGAGGAGGGACAGGGACCAGAGTGGGAGGGGAGAAGCAGGTGCCAGGGGATGGGGCAAAGGGAAGAAAGGGGAGGTGGGTGCTGGGATGGAGGGGAGGGGTAAGCATGAGGGGGGTGGGGATGAGTGGCAAGAGAAGCGAAGGGAGAAGATGCAGATACCATGGGGATATTGGGGAATAGTAGGATCTGGAGGTGGAGAGAGGGGAGGAGCGCACGACATGGGGATGGGGGAAGGGAGGGGAGTAATGGGGGTTGGGGAGAAGAGAGGGATAAGGGCTGGCAGAGGAAGGGGACAGATGCCAGGGAGGCAGAGGGAGGAAGGGCAGGCTGCAGGAACAAAGGTGGTGGGCGCAAGAGAAGAGGAAAGACAGGTTCCAGGGGGCAGAGGGAAGGTGCTCAGGGGTGGGGCAGGAGGTAGGAATTGGAAGCAGCAGCAAGGGACCTGGAGGGGCAGGAGCTGTGGGAGTTGCAGAGAGGGTTTGGTGCCAGGGGGACATGGAAGACATTGAAGTAGGGTCTAGAGGCCACTCAGGCTGGTTCCTTGTTGTGCCACAGGCACTGCACATACAGAGGTGGATCTTTGCCTGTGTCTGCCTGACTGAGGAGCACAGATCCCAGTGACTGTGAATAGGATGTGTGCACCTGAGTCACTTCGGGCTGCACAAAAAGAGCTTGGGCCTAAGTTCCTGGTTTCAGCTCCACTGTGATATGATCTTTGAAAAGTCATGGAAGACGGGAGAGATTCCAGAAGACTGGAAAAGGGCAATTATAGAGCCAATTTATAAAAAGGGAAATAAGGACAACCTGGGGAATTACAGACCAGTCATCTTAACTTCTGTACCCAGAAAGATAACGGAACAAATAATTAAGCAATCAATTTGCAAACATCTAGAAGATAATTAGGTGATAAGTAACATTCAGCATGGATTTGTCAAGAACAAATTGTGTCAAACCAACCTGTTAGCATTTTTGACACAGTAACATGCCTTGTGGATTGGGGGAAGCAGTAGATATGGTATATCCTGACTTTAGTGAGGCTTTTGGTACTGTCTTGCATGACCTTCTCATAAACAAACTAGGGAAATACAACCTAGATGGAGCTACAATAAGTTCGGTGCATAACTGTGAAAAACCCTTCCCAAAGAGTAGTTATCATTGGTTCACAGTCATGCTGGAAGGGTATAATGAGTGGGGTCCCGCAGGGATCAGTTCTGGGTCTGGTTCTGCTCAATATCTTCATCAATGATTTAGATAATGGCATAGAGAGTACACTTATAATGTTTGCAGATGATACCAAGATGGGAGGGAGTTGCAAGTGCTTTGTAGGATAGGATTATAATTCAAAATGATCTGGACAAACTGGAGAAATTGTCTGAAGTTAATAGGATGAAATTCAATAAGGACAAATACAAAGTACTCCACTGAGGATGGAACAATCAGTTGCACACATATAAAATGGGAAATAACTGCCTAAGAAGGAGTACTGCAGAAAGGGATCCAGGGGTCATAGTAGATCACAAACTAAATATCAGAAAATAGTGTAAGACTATTGCAAAAAAAAGCAAACATCATTCTGGAATATATTATCAGGAGTGTTGTAAGCAAGACATAGGAAGTAATTCTTCTGCTCTACTCCATGCTAATTAGGCCTCAACTGGAGTATTGTGTCCAGTTCCGCTCACCACATTTCAGGACAGATGTGGACAAATTGAAAAAAGTCCAGAGAAGAGCAACAAAAATGATTAAAGGTCTAGAAAACATGACCTATGAGGGAAGATTGAAAACATTGGGTTTGTTTAGTCTGAAAAAGAGAAGACTGAGAGGGGACATGATAACAGTTTTCATGTACTGTACATAAAAGGTTGTTACAAGGAAGAGGGAGAAAATTGTTGTTCTTTACCTCTGAGGATAGGACAAGAAGCAATGGGTTTAAATTGCAACAAGGGAGGTTTAGGTTGGACGTTAGGAAAAACTTCCTAACTCTCAGGGTGGTTAACCACTGGAATAAATCGGCTAGGGATGTTGTAGAATCTCCATCATTGGAGATTTTAAGAGCAGATTAGACAAACCCCTGTCAGGGATGTTCTAGATAATAGTTCTGCCATGAGTGCAGGGGTCAGTACTAGATGACCTCTCGAAGTCCCTTCCAGTCCTATGATCTTATTATTCTAAAACTCCTGCTGACCCTGTTGGCACTGAAACTCACTCAGAGCCTAAGTTTGTGCAGGCACCCTCAGTGCCTGTGCTTCTCCTGTCTCACCATGCATATAGCTGGCTCCTTCTAAGCATGAGGATGCCTATCCCCTGCCTGAGCCGCAGCATGATCCACAGACTGGGAGAAGACACATGTGCAGCCGCCTCACTCATGTGCCAGACCCAGTTTGGTAAGTGTGCTCAGGGGCTGTCTATCAGATCGGGTCCGTCAGACAAGGTCACAGAGAACAGCTGGTGGGGAAGGGCTTCCCTCATAAATTTTAGCCTAGTGGTTAGGATGTGGGGGACTCTTGGTTTAAGCGCCACCTCTGCCTGAGGGGAAGAAGGGATTTGAATAGGGCTCAGGACAGTGCTCTACTCACTGGGCTCTGCTGATGTGGGGCATGCCTCAGTCTCTCCTGTTGAAAATGTTCCAAGGTGGATAAATAATGAAAGAGTCATTGAAGCAGGGACACAAGCTTCTTGCTCTCCCACATTGCAGATGGGTGCCCGAACCACCAAGCTGTGGACTCATTCTCAAATTCGCTCTCTGGCCCAATGACCTTTAATTATTTAATCCACAGTGCAACAGCTACAACAGGAGAGAGTGAGGAAGGCCCAAAATAGCCTCTCTCATACCCAAGGGCAGCTCACCTAAGAGGTAGGAACCAGGATCACCCACATTCCAGGCAGATGCTCTAAGCACAAGGCTAAAAGTTATAAGGGAGGCAGCACCACCTGAACCTCCTCTGGCTGTTTTGAGCGGAGTGAGAAAGGCTTCCAGTTCATTCCCACAAGAAATGCTGTAGGTGCCTAAATCGCCTGACTCCAGTTGAGGTGTTCCCTTTCGGGGCTGTTGGAAAGCTTCAAGGACTAAATAGAACAAAGGCCTATGTCAGCGCATTGCTTATCAGTTTTGTTTGGCTCCCCAAGTATATGTTGGCTCCTCAAGTATATACAGCTGTGTTCCCATGTATGTCTTCAAGATATTTAGTACAAAGGGTCAACAGATGTACCTTGTTTCCCCTTCAGAATGACAAATGTATCCTCAACAGCTGTATGTCTCTTGTAGCCCCCACAAAATGATATATGTATCCTGCGTACCAAATTATCCCCTAATAGATACATGTACAGGTTCTACAGGTCAACTAAATGACGTAGGCTAAGTTGTTTGTTACTGATTATAAAAAGGCCCGTTCGGGCTTGTGGGGTGTGTCTCTTTCTCTGGCACTAGCCGAGAGGAGCACCCGCTCAGCTGACCGATCAATAAAGGGTGTGGTACTCGTCTTCCTGTCTCCGTGCCTCCTTGGTGTAATTAGGTAAGCTCCAGGGGGAAACGAGCCCTTTTGGCTAACAGGGCTGACAAAGCAGAGATAGATACCTGTCTCTGTGAGCCTGATGGGTCTCAGCAGACCCCCTTGTCATCAGTATCTCCCATTGGTTAGCTAATATGATGCCCCGCCTAGTGTGCTGGCATTTGTGAATCACACTCTGAGATGCCAGTCTCTTACATTCATTGTACAGGGAGCCTGGGCACCTAACTAAGGCTTTGTGAAATACAGTGTTGTTCCTGTGATTAAAAATTAGGCACTGGAAGTGCTCAGCATCACAACACGTATGTCTCTTGGGGATCCGGGCTTTTGGATTCAAAATACAAGACATTTCACAAAGAGAAACACTCTATTTTCTCCCTGTGCCCAGCCAGATTGGCCTACAATGTCCAAAGTTTTCTTCCCAGGCTGGAGAGCACTAAGGAAAAATTGCAGGTGGGAAGCAGTTTAATTTCACAGTCAGAGGGGGCAAGATCAGAGTTAATATGGGAAGCATCTCCATAGCTCTGAACTCACAACCACAATCAAGAAACCCTTGCTCCTCCCTTGGGGTTTAGACTCCCCAGCTCTGCCATCAGAGTGTGTGAGTCTCCTCCACGGAGATCTCTGGGCCATAGCACTGACACGCTGCCAAGTGAGTCTGCTCAGCTCATGCCCTCCTCAAACAGCTGCTCCAGGCTGGGGCTGCCCAGATGCTCCCCACAGAGTTTACAGGCTCTGCAGGCCCCGATGGGAAGTGGTTTCTCTGGGACCCATTTCTGCTCCTGGCCCAGCTCTCCCTGCCCCTGCGGTGCTGACAGGCTGCACCCACTCAGAGAGCTGGGTCAGCCCCTCACAGAGCATGCAGGGCCATTGTCTGTGTCCATGTCCCCTTCCCCCTATTCCTGGGATGAAGAACAGCAGCCCCAGGGCCCCTCCCTTCACTTCCCAGGGCAGGGAAGTGAAAGACCTTGGCCTCCTGGGCAGTAGGGCCTCCCTGCACCGATTCCTGAGTCAGCATGAAAGTGTCTCCCAGAGAGGTCTTCACACCTAGCAAATACACAGATGTTCCCCGGGGATGAGGGGCCAGGGCTGGTACTCACCCCTCTCCCACCCTGGGAGGAGAGGGAATCTGGGAGCCACTCATGCTGCTTTCTGGCCTGGATACAGCCAGCTCAACAGGTGACAGAGCTAGTGCCCTGAGCTGTCAGAGCCATCAGTGACAGGGCAGGAGCACTGGGGGCTGTGTGCACTGCTGGGACTGTTATGCCAGTGATCTCGGTGCGAATTAGCTCAGTGCAGGATGTCACAGTGATCAGTCTTGCTCCAGTCCAGTCTGACCCACACAGTGGCTGTGACATCTCTGCACTGCTGGAAGCGTGTATGTGTGGGCCTGAGGGATCGGACAGGCCAGATTTCCATGCTGCAGACAAGCAGGCTTATGAGTCTTGGTCCCTACTGAGCCTGCTCCACTTGTGAGGACCCCAGGGCTTGGCCACAGAAGAAAGCTTCACTGGGTTAATTTAAATCACATTGAACACTGCTGTAGTGATCCTGGAGCAAACTCCTGTGTGACTGTCTCAGTGTCATGCGGATATGGCTCATTGGGTTTAACTTTATATGGGTCAGGAATTGACCTGAGCTGAACTTGAGCTTTGCTGCTCAAAATCTGAGCGTCATGGGGGCTGGCCCTTTGACAGGCTCCTGTAAGGGAGAAGGAGCCTAACCAGACCAAGCTGGAAGTAGTTAAATCCCTGTTTGGCTGGTTGGCAGCTAATTAGCTACTAAGTTTGATAAAGAGTTAGCAGGGCTCAGCTCCTAGAGAGAGGAAGCTGCTGAGAAGAGGGGCTCCTAGTTCCTCCCAGAAGAGTTGATCAGGAGAGTTCACCAGAGCAAGGAGCCTGGAAGGAGTCCTCCTAGAGAGGAGCTCCCCTAGGCTAGATGGGCTCCTAGGGCTTGTCTCTACTTATGGCTGGATCGGCACTGCTGCTCAGTGGGTCTAGTGAAGCCCCACTAAAACAATGGCAGAGTGCTCTCCATAGACTCCGGTACTCCACTTCTCAGGGAAGCGCAAAGGAAGTTAACGGGACAACACAGCTCTGTGAAGACACTGTGGTAAGTCGACCTAAGGTACCGTACGTCGACTCCTGTTACGTTATTCACGTAACTGTAGCAGTGTAACTTGGGTCGAGTTACTGGGGTAGTGTGGACAAGGGCCTAGATGTGACGCCCATGGCAGCAGCAGGGCAGAAGGCTGGGTGACTGCACCTAGCTAGAGAAAGCAATTGCAGGTGAGAGCTGCAGGGAACAAAGGTACAGTCTGACCCGAGCCCAGCTCCAGGAAGGAGGGCTGAGGACTCCTGACTCCAGGGGAGGGAGGAGCTAGAGTGAGAGCCAGGGCTGAAACCAATCAAAGGTAATTATCTTATTTTGGCATTTATTTGGACTCAGAGTAGATGCCAGCAGGGGACTTTTGTCTCAGACATTTTGGACTGTGTGAGGTAATTTAAGGAGTGCTGAAGAGGGGAAGCTGAGGCAAGGCACTTGTTGCAGGGTCACCTGAGCCAGCTGGGGGCAAAGGGGTTCATGGTCTCACCCCATAATGAGTGCAAAAGTGGCACCTGTTTAACTGAACTGTTGCCACTTCCCCATGCAGACAGAGCCTCACTCTCTGCAGTCTGTCTGTGTGGGCCCTTCACCACAGTATCTGACCCCAGCGGAGCCTGCATCACTGAGTGAGAACCTGGAGTGAACACTGAGCACAGGGTGCTGTGCCTCCCACCTGGTTCCCAGAGTCCCCGTTCCAGCTCTCAGGCTGCTCCTGCTCCCCCACAGCCTCC
Organism: Cuora mccordi; assembly: GCA_003846335.1. Classification (NCBI taxonomy): domain Eukaryota; kingdom Metazoa; phylum Chordata; order Testudines; family Geoemydidae; genus Cuora; species Cuora mccordi. The sequence continues at coordinate 3,313,208 of ML123162.1, forward strand.
AGCTCCCCTGACCCTCAGGCTGCATTTGCCCTGCACCGTGCCCTGAGGGTACAGAGTTCCCTGCTGGATGGATGCTGAACTGGGGGTGATGCAGGGCCCAGTATGGAGCCAACAGGGTCATTTCAGTACTCTCTGTCAGATCCAGAAAGGCAAAGGACAGACCCAGGGACTGGGCGGCCCCACACTGGGACCCTCACGCCCATCTCCCCCTAGCATTTACTGCTTCCCCTGCTGAGCCTTGTCTGCACTCAGACTAGGAGCCCATCGAGGTCTGGGAGCCCTTTGTTCTGTCTCTGCAGTGCCTGGCTCACTCGTGGGTGCTATATCGATAACAACACTCACTGCCCAGCCCCTAAGGGCTGTGTGACAGCACGGGGCCTTACCCATTGCAGATGGGGACCGTGGGGCATAGGGAGTGTGGGGAGCTCAGGGGAGAAGCAAGCAGGGGGCACTTGAGAGAGGAGCAAGCAGGGGGCACTCGGGAGAGGGGAGCTCGGAAGAGGGGGCGGGCGGCGGGGCCTTGGTGGGATGGGGCCACCGTCTGGGCACTGTGGCCCCCCCTTCTAGGGAGCTTCTGGTGCTTGTGTGTAAGCCACCCCAAATGGAAGACTCATGCACTGCCTGTGTCAATTCTCCTCCTCACTCACATGTAAAGGAAACCCAGCACCGTAACTTTCACTCACCGGTGAATCTCTCCAGCATTTCCCTCATATCAAGGCAGATTTTATACACATTCTTTAGGGCAGGAAAAACAGCTTCTGTTTCCTGGAGTGTCACATTCTCAGTCCTGTGAAGAAAACATCACATCATCACTTGGCTGCTCTGCGCACACATCGCTCACGGGAATAGAAGGAGAAATGGAAATGGGAACAGACCTGATCAATGTGCTTTTCACATCCTGAAAGGAGACAGAGAGTCAGTGAACTGGGTTAACACAATGTGCGAAAATACTGAGTGACTTTCCACACGCGATCAGATTTAATTCACAACATTTAACACCTCAGGGCCAGACTCTTTTGTGCAGGATATTGAGCAGCGATCAATGATTTCAGGGGCCCTGTCTACCCTGGTTCTGATTCTCAAAGGAGTCGGGTGTCATGTGACAATAGAGAAGAATGTAATGTTTTGTGAACACTGAACAAGGAGCTTTGTTGGAACAAGAAAAGCAGCAACATCCCTAACATGCCTCTGTCTGTCCCTCCACTTCCCTGCAGAGCTTCCACCCAAACTGTCTCTAGCCTCCCTCCTGTCCAGCTTCCTGCTGCAAATCTAAGGAGACAGTGCACAGATCCTCACCCTGAGCAGCTTCACCTCCCACTGCTTCAGCTGGCGTGTGGGTGCTCAGCACTTCCCAATATCAGGCCTTGGGTGTCTCAGGCTGGCACCCATTGATGGAGGTCCCCAGCATTAATTAATTTGAGAGCTCACTCTGGGTCATGGTTCCCTCCTCTGCCCCCCCCCACTCCCCCGCCTCTGCACAGCTCAGAATCTCTGATCATCAGCCACATTGGGCCAAGTTCCAGCAGTCACAGCAGGGACAACATCAGCCCCTTGCTCCTTCTGTTCCATCCCTTTGACCGGCAAATCCCCCACTGTCTCCCTTTCCCTCTAACACAGACGGTGCGTCACTAATTCCTGGGATCTAGTCATTGACTGGAGAGTTTAATGCTGCAGGGATGGATGGGGAGATTGTTAACAGTCCCACCTTCAGCAGCTCGGCAGCTGGTTGCAGGCATTTCTCTTCTACCTCTGTGATCAGCTGCTGCAACATGGCACTCTGCTCTGAGAGTTTTGTTATATTGTCCTGCAGTTTCTGCAGAGTCTCCTTCTCCTCCTCCACCAGTCTCTGCAGAAGCAGCTGCTCCTCCTCACTCAGAAACTGGTGCAGTTTCTTAAATTCATGTGTGATCAACTGTCTCCAATTCTCTACTTTTTCCTTTGGTAAAAAATGGAAAAGGAACAAAGTCCAGGAGTCAGAGCTGGGCACACGGCATGCTGAGTCTGCCTCACAGATTAGGGAGCTAGAGTCATGAGCTGCAGGGATCACGAACATGGGTAAGTTTTCAGTGTAATGGAATTGCAAAATCCCCTTCTTGCAAAGAGTAACTTGGTCCCACTCCAACTATTGCCCCTGTATCCCCCTCCCACCTTCAGCCCCTCCTGCTCTGTGGGGTGAGGGGTCTGAGCAGCAGGGTGGGAAGACTGTGTCCTTTGTCCTGAAGATCCCAGTGCTCTCACTGGATTAGGGCAGGCAGTGAACCCTTGAACACTGATACTTGAGTCGGAGCATCTGGCAATTCCCTAAAACCACTGTCCTGCCGCAGAAGACCCCTATGGTAAGGGGCTCAGTAGGGGGTCAGATCAGGGGAGAAGAGGGGCCAGTACCTGGAGGCACTGATACATGACGGTAGCGGTCAGTGCCTGGAGGCAGTGGTGAGGGGTTGGGGGGGGGGAACCAGCACACAGAGGCAACTGTATATGGGGGTGGGGGGAACAGGGGGCAGCAAATGGGGCAGCCCTTTATGTACCTAGGAAGAGGGAGCTCTACCTGCTACACAGGCTGAGAGACCAGGCAGTCCATCAGCACATGTCACAGCTCTGATTGGCTGCCCATCACTATCAGGTAGGGGGAAGGCAGCCAATCAGAAGGGCTTTCCCAGCAGACTAGGGTGTTCCCTTTAGAGTTGGCAGGTCTCACATCATAAAAACTGTGACTCTGTGTGTGTGTGTGTGTGTGTGTGCACAAAACAGTTGTGGGGGGTGTAGTGACAGTGGGTGTGAAATGAGTGTGGGTTGGGTGTATGGAACGAATGTCGGAAGTGGGTGTGAGTGAACAAATAGAATATATATATTCTATACAAATGCCAACCTTCTACAACCTGCTAGTATCTGCTTTGTGAATGTTAGCAGGCCGGCTGGCTGCACACAGCCATGTAGTTATAGTTGTAGAAGACAGCAGCTAAGGTTAATGAGTCAAGGGGCCCCATGATGGCTGCAGAGAATGGCAGAGGAGAAGGGCTGTCTCTGTCTGCTCAGCTGAGTGACTCCCAGGGCTCCCCTGAGCTCTGCTCCCTTAGGGCCAAACTCCTAAAGGCCAGTGCAATGTCTGCCCACACTGAGCTCGGTGTCCTGCATGTGGATATATGCAGAGAGCGCCTTTGAGGATCTGCACTCCTGAGGGCTGTCTGTGTCTGCAGTCACCCAGCATGGTTCAAGGGTATGATGAGGCAATGGACTCACATGCAAACACTGCACCCCCTATTGTAGGAGTGTGTCATCTCCTTCCTGCCCCCAGAGAGCCTGGAGGTGAGTCTGTGCCACTGACCACAGGACAGGAACTGTCCCCTACTCTGCTTTTCTGTGATCCCCACTGGAGACATTTCCTGCTCCTGGTACCATAGCACCATCTCGGGGCAAACAGCTAGAGCAGGTTATAATGTCAGTCTATAGCTTTTTGGCCCCTCACTCTAGGAACACTGCAGGGGGAAGGGCTCGGGGAAGGATAAACCCAGACACCCACCTGCCACTCTGTGGTTTTCTCCTCCTCTGCAGATGTCAGCTCCAGCGCCTCCTCCAGCTCCTGCCTCAGAGGGCCCAGGGCTTCCTGGAGTTTCACCTGCAGGGCCAATATGTGTGATAAACAACCATTAATCTGCACTTCCTGATGGGTGGAGATTGCAGGAGGCAGGACCAGATGAAACAGATGCACTACAAACCGATGTCTAGACCCCAGCTACTGGAGTCGTGATTTGGCTTCCATTAAAAAGAGAATGTTTCAAACCCTCTGCGTTGCAAAGAAAATATTGAAAACATACCCCAAATGTGACAGATACAGTGATTCCTGCCTGAGTCTGTAGAGAGCCTGAGCCCAGTGCCCTGAAAGGGGCCTGCCCCATTTATGTGTATGGGACATTGACACCAAGCCTCACTGCTCCGGGGGCCAGCCAATCCCCCCAAAAGGGGGGCTTTGTGTGGCAGCAGGGGGTAGCTCATATGACTCAGCTCCCCCATCTAATCATAGACACCCTGGCTGCTGGATTGGGGGGGGGGCTCCCTGACCCTTTTCGAGTATCTCTCTCTCAGTGGGAGGGAGGGGATTCCTGCTGTTGGTCCTGTGGAGACAAACAGCCCTTGGGTGGGTGGCCCCTTCCACAGCCACTGCTAATGGGGCCAGGACCACGACAGGGCCTCTTGTCAGCATGTTGTGCCTGGAGCCCTAGGGTGCTTCAGTTCAGCCCTGTGCAAAATGCACATTTCAATAACAAAGCCAGGAGAATAACCTGGGCAGAGGCAGCAGGGTCAGAGCTGCATGTTCTGGGGCATTGTCTGGCTGAGACACTGATCCTGAGGGAGACGCTTCCCCACTCATCTGCTATGCTCCAACATTTCTCAGGAATGGAAGAGTTTAGCTGAAGTTTGAGGACACTGAGACAAGCTGCAGCCTTGCAGAACCTAGTGCTCACCTGGGCAGGGGAGGCCTCAGAAGGGAGATGAATGTAAGTTTATGGGCATTACCAAGCAACCATCACTGGGCCCAGGATCTGGCCCCTTCTTGTGGTGTGCTGTCCCTTTAAATGTTTGAGCACTCCCCCATCCCAGTGCAAAGCCTCACTTGCATGTTAGTTTCAGTTTTTCAGCAGTGCTTCTATATCCTGGGACATTTCCCAAAATCTGGGAATTTTTGAGTAAAATATTTCAACTTGGGAAACTGGGAATTTTCATTCAAAACCTAAATAATCTTGGGAAAATTTCATAAAAAGTAAAAGACTTTCCAAATGTCAAAAATCCTGGGAAGTTTTCATAAAAAAGTAAAATATTTGCACTTCTTTTAAATTTCCCTCAAATGCGTTCTTCAATATTTGTCACGTGATTTTCATAATCAGGCTGTGCTGCTCTCCTATTGGTGGTGCTTCAGTGTACTATATCATGATGGCACAAAGTGAAGTGACAAGTGCGCACATGCACTCACAACAAACCAACCTCAGCAACAGCGGGCTGGCAGGTAATGAGGAGATGGTTATCAAATTTATCTTCTAGGTAAAGTTTCTTCCAATAAGCAAATCTATTGCAGTACTTACTGATCATGATTAGTTTCTTGATCTGTCATCAAATCTCTAAAACTTTGTATTTCGTGCTTGCAGTTGCACAGAGAATGTGGACCAATTCGGCTGTTCATAAATTTGTAAAAGCACCTGCCTCCAGGCAAATATTAAATATCTTTGCCTACTGTGTTAGGTAATAAAATATAATATGTTCCCTTCTTTGATTTAAATATAAATTGAAATATACATTATACTAATTATCACATTCCATTATTTCAGAGATCTCTTTCCATTTTTATCTAACGTAAAAAATTAATGAAGAGACTGGTAAGGCTGGTGAGAAGAGGAAGAGGACTGCAGGAGTAGACAAAGATCCGTCCATGTCGAAATGAAAACAACGGGATAGCACCCCTGACAGAGTATTGAAGACTCGAGGTGAACTTCCACCAAAAGAGAAGCCATCTACTTTCAAAAAAGCCTTTCAAGACTTGTGGCTTCAAGAAGGTAAATACAAAGACTGGGTGCAGAAAGTAGAAAACAGTCATTTTTTAGCTTATTGCAAATGTTGTGATGTAAAAATCCAGGCAGGTACTAGTGAGTTAGATAAGCACGCTAATGGTAAAAAACATAAACAAAAGGTTGAGACAGTATCTAATACAAAGAAAATTGATGATATGTTTAATAAACAAGATTGTGAAGTTAAAAAAGCATAAACATTTGAAGAGCAAGTTAAAAATGCAGAGATTAGAATGTCTGTTACTTTGCTGAACACGTCAGTATTCAATCTGTAGAACACTTGACTGAAGTACTTAAAAATGTTTCCCTGATTCCAAAATTGCTGAGGCTGTAACATTAAAGAAAGATAAATGTACTGCTATAATTAGCAATGTTTTGGCACAAACCGAGATGGAGGAACGTGTAGAAAAATTGAAAGTTAATGAATTTAGATTATTCATGTTTGCAAATATATCTGAACTGGCTAAAAAGGTTTTCACATTACCGCATTCAAATGCAGCATGTGAAAGAATTTTTTCTATGGTAATTGACATAACCAAAAAAAGAAACTGTCTGACAACCAAAACACTCAATTCTAGTGTAGTTATAAGGTCAGCTTTGAAAGCAAAGTAAGAGAAATGTTCTAATTTTGTAATTATTATTAAGCACTTGTATTTACATTGTAAAAATATGTACATTAAAAATGATAGCGATAAAACTAGTAAAAATATTAATGATGGTATGATGTTCCTAGAGACGACTCAGACCATGAGTCAGAAAATGGATAAAACTCAGAGATTATAATAATAAGGAAAATTATATAAAAGAGTGTTATTTGTTATTTGTTTGCTTTTTTATCTTATTTTATAAACATGTTTACTTTTTATTTTTTCAGAATAGAATCATAGAATCTCAGGGTTGGAAGGGACCTCAGGAGGTCATCTAGTCCAACCCCCTGCTCAAAGCAGGACCAAACCCAACTAAATCATCCCAGCCAGGGATTTGTCAAACCTGACCTTAAAAACCTCTAAGGAAGGAGATTCCACCACCTCCCTAGATAACCCATTCCAGTGCTTCACCACCCTACTAGTGAAAAAGTTTTTCCTAATGTCCAACCTAAACCTCCCCCTCTGCAACTTGAGACTATTACTCCTTGTTCTGTCATCTTCTACCACTGAGAACAGTCTAGATCCATCCTCTTTGGAACCCCCTTTCAGGTAGTTGAAAGCAGCTATCAAATCCCCCCTCATTCTTCTCTTCTGCAGGCTAAACAATCCCAGTTCCCTCAGCCTCTCCTCATAAGTCATGTGCTCCAGCCCCCTAATCATTTTTGTTGCCCGCTGGACTCTCTCCAATTTATCCACATCCTTCTTGTAGTGTGGGGCCAAAAACTGGACACAGTACTGCAAATGAGGCCTCACCAGTGCTGAATAGAGGGGAATGATCACATCCCTCGATCTGCTGGAAATGCCCCTACTTATACAACCCAAAATGCCATTAGCCTTCTTGGCAACAAGGGCACACTGTTGACTCATATTCAGCTTTTCGTCCACCGTAACCCCTAGGTCCTTTTCTGCAGAACTGCTGCCCAGCCATTCGGTCCCTAGTCTGTAGCAGTGCCTGGGATTCTTCCGTCCTAAGTGCAGGACTCTGCACTTGTCCTTGTTGAACCTCATCATATTTCTTTTGGCCCAATCCTCTAATTTGTCTAGGTCCCTCTATATCCTATCCCTACCCTCCAGCGTATCAACCACTCCTCCCAGTTTAGTGCCATCTGCAAACTTGCTAAGGGTGCAGTCCACACCATCCTCCAGATTGTTAATGAAGATATTGAACAAAACCGGCCCCAGCACCGACCCTTGGGGCACTCCACTTGATACCGGCTGCCAACTAGACATGGACGCATTGATCACTACCCGTTGAGCCCGACCATCTAGCCAGTTTTCTATCCAGCTTACCGTCCATTCATCCAGCCCATACTTCTTTAACTTGCTGGCAAGAATACTGTGGGAGACTGTATCAAAAGCTTTGCTAAAGTCCAGAAATAGCACATCCACTGCTTTCCCCTCATCCACAGTGCTGGTTATTTCATCATAGAAGGCAATTAGGTTAGTCAGGCATGACTTGCCCTTGGTGAATCCATGCTGACTGTTCCTGATCACTTTCCCCTCCTTTAAGTGGTTCAGAATTGATTCCTTGAGGACCTGTTCCATGATTTTTCCAGGGACTGAGGTGTACATAACTTTGATGTACAGTACACTGCAGGACACATGCTGTATTTATTAATACTTTGTTTTGAAAATAGTGAAATTTGTGTAAAATACATTGTTTTCTATCATTTCAATCCTACTCCTCATGTGTTAAATGTTTTATTTACTGTATAAGTAACATAAGTTTAAAATTGAAAAACATGTCTATACATATAAAAATTATAATAAATGTGAAATATCACGAACGAATACGAATAATTTGTATATAATATATATTATATAGTTATTAAAAGCACACATATTACATTCCTTTGAGATTTTGAAATAAAAAACTTTATCTGGGAATTTTTCACCAGATTTGGGAAACTTCTAGCGCTAGGTTGGGATAAGTTGGCATCACGATATAGAAGCACTGTTTCTCAGATGACAATAAAACCACCAGGACAGAAGCTGTTTTTCCATCAGCTCACTTTTAGTGTAAGGGGTCTGTTGTCCCCTTACTGAAACTCAGTGTGGGTGTTTTGGTTGGCTAGCTCCCAGTACCAAAAGAAAGGGGAAGGGTCGATGGGAAATCAGGACTCTGAGACTGACAGTCCCCAGGAACAATGGGGAGAGGCCAATGCTCCAGGTCAGCCTGATTGACAAGGCGGGAAGGCTGATCAGGGAGTCAGGACAGGAAGCCCGGGGGGGGGGGGGTCCTGTCCTCTATGTGAGCTGGAATTGCCTGGGTCAGTTAGAGTGGGGCCCAGCTAAGGAGAAAGCAGGGCCCTGAGCTGAGCTGGGGAGCAGAGCCCTGCCAGATCCAAAGGGGCCAGAAAAGCAGCCCAGGAAGCAGGTCAATGCTGGGAGGAGAGTCACAAAAGCAGCCCACAGAGCAGACCTGTCCTAGGAGGAAAGCTGCAGCAACCAGAGCCAGGGGGGACAGAGAAGCAGCCCAGGGAGCTGGAGGCAGAGCAGTAGCAGCAGCCGTGGTGAGGCAAAGTGGTAGAGCTGGAGCTGAGACACTGTGGTGGAGCTGGGGCTGGAGCAGTTCAGAGCCGGATGTGGTGAGCAACTGGGGAAAGCAAGGGGGGCCCTGGGCAGTGGGCCCAGCGCAGGGTGATGCCCCTAGCCAACATGCCTTGCAGGCCAGACTTAGAGGGGAATTGTAACCCTGACAGGGCGGATGATACTGGGAAGAAGGGTCCTGCCACCTGGAGCCTGAGAACGTGTGACTACCTCCAGAGCAAGTGTCTGACCCGCAGCATCCCTGCAGCACAGCCAGGGCCTGAGAAGGGGCCTGGGATTTGTGAGGAACAGACTGAATTGCACTTACATTCCAGAGACGCTGATTGTGACGTCCCTGTGCCACAGAGCAGGGTGATGTTTTCTTTTAACCTTTCCCATTTTTTCCTTATTTTTAAAAATTGATTGCTGTTTAATAAATTGTATTTGCTTTGAACTATATGTAATGATCAGTGGGTCAGGGAAGCATCCAGTGCAGAGAGAGCACCCTGGAGTGGGGGCAACCTAGCCCCTGTCCTAGGTGACCACAACAAGGTTGTGGGTTGAACCCCACAGGAATCCTGGGTTCAGCCTTGTTGGAGTTACAAGGACTTTGCCACACAGAAGAGTGGAAGGGGAGCCCTCGAGATCAGGCAGGGTTCTGGGTAAAGGAAGTGGGAGCAAGGACTCAGATCCTTCTGCTAGCCCATGTCACTGGGGTAATGCAGAAGCCAGGAAAGTTCCCCACAATAGCAGGACCATTCCCCCGCTTGCATTAACATGTCTATTTAGCTGCTTCTCTGCTGGCTCCAAATATAACATTTGATGACGAAGAATCAACAATCCCCAAGTGTCCAGTTCTCCCATTGCCTGACGAAGAAGAAAAAAACATCAAATAATACTATATAAAAAGGGTGGGGGGGAGAGCAGTTAATCTAGAGGCACAATGTGACAGTCTGCTGCATTTTGCTATTGCAAACAAAGTAGAGATGGGGAACTTGGCAATTCAGGGCAGAACACAGGAGTTTTCTGCTGTTGCTGCCTAGCTGCTGCAGAGACAAAGCCCTGAAGAGGAAGCACTGAGGAGAAAGCAAGCAGTCACAGTGCTAGCAGACACAGCCCAAGATTGCTAGCAGAGAAAGCCCAAGCGCAGCCAAAGGCAGAATTCTGCAATTTGTAGTGTAGACACACAACCAGCGGGGGGCGGTTCGAGCACAGATAGTGCAGTAACAATGAAAGAATTTATTTGTGGCAGAAAAGGTCATCCAGGAGGCTTGAAGTCCAACAGGAGAGCAGAGAAATGGCACCTTTTGTGGGCAATAATGATGAATTTGATGAAAACTACAAATCATGGGTGATGTGCCTCATATGTTCTGAGCAATTTGTAGCTTGCAGGGCAATTTGTAGTTTCCCGACAGACAATGAATTTCAATCTTGCTGACAGTGACTGATCCAAAGCCATATGGTCTGCCACATGACTTATTGTCTCCAACTGCCAAGTATGCCACAGTTATTGCCACAATGTGGGAACACTTTTCTCCTACATCATCAGTGATAGCAGAACAATTTCAGTTCCATCAGCAACATCAGGGAACTAGAAAATCAGTAGCACAGTTTGTTGCTGCTCTAAGAGTGTTGGCAGAGCATTGTCAGTTCAGAAAAACATTAAGTGATGCCCTGTATGACCAATTTGTCTCTTGATTATGCAATGACCAGGTTCAGAAGAAGTTACTATGTCACCGTTTACATTAAAAAAGACTGTTGAAGTGGCTGTTGCTATGGAAACTGCAAAGAAGGATTTTCTGGACATTAGTATGAACCGAGGAGTTCATCTTCTGAATTAGTGAGACAGAGGACCATGGGAACATGAAGAATTTCCATGGGGCTATAATGCACAAACTACACATGCTGAGAAGGATTGCTGGGCATGCCTGGTCATTTGTTAGAACTGTCAGAAGAAAGGACACATCATTGTGACCTGTCACACATTTCAAAGACCAGCAACACAGAGTAACCATACATCCACGAAGACACCTATGAAGACCGAACCTAAGAAATGATAGAAGTTGGGAATTCATAATGTGGAAAAAGACAAGAGCTATAGGGACGCTGATCAAGATTTAGCACTTCATGTTTTATCGGAAGCTGGAGTCAAAGATGGCATCTGACTGAAGGAGTTCCCACAAGAATTGGAGCTTGATACTGTTTCATTGATTTCTGTGTCTGCCTATCACTAGATTTTGCCACAAGTTCCTCTGGAAGAAATGTCCACTTTAAAGACTTATACTGGGGAAAAATTAGTCCAAAAAAAGGGATATGCCAGGTGAAAGTTCAACTAGATGATCAATCAGTTGTTTTACCTTTTTATGTGATTGAAGGAAAGTATCCACCATTATCAGGAAGATCTTGACTTGAGAAGCTCAAGATGAATTGGATCAAGATCAAAGTGATCACAAAAGTATCTCAAAATCTGCAAGAAATGCTGGACAGACATGCTAAAGTTTTTGAAAAAGGACTTGGACAGATAAGCAATATGTCAGGGAAGCTTCTTGACAGCCAGCCAAAATATTGCAAGCCCAGAGTTGTGCCTTATACTCTGAAGCATCTGGTGGAAGCTGATTTGGACCATTCAGTGAACACTGGAGTCCTGTCACCAGTTTCACACAGTGAGTGGTCTACAGCCATCATACCAATGATCGGGAAGGCTCAGTCTGAATATGTGGATATTTCAAAGTGATGTTTAATACAGTTTTATGTGCAGATTAGTAACCACTACCTCACACTGAAGATTTGTTTGCTACTTTTAGTGGTAGACAGCATTTCAGTAAATTGGATTTGCTCAGTGCATACCTACAAATGGAGATTGTGAGATATTTGCAAGATGCTGGCTCAGTCAACACACAAAAAGTCTTATTTTGTTATAAAAGGTTGTTTTTTGGTATCACATCAGTACGTGCCCTGTTCTAGAAAGCCATGGATGAGATTCTGAAGGGACTGAATGGAGTTCAGTATTATTTGGATGACATTTTTGTTACACAAAAGACTCAACGTGGGGGGAGATGTAGCTCAGTGGTTTGAGCATTGGCCTGCTAAACCCACAGATGTGAATTCAATCCTTGAGGGGGGGATTTAGTTGGGGATTGGTCCTACTTCAAGCAAAGGATTAGACTAGATGACCTTCTGAGGTCCCTTCCAACCCCAATATTCTATGATCTGTGAAATTTGGGTTCTGCTTTGACACATTTGGAAAACCATGGACTAAGGATTTTTCAAGAGAAAAGTGAGTTTTTCAATCCTTCAGCTGAATACCTTGGATATATAATTGATGCCATGGGCTTGAAGGAAATCGCCAGAGAAAAGAGGAGGTGGTTCTTGAAGCACCACTGACAGAGAACATGTCACAGTTATGTTCATTCTTAGGACTGCTTAACTGCTACAGTAAATTTCTTCCTAATCTGGTGACAGTTTTGGCATCTTTACATGAACTGTTACAAGCAAAGAAAAAAATGGAAATGGACTAAAGAGTGTGTGCATGCATTTAATGAAGTAAAGAAACTGTTGACATCAGCTGACATTCTAATGCCCATTGATGTTTTGATTCCATTGCAAGTGGCCTGTGATGATTCACCATATGGAGTGGGTGCAGTTCTTTCCCACATTTTTCCTAATGGTATAGAGAAACCAATTGCATTTGCACCACAAACACTCATCACTTCTGAGAAGCGCTATGTGCAAATACAGCTAGACTCTCTCAGCATTATCTTTGGTATTGGCTGTTCCATACCTACCTACATAGTAGACTGTAGTGGGTTAGCAGGGGTCCCTCCCCATCTGGGTCAGGGGGAGGCTACTCTGCTTCACTAAATAACTGAGCATCACCCACAATCAGGGAATTTGCAGAGCACTCCATGGATTATATGGCTCTGGCCTGCAATCTAGGCAGATCCACAAATGAGTCTTGGGGCCTCAGACCCCCAAGCAGGGCAGGGCAAGAAATTGTCTATGCCTCTGGCCTGCTGTCAGGGCAGAGCAGCAAACAGTTATGAGCCCAAGTCTGCAGTCAGGGTGGGGCAGCAAGGAGTCTGTCCTGTATTCTGTGTAGAACGGCAAGAGGGTTGGGTATCTGAGCTCCAGCAGATGGCCAACAAACAGAGGCCTCTTGGCCTAACAAGGGGAGACTGCCACCTCAGGGGTGAACTGGCAGCAGGGCCTGGGCCCACCCGACTCCATCAGGCCCCCGACCCAGGGCCTTACCAGTGGTGGACTGTTCCACCACTGGGTCAGCAGGGAATCCAGCTGCAACTCGCTGACCAGGTCTCCAGCAGCAGTGCAGCCAGACTGGGGTCGGCTGCCTCTGGGCCACTTTCTACACTCTCCTTGGGGTGTACTTGGATCCGCAGGTGGTCCTCCAGTTTGTTGGGGTAGAAGTCCAGTGGCAGTCCCAACGACTCTTCAATGCCTTGATCAGTGCATGGCTCCAGAATCTCTGGTCAAACCTCATCTCAGCAGGGATCCGCTGAAGTCTCCCAGCTTGGGAGGCATCTGTCTTCTTCAGCGGTTGCCACCCAACTGAGCTCCAGGACCAACCCTTTATACTACCTGACTTTCAGTGGGAGGGGTGAGCATGATCTGGCTCTGCCCACCTGGGTTCAGAGAGTGGTCCCTCTGCCTCTGGCTCAATGGGAGGTCACTTTGCCTCACTACACATCCCCCTCCTTCTTAAGTCCATCTCCTGGTCGCCATGGCTGCCTCCTGACTCCCCCAAGGTCAGACAGAAAATCCGTGTTAGTGTTATCCTTACCTGCTAAGTGTCAGACAGTAAAGGCAAATTGCTGGAGGATGTGATACCATCTCATCAATCTGGCATTGGTACTTTTCATGGCATTTAGCCATTTTAAGGGTTTGTGGTCAGTGATCAGTACGAAAGGGGAAGATAGTATCTGAGGGTGTCAATAGCCCATTTAACAGCCAGGGCCGCCTCCTCTATAACTGAATAGTTACATTCTTGGGGGGAAGAGCTTCCAACTGATATTGAGGGTGGGATGCTCTTCTCCATCCACCTCCTGGGAGAGGGCTGCCCTGAGCCCCACCTCTGAAGCATCCATTTGGACCAGGAACTCAAAGTTGAAATCACAACTGAAAAGCACAGGTTCTCTACACAGGCTTTCCTTGAGGGCTCAGAACATATCTTCACATTCTGCTGACCAGCGTACTGACATGGGCTGTCCTTGGTTAAGAGTGCCTTGTGGGGGGCTGCAATGGATGCAAACTGGAGGACAAAGTGTCGGTAATACCCAGCTAAGCCCAGAAACTATCATACCTGTCACAACAAGGTACACACCTGACAGATCAGCCAGGAAGTGAAGTTGGTCCCTTGATCCATGAGACTTTCACGGGGAAGGCCCGCACAAGAGAATACCTTCACCAGTTCTGCTGCAATGGAAGTGTTCCATAGTGAGATGGCTTCGGGGAAGTGACTGGCATAATCCATCAGTATGAGGCTATCCTGGAACCCCACATTACTCTTCAGGAGAGGGCTCACCAGGTCCATCGCAATTTGTTCAAAGGGAACCCAGACCATGGGTAGGGGGACCAAGGGTGCTTTCACCACCCCCAGGGAGGCAGCTAGTTGGCACTCAGGGCACGAGGTGCACTAGTCCTTTACTTCCCAATGGACTCCAGGGCAGAAGAAGCACAACAGAACTCAGGCCAGGTTTTTCCTCTTGTCCCAGATGCCAGCCATGGAAACATCATGGGCAAGCTTCAAGATAGCCTTCCAGTGATAGTGGGGGACAACAACTGGGTCCAGACTTCTTGAGTTTGGGAGTCCTGATTAACATGGTAGAAGTGATCACGTCTCAGCTTGAATTGGGTCCATTGTGCAGCCTCAGGGGATCAGTCATGGCTCTGTTGACCTGGCCTACCTGTTTGTAGGCCCGGCTCAGCATGGGCTCATCCCTCTGGTTGCAACAAAAATCTGTAAGGGGGCGGAAGGGGGTCTTCATGGGAATCTTCACCGGAAGGCCCAACATCGTCATTGGGACTGGGGGCTTATCAGGGTGTTCCCCTTGGGGTTCTTCAGCCTCCTCCTCTTCTTCTGAAGAAGACTGTCAAACCCCAGGCAATCTCATCCCAGGATGACTGGATAGGTGAGGTAGGAGCCAACTCCAGTGTCAACACCCACATCAGTCTGTTAATGGTCAGAGAGATCTGGGCACTGGGGTAGGATTTTACATCCCTGTGGATACACTGGAGGCGTATCTCCCAACATGCTTGTGTGGGGTCAGGGACGAATTCCTGGTGGATGAGCTTTTGCCTACAGCCTGAGTCTATGAGGGCTGTGATTCATTTTCACCCAACCTCCACAGTGGTTGTTTGCCGGCCCAAGACTCTCCAGTATAGACTTGGACGAAGATGCAGTCCATCTCGGGACACTTCTACTGTAAGTGCCCAAGCCAGCTGCAGGAGAAGCAGGGTCCAAGCTCTAGTTGCCCGGGCCAGGGGATCACCTCCGTGAAGGGATTTGGGTTGTGGTCTTGACTCTTCTTTTCAGAGGCTTCAGAGCATCGGTGCCACGTGGGCCCAGGTCACCTAGAGGTGTTGCTGTCCCCATTGTCATGGGTTTGGATTCCAGGGTTCTGTTTGGCCTTCAGCCTGAGCTTCCTTGCTGGGCCATGGACAGGGGCGGCTCCAGGCACCAGCGCAGCAAGTGCGTGCCTGGGGCGGTAAGCCGTGGGGGGCAGCCTGCCGGTCACTGTGAGGGTGGCAGGCAGGTGGCTTTTGGTGGCGCAGCTGCGGGAGGTCCGCCGGTCCCGTGGCTTTGGCGGCAATTCAGTGGTGGGGACGCCGATGGCGTGGCACCGGCGGACCTCCTGCAGGCATGCCACCAAATCTGCGTGACCAGCAGACCGCCCGCAGGCATGCTGCCAAATCTGCGTGACCAGCGGACCGCCTGCAGGCGCACCGCTGAATCCGCATGATTAATGGACCGCCCGCAGGTGCACTGCCAAAAGCCGCCTGCCTGCCATGCTTGGGACAGCAAAAAACATAGAGCCCTCCCTGGCCATGGAGCATCAAGCCGGGCGTTGAGGCCGGGGCTCAGGCTCCTGGCCCAAAAAGGTTCTCAGCGGCCAAGAAGTCCTCCATTAAGGTGACGGCCGCACTAAGTGTTGTGGGTCAGTGCCATAGTACCCGAGCCCTCCCCTGGGGCAGGAGGACATGAACAAACTGCTCTAGGGTGATCTGCTCAGCAGTCTTGCCCACTGACCATTGCTCAGGGTGCAGCCATCACCAGCAGAGGTCTTTTATCTCCTGGGCGATGACCTGCGGCCAGGCCCCCGGCGTGTAGGTGTTAGTCCAGTATCGCTGGCAGAAGGTCTTCAGCATGATGTCCAAGGCATCTAAAATGGCCAACTTCCTGAATCCATAATCTTGTACCTCATTGATTGGGAGCCCCCAATAGGCGATCTGGGTTGCCCCAGTCAAGTGGGGGGCCAAGAGGGTGGCCCACTGCTCTGGGGGCACCGGGCAACCAATGTGACCTGCTCAAACATCACAAGAAAAGCTTTGGGGTCATCTTCAGGTCCCATCTTAGAAAGCCATATGGGCAACGGGAAAGCGGGGGATTCATTGTGCCCCTGGGAGGTTGCCCGTTGGGTCCAGGCAGCAGGGTCACAAGCTATTGGAGACACTGTTGCTGCTTCTCATGGTGTTGGGCCCCCAAATGCCAGAACAGTTGCTGTTGTTTGGCCCCCAGCACCTGTACCAGTTGTTGTTGTTGCTGGAGTTATGACACCTGCAGCTGCTGTTGGCTCTTGGCCAGAAACTTAATGAACTTCTCAAGCTCCATCTCTCCCATTAGGAATATCTAAGGCATGGCATATGCAGGACCTGTTACTGCAGGGGTCAGGTTGCTGCCCCCATTCTCCACCAAGCAGGTCCCTCCCCCTCTGGGTCAATGGGAGGCTACTGTGCCTCACTACATAGACATGTTACTTTGCAGATGGCTCATTGCCCTTACTTTCAATATTTGGACTGAAAAATGGAATTCCTTCATTAGCTACTGCTCGCATGCAATGATGGGCATTGCTATTTTTGGCTCATTCCTATACTATTCAGTTCCATAAAGGGACTCAGCATGGCAGTGTTGATAGGCCATCACACAAGCCATACTCCCTCTCATTTACCCAAAGAAACTTCGGATTAAATGTTCTGTCTCACTTATTACTAGCACAGGAATCAACAAAGAAACTGCTGAGGATAATGTGCTGTCTCTTGTGAAGGGAATGGTACTACAAGATACAGGGTTGGATTATAAGAATCCCCAGTTTACACAATTCATGTCATGTCAACGTGAATTATCTGTGAATTATGGTTGCATCTTTTGGGAAATGTGAAAGATCATTCCAAAATCAGTTCAGTCTCAGGTTTGGCAGCTCTTCACAAAGCTCATCTTGGAATCGTACAGATGAAGTTCATAGCCTGGAGACATGTCAGTTAGCCGGGATTAACAAAGGTACTGGAAGAAGATGAAGCGCTATACTATTCAACATGATCCTGGCTAGGTTATTCGAACACCTTGGTTGTGGACTCAGATGCACTGGACACTTAATCACGTGGACTTTGCGAGATTTTTAGGTTACATGTTTTTGGTCATAGTCAATGCCATTTGAAATGACCAGTAGTTTTCAGCATGACGTCTACTACCGCTGCTAAGATCATTGGACATCTTTGCACCTTATTCAGATAATTTGGTTTACTGATACAGTTAGTGAGTGATAATGGACCTAAGTTCTGTTCTGCAGAATTTCAGAGGTTCCTGGCTTCAAATGGAATTCAGCACATATGCTCTGCTCCATATTATCTGGCTTCAAACTTACTAGCAGAACTCTTTGTACAGAAACTTAATCAACACTTAAGAGCTAACAAGTCTATTTTGAGTCAGAGACTGGAAAATTCCTTGCTCATCTACAGGCACACACCACATGCTACTACCCAGGAGTCAACTGAAACGCTTTTCGTGAAACAATCTTTGTGTACATTTTGGGACCTGCTACATCCTGATATTGCTGCACTTGTAGCCAAATCCCAATCTGTGCAAAGTGATTGATTATGTGAGACTCATCATTGTTCTTTTCAAGTTCGAGACTTAATGTGGACTCACAAGTACAGTTGTGGAGAGAAATAGATGCCTGGAGAATTTGTAAAATGCACAGGACTTGTATTGTTTTTGGTAAAACTAGCCAATGGTATTTTATGGAGATCACATATGGACCAGTTGCAGCCTCGATAATAGGACTTTCTGTTCCTCGATTGAATCTCCTTCCATTACAACTCCTAGTTTTAACAACTTGTTAAGAAAAACTTTGGTACGAGATCCAGGTGATTGCATACCAGATCCAGTTGATTCCTTGCCACTGACTGTTCCTGTAGTTCAGGACACTGCCACACCACCATCACAGGAGAATACAATAACGAGCTGTGCACCTGAACTTATAAATTGTTTAGTTAGAGTACTGAGTATAGAGAATGATCCCTTGCCATTTAAAAGTACACAGTAGTCCACCTGCAATTATTACTTACGTTATACAGTGTTTCATGTTAGCCATGTAATTGATAATGTATATGTGTTTGGAATGTTTTTTTAAAGCAGGGTGGATGAATGTGATCTACTGTTCCTTTAAATATTTGAGCACTCCACCCTTTCCAGTGCAAAGCCTCGCTTTCATGTTAGTTTCAATTGTGCAGCTGAACAATAAAGCCACCACAGCAGAAGCTGTCTATCTGTCACCTCCCTGTGTCTGTCTATTGCCTTCTCTGCTAGTCCAAACATAACATTTCTCTATGTCCCTTTTCCCATTATAGAATAATAGAATATTAGGGTTGGAAGAGACCTCAGGAAATCATCTAGTCCAGTCCCCTGCTCAAAGCAGGACCAACACCAACTAAATCATCCCAGTCAGGGCTTTGTCAAGCCAGGTCTTAAAAACCTCTAAGGATGGAGATTCCACCACCTCCCTAGGTGCTTCACTTTCCAGTGCTTCACCACCCTCCTAGTGAAATAGTATTTCCTAATATCCAACCTAGACCTCCCCCACTGCAACTTGAGACCATTGTTTCTTGTTCTATCATCTGTCACCACTGAGAACAGCCTGGCTCCATCCTCTTTGGAACTCCCATTCAGATAGTTGAAGGCTGCTATCAAATCCCCCCTCACTCTTGTCTTCTGCAGACTAAATAACCCCAGTTCCCTCAGCCTCTCCTCATAAGTCATGTGCTCCAGCCCCCTAATCATTTTCGTTGCTCTCCGCTGGACTCTCTCCAATTTGTCCACATCCCTTCTGTAGTGGGGGGACCAAAACTGGACACAGTACTCCAGGTGTGGTCTCACCAGTGCCAAATAGAGGGGAATAATCACTTTCCTCAATCTGCTGGCAATGCTCCTAGTAATACAGCCCAATATGCCGTTGGCCTTCTTGGCAAAAGGGCACACTGCTGACTCATATCCAGCTTCTTGTCCACTGTAATCCCTAGGTTCTTTTCTGAAGAACTGCTGCTTAGCTAGTTGGTCCCCAACCTGTAACAGTGCATTGCCTCAGCTCTCAGGTGATCCTTGTTTGGGGGAAGTCACTCATTTCAGGGCCAAAGCTACCTGTTTCCCACACTGACTGGATCCCCCTCCTTTGCCTGCTTCCCACAGGCTCCACTTCCCCTCCATTTGGCCGCTCTTCAAACAACTTCATGGATCTCCACACGCCACACACACATCCTGCCTAGGCTGGGGAAAGCTGCACTGGGACATGCCTGAGTCTCCTGGGAGACATCCATGTAATGCAGAATCCATGGTGTCACCTTCCTGATGTTGCAAAGGTGCCAACAAGCCCAAAATTCAATGTCTGAGCCAACCCCTTGGGCCTCACCCACACACTGAAGAGGAAAAGGCACAAGCCCTGGTTTCCTCCACTCAGGTTCCCTAAGGTGGCTGTGGTCACCTGGCACTGGATGCCCAGCCTGGCACAGAGATAGACACGGTTGGCTCCACTCTTCACTACCTGTGTGGCAGAGGGTGGGGGAGGCAGCTGGACCTCTCACTGCTCAGTCTGGCAGCACCTGGAGCTACCTCTCTTAAGCCATGTGAGTTCCCACTCAGCCCCCAGCAGCTGGCTCTGGGGAGAAACACAACGGGGCCTTTAAGGGGTTCCTTAAAGTGTGTGATTCTCACCTTGTAATCCTGGGCAGCCTCCTCTATGGGGACCACAGCATGAGTGCGGTGAGCCCAGGACTCCCTGCAAATCACACAGATGGCTTCTCTGTCCTCCTCACAGAAGAGTTGGAGCTTCTCCTCATGTATCTCACAAAGATTCTCCTTCTGCGCATTCCCTGGCTTTAACCCCAGTTTTTTTATGTTCTCTACAATATCAGCGAGGTGCTTGTTGGGGCGGAGTTTTCCTTTCTGGAAGGGAGCTCGGCACTGGGGACAGGGGATCATTGTGCCTGATTCAGCCTCCCTGTAATCACTGTACTGGGTGATGCAGGCTCGGCAGAAGTTATGCCCACAGTCTATGGTCACCGGCTCTGTCAGATACTCCAGGCAGATGGAACAAGTGGCTGCTTCTAACACTTCCTCTGTGGGAGCTGCTGAGGCCATGGCTGTCTGTGTCTTGTTGATGGCCGGTCCCCTTGCTGCTTGGATCAGCTCTTCACATGCACAGAATGAGGTGAGGGAATGAGGGTGGGGGTGGGAGTGGGGGGAGTGTGTCAGAATAGATGGGAAAGTGAAATGGGGTGAGATGGAGAGAACAGATGAGAAAAGATTATTGACCTTCTGTAGGTTATTAGAGCTCGTGTGTGTGTGTGCGTGTGTGTATATATATACACACATATGAGGCTCTAATAAAATCATATTGGTAGATCCAATGGATTTAGAGCACTTTGTGACAATCAGCTCTTTATTGCTGAGGGAGAGCGATATCTGAGCAATGCCTTCACCAAATGACCACAACTTGCACCACTAACTCTACCCCTGCCCCTAATAGGACACAGCAATATTTAAAGGATACACGTGGATTTTAGAGAACTTTAAAATATCGACTGTTAAAGAAAAAGCTCTGCCCTTCAGACAAAGTTTCCAACAGAAGCCCATTTCCTGAGGCAGACGGGGTAATAGTGCACAGCAGACAGTCTCTAGGTAATTGCTCTTCTCTGATCCCTGCAGCATGTTGCCTTGAGCTACCCAGTGACTAACATCGGCTGTGCTTCTATACACTCTCCTGTGACAGAGCAGCAGCCCTGCTACACGTGTCTCTGCAGCACCAACACCCAGGCTTGAGACAGTTACTAGCTGGAGCTAACTTTACCAATTATGAACTTTTACAGTATTGCTTGCCCAAAGGGGCACCAGGTGCCAGGCATTAGCTGAGATCAATCCTCAGCAGCTGGTATCAATTTGGGTAGAATCAGAGCAATAGGCTGAGCCCCAAGTTTGTGTAAAAATATTATAACCAGAAAATAGAACAAGGAGTACCTGTGGCACCTTAGAGACTAACAAATTTATTTGGACGTAAGCTTTCGTGGGCTAAAACCCACTTCATCAGATGCATGCACTGGAAAATACAGTAGGAAGATATATATACACAGAGAACATGAAAAAATGGGAGTTGCCATACCAACTCTAACAAGACTAATCAATTAAGGTGGGCTGTTATCAGCAGGAGAAAAAAAAATTTTTTAGTGAGAATCAGGATGGCCCATTTCAAACAGTTGACAAGAAGGTATAAGTAACAGTATGGGAAAAAATAGCATGGGGAAATAGTTTTTACTTTGTGTAATGACCCATCCACTCCCAGTCTTTATTCAAGCCTAATTTAATTAATGTCCACAGCATCAGAGGCTCATTCTCCTGCACATCTACCAATGTGATATATGCCATCATGTGCCAGCAATGCCCCTCTGCCATGTACATTGGCCAAACCAGACAGTCTCTACACAAAAGAATAAATGGACACAAATCAAATGTCAAGAATTATAATATTAAAAAAACAGTTTGAGAACACCTCAGCCTCCCCGGACACTCAATTGTAGACTTAAAAGTCACAATTCTTCAACAAAAAAACTTCAAAAACAGACTCCAACAAGAAACTGCAGAACTGGAATTAATTTGCAAACTGGACACCATTAAATTAGGCTTGAATAAAGAATTTCCCCATGCCAATTTTCCCCCTATTGTTATTCACACCTTCTTGTCAACTGTTTGAAATGGGCCATCTTGATTTTCACTACAAAAGCTTTTTTTCCTCCTGCTAATAATAGCCCACCTTAATTGATTAGTCTCGTTAGAGTTGGTATGGCAACCCCCATTTTTTCATGTTCTCTGTGTGTATATATATATATCTGCCGGCTGTATTTCCCAGTGCATGTATCTGATGAAGTGGGTTTTAGCCCTCAAAAGCTTATGTCCAAATAAATTTGTTAGTCTCTAAGGTGCCACAAGTACTCCTTGTTCTTTTTGCTGACACAGACTAACATGGCTACCACTCTGAAACCTATAACAAGAAAATGTTACTGTCACTTTTTTGAGGAGGTGGGGCCCTGCCCCCTGGGAAACCTTACTCGGATAACTTTTTACATTTGAACCATAAACACTAGCCCAGACCTGCAGAAGGCACAGTAGTTTTCAAGACAATCCACAGCAGCATTTAGAACATATAGCATTTAAAAGACCAGGTGTTAAACATAAACTTGCTTCAACCTTATCTGTAGGGTGCTGTCACCCAGTGGAGGAAACCAGAAACAGAAGAGCAGATACTGGGTGGAGTCAGCAAGATTGTCAGCACCAAGGGAGGGATTCTTAAACTGAAACCACACCACTGAATCAGTCTCTGCCCTCCTCTGGGAGACACTGGCAGCCTCCTTCCATACTGGATTTCACTGGCCATGGATCCACAGATTTTGGAGCAGAGGCCCCCAGCACCTCCTAACAGGGATGGTTCATTGCATGATTTTGGGAAGAAGCTCAGACAGGGGTGCTGGACAGGGGGGAGAGGGTGGAGGGGAGCAAGCAGGGGGCTGGGTCTTGGGGGAAGAGGCAGCGTGGTGGCAGGGCCTCAGAAGAGGCGTGCGAGTGGCCTTGTGGGGAGTGGACAGCATGAGGGTGGGGGCTCATGGAGAAGAGATGATGCAGGGGCAGGGCCTTGGGGGGAATGGGCAGTGAAGGGCAGAACCACATTTGGGTGCTGAGGGTCTCCCCACTTTTAGGGAGCTTCCATCGCCCCTGGGAACCTGCAGTTCACCTTGGTTTCCATGGGGGCTGGGGCCTCTCATCAAGTCTGAGGTGTTGGGACAGAAAAGGGGGTTGTGAACTGAAGACTCAGACTGGTCACTCTGAATCCACTCAGCTTTACTCACAATGGGCCAGTCCCAGGAAAACCAACTTCCACAAAAATTCATAACTTTTCTGAGTATCACTTATCCCTAGCCTGACCCCTAATAGGGTTCTGCTGAACCCAGTGCCATTTGAGAGCATCTGCCTCTCCTTGGTCTGCCACTAACCCCGGCCCCACTCTTTGAGTGCCTGGGGCCAGGCTGCATCCCCCATCACGGGCTCCTGGGAAGGAGGGAGAGAATACTGGACTGCGGCCTCTGCAATCTGGGGAATCAGCCCCAGTGACTCCAGTGGGCAAGTCCTGTGTGTTTTCCTGTCCCTGCCCTGTGACGTGTCTGTCACTCTCCATTTGCCATGTGTGGTCTAGGCTTTGCTGTTCCTGCTCCAGGTGTTTCAGGCACAGGCAGATCCCTGGATCCCTGGACGACCGTCCTGAGCCGGAGCCCCCAGGAAAGTGACTCTGCACAAATGGCCCCTCTTCACCCCACCTCTGCTCCCAGGGGTCTATGAGTCCCAGAGCTGCTGCCCTCCCTGACCCCCCAGCCCAGGCTCTGCTCTCGAGTATCTGCAGGAGCCGAGCCAGCTCCGGGAGAGCGAACACCCTGGGCCAGGCCAGGGACGGAGTCTCCCAGCCCGAGGGGAGGGGAGAGGGGGAAGGAGGGAGAAGGCGAGATGGAGACTTAAAAGGGCAGCAGGGGAATGAAGTGGGGAGGGAGGTTCCCAGCTCTGCCTGGCTCCACGGGCGATGTGATGAGGAATGGCATTGGCAGAGGAGGTCTCCAGTCCCTCTGTGCAGATGCCCCAGGGCCCGAATGAAGAGATGGTGGGGGTGGGGCCAGTCAGTCCTTACCGGCTGTCTCCGGACTCAATGTCTCCCCAGCTCTGTCTGTCCCTGGGAGCTGGAGCTGCCAGGCCCCCTGTGCTTCCCTCAAGCTTGGTGCCGCTCTGGAGTGAGCAGCCCTGTGTCCTCTCCACCCACAGGCACCACCTACCACTGGGCCTGGGGAGAGAACCGCCCTCCACCACAACAGCCTGTCCCTGTCAGGGTGTGTCCTCCCCCCACTCCCACTCTGCACGGGGCAGATGCTGTGCAGACTTGTCAGATCACACAGGCCAGTTGGCAGCTTCCTCACATTCGCTTGGCCTGATTCTCCTGCTTGCCCCCGTGTGAACCAGGAATGACAGGTTTAATTTCACTTCCTTGTTCCCATAAAAGTGCTGCCCTAACAGCAACCGGGCATTTCCCTTCTGCCAACTGCCTCCTGCTGCGGGTGAGTTGGGAATAGTCATTGTGACAAGGAGCCATTGCCATCCTCATGTCAGCCCGTTCCTGCAGCTTGGCCTCTTCTCAGCTACAGCCAGTCGCTCCAGCTGCTCTCGGTAAGGACGCTATACAGGGAACAATTGTGTATGTGAGCATCACATCTCTCACGCGTCTGGCTATCCCTGCACACACCTTCTGTGTCTGTTACAGAACCCAGTGTCCATCACCACAGTATCTCGACTGACATTACAAAGCAATCGCTCAGTCTGAGGATCAGGATTGTCCCCTTGTCTCATCACTTGCTGAGACATGTGAGCACTAATCTCCCCCTCCCTCTGCGTCTCCTCCATTATTACTGTATTACAGTAGCACCCACAGGCCCCAGCTCAGACCAGCGCCCCACTGTGCTAGGTTCTGTAGCCCTGATTTCCATATGGGAGCAGATGGAGGGACTTATCCAAATCACAGCACCCGTCAGAGCCAAGGCTGGGAATAGAGCCCAGGACACCTGATTGTCAGTTCTGTGTCCTATCCACTAGTGCACACGGCCTGCCCTTTCCTTCAGGGGTTGCTGTGGGGAGCTGCTGTGCAGAGCTGGGCCAGGCAGTTTGCTCTGACAGTGGTTAGGTCCGTGCACATTCTCCAAGGCCATTGTGTGGGGTGGGGGAGGAAGGAGGTTCCAGAGCTGGGCACCTGTCATTGAGCAGGCCCTGTCCCCAATTCACTGGTCCCAGCTGCTGCAGCAGATCGGGTGCATGGGGAGAGAAGGGGGTTTTGAGAATTGGGGCCCAGTTCGTTTGTGGATCTGGCCCCTGCAGTGAGGCTCAGTGGGAGTTGGGCAGGGTTTGGGAATGGCAGGGTGATGGGGGTCTCATCCCCAGTGTTAGGTAGAAGATGGGCTGCCACATGCGGCATCATCTGAAGTTTTCTCATGGTATTTACTGGTTAGATCCACCAGAATCGGGGCCTCCTTTTCCACCTCTGATCTGCATCCCTGCATGCCGCAGGCATCTGCTGAATTCCCCTTTGCCCATGGGAAAGTGAGCAGCAGAACCTGGGCCAACGCTCAGGATCTCTAAGCCTCAGGGCACCGTGCACAGTGTGGATTTTAACTCTCCAGAGTAACAATACAATACAGTGCAATACAATTAATAATTTCCAGGGCTCCGTTTTTCCCCATCACTTTTCCCTTTTTTTCCTATTCCACTCAGTGACTTTTCCAAAGTTGAGGAAGTTGTGGTGTACTGAGGACTGTGTGGGAAGTCCAGGCCATCACAGTAAGAACAGGGGATGGGGATCCCCTGGTGCTGCATGCAGTTGTCAAAGTTAGACTCGGGACTCACAGTTTTTCAGACCACTCTGTTTTATTAGCACAGCGCTCTGCTAACACCCAGATAATGTCAGCACCATGCAAGACACAAACTATCTTGTTTATACAGATAAAAGGGGGAGAACTTAACAAGATAACAAAGGAAGCAGAATCTGATAAGTTTACCTGGGCTAGACATGTATATCTTATTTCCTTATTAACTATTACCGATCTTCTATTAATGTTTCGCCATTAGCACCATTGTTTATGCCTAACGTTTCTTTTCCTGGTACCTGTATTTCAACATTTCCTATTTATGCTTAAAGGTACATACAACATTTCTTTAATCCATTCTTATTTTTACAATATAATTCATTCGGCTTTCACAATCCCTCCTTTTGGTCAAGCTACGCCATGACCAACATTTTACTGGATTCCACATATTAACCTTTATTTATCTCTTTGTTCATTAGCGATATTCAAAATCATCATATTAGCGCTCTGTTTTGGGGCAGTCACCTGGGTGGCATGCCTTACACAATTTTGGATACAACAGGAGCCTAACTGAAAACATACAATAATTATTAGGAGTCCAAACAGGATAGTCAGGGCTCCCTGAAACAACCAGTTTCCTATGCCAAAGAAATTGAACAGGTTACTTAGCCACTTCCATTAAGAACAAAGCTCTTTATGGGGAAGATATGTGATTTGTTCTAAGTGGCTAGCACGATTTATTACCTCATTGGTGTTGTTTTCCAATGAGAGCAAAGTACCCTCCTTTGGCCGCCAGCACTATGTCCAATATTGATGGTTTTGGAGGGCTATCTGTCGGATCTCCCCTGTTTCTTTGGCCAGGGCTCTTAAACTTTCCCTGGTTTCATTTGCCATTATTTTAACTACTGCTTGTAACCTCAGGAGCCTTTTTGCATGGTGTATTACTCCCCTAAGTGGGATAAAGGAACTGCCAATAGTCTCTTCCCAGGTGTCATTGCTGTTCCATATTGTGTTAAACGGACGAGGTCCCCCAGTGAGGTCTGAGAGGCGCATGTTGGAGGCAGGGCCCTTCTGGTTCTGACAACCTCAACTGAGGGCACTGCAGTTACGGTTTTACGTCCACCAGGCAGCAGGCGCTAGGCTTGCTACTGCTTCTTCTTGGGCCTTGCTTTAGGTCGTCGTCTGCTTCTGGCAACCCTTAAGAGAGCGTAGATTGTAAGTTTTCCAGGCTGTTCCTCTACGTCTTCTTCTGGAGTCAAAATTGACTCTGCGTGGTCCTGAGGTGATGATTGGTTCACTGGGGGTGGTGCATTCTTACACTGCGAAGCATGTATCCACTCTGTGATGCCAGACAGTTTAACAGCTGTCTGGGTAGTAAGCAGTACCTGATGATTCTTTGATGCTCTTTAAGTCTCTTTGCTTCTTTCCTTGACTCTGGCTATAACAATGGCCTTCACACCTTATCTTTTCCTGATGCATACATTTCTCATTCACACAAACAGATTGAGAATATAAACAGTAGTATTTTATATTGAGCAAAAAGGCATTGCAAATGAAACCTTGCTAAGTTTTACAGTTAATAACCAAGACAACTTACATTGAGACCCAGGCCTTCAATGTTTCTCTAATTTACTTAAACATAGACACAATAGAGAATCCTGTCTCTTACTAACTAAATCTTAAAACGAAGAGTTAAGAGAGGGCCCAATTTGTAATGCATATGGGAAAACAGAATCTTATAGTCCCAGAGGGTCATTTCTTTCTGTTATTTAAAAAGGGTGGCTAGCAGGATGAAATCAAATCATACATTAATTCTTATGGGACATTATAAAATCCTGCTCCTACATATCCCCCTTTTGACACTAAGATTATTAATCGCCAGTGTCACTTCTTATTTGGTCCTCGTAACAGAAAATACTGGGAGGTGATTTGGGCCTGTGGCTCTAGCTTTGCACACATTTGTTTTATCCAACAGCACATTTTAAACATTTCAATTAAACACATACAATTTAAAACCAAAACCAATTAGCGGTAGTAACATTAGTAAGCCAGTAGTTGTGGGAGACTATCCAGAAAATATGTTATACCAATGGTAAGCTGTTATGTTTTTCTGCAGTGGCAATTCTTAACATGTTCCCATTTGTGTGTATAATATGAATGGTTCGGTTTTTCACATTTTTTTTTCTAGGAACTATGTTACCTTTTTACCTTGTAACAGATGATTGGTAACTTTTTGCCATTCAATGCCAAGATTGATAGAGAATTTAGCTAAATCAGTGCGCACAGTAAGTTGAGACTTTTTGGCTGTGGCAAATAGTAAATGTGATTATTGGTAAACACAGTACTTACATTACATGTACATTTGTCTACTGGTGGGTTGCTAACACTTTCATTCTTTTAAAACACTTCTTTCCAAGAATTAACACATACACATTGCCCACTATATACTACTTTGGTCTAATTATTATTTTTATCCCACATACAGGATCCTAATGAGATGTCTTTACTACAGGGCTTTGGAGCAACAGGCATGGATAAGCATACCCACTTTTGAGGAGTCCACTTGGTACAACCTCTGGTGTCCAATAGTTTCCCTTCCTCCCCAGGCCACTGGCTTGAGGTCCAGGACAGCCAGAAAGATCCCAGGTGCAATC
>ML123162.1:3356539-3395309 GCA_003846335.1 Cuora mccordi
TTGCCATAGCAACAGAAACCATGACAACCAAATACACAACAAACTGTACGAAGAATTGAGTTGTTGCCACCTGCAAAATCGATGATGGCCATTGTACAGTTTATTCATACCAGCAAACTTGTTGATATCTATCCTAATGTGTACGTTGCCACTCATATTCTACTGACAATTCCTGTAACAGTAGCATCAGGAGAACGGAGTTTCTCAAAACTAAAGCTCATTAAAAACTATCTCTGCTCTACAATGAGTCAGGAACACTTGACTGGTCTTGCTATTCGTGCAATTGAACAAGCCATCACTTTGTTTTTGTCATACGATGACATTATTACTGATTTTGCAGCCAAAAAAGCCAGAAAGATTGCTTTTAATTAAAAACAAATCCTTGTTTCAATACCTCTTCATATAAATTTCCAATAAAATGTTGACAAATTTAAAAAGATATATTATTTGCATTATTCTGTCAAACCAGAATTTTTTCTATAGGGCTACTTCTTTAGTGCTAGTCCATCAGCATTAATGTGCTTAATTAAGTTAAATTGGCTTTAATAACATGCATGTGGCAAATTTTCCAATACTGTAAGCTTATGTTTGTGTTGCTAGGAGCAAGACAGGCACAGGGGTTAGGGTGACCAGATGTCCCAATTTTATAGAGACAGTCCCCCACCCCGTCCCAATGTTTCACACTTGCTGTCTGGTCACCCTAACAGGGGCACCAGTTTAATAAGCCTGCCTAGGGCACCATAAATCCTAAGGATGGCCCTGGTTACCAGAGTGAATAACACACAGAGTCAGTGTCACCAAGAAACATCACCTGCAGCTCCTGGTCCCGGACAGTCTCTCTAGGACCAGGACCCGTCCCCCCTGCCTCCCTCCCCCCCCATCTTCCTCTTGATACTGGGGGGGGGGACGGGGCTCTCTAGAACTAGCCCCAATCTCTGTAGAAACTCTTTTCCCCCCTCCCGGGGATCTGCCAGTCTCCTTTCTGCCCACTGATACTGTGGCTTCTATGCAGGTCAACCCCTTGCTGCTGAGAGAAGCTGCCCCTGCCCAGGGCAACTGGGGCCCCAGGAGGCAGGCTCTGGGGCAGGGGGCTGCAGTGCAATCCCTTGATCGCTAGGACCCAGGAGCAGCTGGGATGCGGCCCATCACTGGGGTCACTCAGTCCAGGCAGCAGGAAGTGAATCGCTCGCCCTGCAGTGACTCTGGGGCACTGTGGGGAGCCCGCGCTCCTTGCAAGATCAGGGCCGCCCAGAGGGGGGGGCAAGAGGGGCAATTTGCCCCAGGCCCCGAGCCCCACAGGGGCCCCCACCAGAGTTTTTCAGGGCCCCTGGAGCGGGGTCCGGGGGGCCCGGAAAACTCTTGTGGGGCCGGACGCAGGAGCTTCTTCGCTCCTGGTCTTCGCCGGCGGTGGGTCCTTCCGCTCCGGGGCGGAAGGACCCCCTGCTGGCGAATTACCGCTGAAGATGGAGCAGGACCCGCTGCCAAAGCGCAGCCCGGTCTTCGGCGGTAATTCGGCGGCGGGGGGGCCCCCGCCACGGGTCTTCGGGGCACTTCAGCGGCGGGTCCCGGAACGGAAGGGCCCCCTGCCGCCGAAGACCCCGGGCCCCCGGAATCCTCTGGGCGGCCCTGTGCAAGATCCCCAAGACCCGGCGGCGGCTGCTGCTGGGACCTCGGAACGGGGAATCTCCAGCACTGACATCCCCGCTGCTCCCAGGAGCCTCTCGCAGGGCAGAGCCCCCAGCCTGGCCAGGACCCCCCTTCCCGCGCCCCAGTCCCTGCTCCCAGGGCCGGCACCACTTGGAGGGAAGGTAGAGACCTGCCCATCCCCCCAGGGAGCGGTGCCCCCCGGGCTGCAGGGGGAGGCTTTGGCCCCAGGCTGCTCCCAGCTGCAGTCCCCTGCGCACATCTCAGCCCGGCTGCTGGCAGCGATGGAAACCGGGCGCCGCCAGCTCTTCACCCTGCACCGGCTGCTCCCCCCGGGCTCCGCATCCGCTGCGCGAAGCGGGGGTCGGGGGCTAGAAGCGGGGGTAGGGGTGGGGGATGGGAAGCGGGGGGAGGGGGTCAGAGTCCGGCTCCGGTCCCAGGAGCTCCGGCACCACAGGTAGAGCGCGGGGTAGCGACCGCTCTGCGGAGCCCTGCGCTGGGGGAGGGGCGGGGCTGAGGCTGAACACGACACCGGCAAGAGCCCGGCCCCACCTCTCTCCAACGGCGCAGCCCCGCCCGAGGCCATCCTGGGTGGGCGGGAGCGTGAGAGAGGCTCGGTTGGGCTGCGTCGCGCCCCGAGTCCGGCCGCCCATGGAAACGCCCCGCGGGGACACCCCAGGGACCGGGGGCGGGAGCCGTCTGGGTTTAATATTCATTACCGAGAGGCGGGGTTGGATCGCCTGGGGCTGGAATAGCAGGTGGGGAGCAGCTTGGGAGTCAGGGCCCAGCAGCATCACCATAGACTGTCAGGGTTGGAAGGGACCTCAGGAGGTAGCTAGTCCAATCCTCTGCTCACAGCAGGACCAAGCCCCAGTTTTTGCCCCAGATCCCTAAACAGTCCCCTCAAGGATTGACCTCACAACCCTGAGCTGGGGTGGAGCTGAAATACTGGGTGCAGGCTGTGAATAAAAGCTTACAAACTGCTCCCTGGATCAGCCTCTTCCCAGAGTGACTCCCAGCCAGACTCATTGTCACTGGGAAACATGTCCCCTGTCTCTGAGGTCCGGGCAGCCTCTCGGGGCCAGGAACCATCACCCCCAAGTCCTGGTCTCCGTTCTGTCTGCCCGTTGTCACAGTGTCTTCTATGTAGGATGTCTCTTTGGTGCTCAGAGGCGCTGCCTGTTCCTAGGGAATGTGGTTCCCCAGAGAGGGAGAATTTGGGACAGGGCTGGGACAGAAACCCCACAAGGAACACACTGCTGCAGACAGACTGGCCTGCCTCCAGGCACAGCTTGGCTCTGAATCTCAGCCTGCTCTAGCCAGCCAGGATGGGTGAATAGAAAGAATAAAACTAAGGGTCATTGCTAAGGCAGAGGAGGCCACTGTCAGGCCCTGTGCTGAGGGTACTGGAGCCCTAGAGTTAGCTGGGTTTCCTGGGGCACATGATGCTGCCTCCATTGTGATCTGGGAGTCCAGACTAAGCAGTTGCTGCATGATCTGTGCTGGGACAGACTATCATTAAAGACCCTCTGTGCCCAGCCGGGAGGAGGAGGGACTTTCTCTTGTGGCTGGAGCTAGCCCTCTACGGCAGCCCTGGGCTCTGCTGGCATCAGTTCCTGAGCCAGAAACTCCAAGTGATGAGAGAGACCTGGGGGAAGGGACAGGCGGGAAAGTGAGTCTGCACAAACCTCCTCTGTCTGTGAGTCTCACAGCTGCTGCCCCCTAACACACCGAGGCTCACACTCCTGTTAGCAGTGGCAGTAGCTACAGGAGAAGAAACACCCACAGGAATGGCAAGACAGTAACCAGCTCTTCCATGCAGAAGGGACACAGGAGAGACTAGAAGGGGCAACAGGAGCAATAAGCAGGGAGAGAGGTTCCTGGTTCCCAACCCTGCCTAACTCCATTTCCTGCAGCACTCCGGAGTGGATTGACTTTCCTGGGAAAGTGAGGAGTAGAGAAAGGAAAAGCCAGTTCCTGCCTCTGCCTAGTCCCTGTGCTGCTGGGGGAAAGTGGCGCCTTTGATTCTGTTCTTTTCTAGCGTTTGGCTCGGAGACACTATTACTGGGGGGTTTAAAAGTGTCAGGTGGGTTTGATCCCAATGGGAAGGTTCAGGTCTATGTTGTAATAACGTAACTGAAGGTTTTCCCAGTATGGAGGAGTTGAGTGTCTGTCCGCAGGAAAAGCCTGGGAGGATCAGGGTGTAAAGTTGACTAATGATAATTTGAGAACATCCCCAATTGTCTTTCTAACCTTGACAGGCTGCAGAATAACAACCACATTTTGCTCCAGGTCATTCCATCTTCCTAGGGGACAAGGAAGGGAAATGGCTGTGGTGGATCCAGTTCAGGTAGGGGATTTTGTCAGGAGTTGCTGGGGAGGGTGGTTGTAGAGAAGGAGGGGCAGGAAATACACAGGGTGAGGCAGGGATGGGGGTTGGGTGTGATAAACTTGCCTGGACATGCTCAGCCTAGGGCATGATTTATGAACAGGCCTGTGATAGTTGCGGGGGTTCCCTGCCCAGAGCTCTGCTTTCCACATCAGCCTGTGCCTAGTAGGTGCGTGGTAAATGAGAAGACCCTGCCCTCCTCCATCTGCTGGGAGGGACAAAGTGCTCTCACCTTCTCTTTGTTACTTGGAGTCTCCTGGCCACTGTGAGCAGAGTGGGGGTAGGATTCTTCTCCACTGGCCCTCCCAGAGCTGTCCTATTTTTGAGTTTCTTCCCTCATGAATAGTGGGATTCTGTCTGGGGCATCAGGAACTGAGTGGGGAGCACCTGTTGTTTCAGATGCCGGTGACCTTCGAGGAAGTGGCTGTGTATTTCACTGAGGGGCAGGGGGCTCTGCTGGACCCAGGTCAGAGAGCCCTCTACACGGACGTCATGCAGGAGAATTATGAAACTGTGACCTCGCTGGGTAAGGATTTCTTTCCCCTCAGCTTCCTGAAGCCATGGGGTCTGCATTTCTGCATTTGGTCAGGTTCTTCCCTGATCAGTTAGATTAGATGGGAATAAGTCACATAGTTTACAACTCCAATGTGAGAGTGCCATTCACCTCCAAACCCCCTATAATGGGATAGGGAGTCATGAACCTAATGGACATGCTAACTCATCCCCATCCCTCCAGCTTTCATGGGAGCAGAAGCAGTGTATTATCCTATCTGCATAAATTCTCACTCACACACTGGATCTCTGTGCACCTACCTTCCTAGAACTAGCTCCATGTGTGGGGAGGGCTCTGGGCTCTGGGGGTTTTAGACATAGGCAGAGGTTTAACACGAGAGCTATTTGTGCCTCAGCAAGTCCCCCAGAGCACACATATCCTAAAAACTCCTAGTGAGGGTGTGAGAACTCCCCCTCCCCCAGACATTTGCTTCTCCCAAGGGGGCTCAGTGACCATGTTCCCATCTGTTCAGATCCCACCCCTTCCCAGGAAATCATGGGGTCAATTTAAACTCAAGATGTGCCCTTTGTGACAAATACTTCACCAATCCTCCGTGCTTGTTTTCACCTGCTGAGCAGGATTCCCCCTTCCCAAACCTGACCTGATCGCCTGGCTGGAAGCAGGGGAAGAGCCGTGGATCCCAGATCTCCAGGCCTCCGAGGAAAGGAAGATCCCAAGAGGTATGCACACAGGTGAGGAGTCAGTGACACTAACACAGAAACTATATGGCAAATGGAGGAAAAAACTGAAAATCCCCAAAATGTGGTGTGAGCCCCCTCAGTTCTGCCTCATCTCACACAGAAGGTATTGCATCATCGTGGCAGATATCGCCCATGCCTTCCCACCTACCTGTTAGCTGTCAGGAGTTTTCTCCTTGACTTCACTTCCCTGTAAGTGTTCAGATGGGATGTGGAGAGAGAATCCAATTCCTTAGTCTCCACAACAGTTACTGTGTTTTCACTCTTTTCTGTTCCCCTTTCTGTCCTTTCTATCAGCCCAGGCACTAACTCCTGCCTGGATTCTCTCTCTCTCCCTCAGCAGGTGATGAGACAGTGAGTAAGGGTAATCCACAGCAGGAAGATCCTGATCAAGTGGAACTCCAGAGGACCTTTTTGAGAAGAGCTGAAGGGAATTTTTCCCAGTGCTTGGAACAGAGAAAAGTCTGGAGTAATTGCCACAAGTCAGAGAGGAAGCTGGGGAACTGCCAAACTAAGAAATTGGATGAATCCATCAAATGTGGAGGAGGAGGAAAGGATCCCAATGAAACCACAGCCCAGCAGACAAATCACAAAGAAAAGAAATCCTGTAAATGCTTGGACTGTGGGAAACACATCAGTCATCACTCAGGGCTTATTAACCATAAGAGAATCCACATGGGAGAGAAACCCTGTACGTGCCTTGAGTGTGGGAAAAGTTCAGTGCACCATCTGCCCTTATTGTACATCAGAGAACCCACACAGGAGAGAAACCCTTTAAATGCTTGGACTGTTTGAAAAGTTTCAGTCGGAGTTCAAGCCTTATTAACCATGGGAGAATTCACATGGGAGAGGGACCATATAAATGCCTTGAGTGTGGGACAAGTTTCAATGTACCATCCGCCCTGATTGTACATCAGAGAACCCACACGAAAGAGAAACCCTTTAAATGCTTGGACTGTGGGAAAAGTTTCAGTCGGCGTGCAAATCTTATTGCGCATCAGAGACTGCACACGGGAGAGAGACCCTATAAATGCTTGGACTGTGGGAAAAGCTTCAATGAGAAATCAACTCTGATTAAACATCAGAGAACCCACACAGGGGAGAAACCGTATAAATGCTTGGGCTGTGGGAAAAGCTTCAGTCAGCACTCACATCTTATTAATCATGGGAGAATCCACACAGGAGAAAGACCCTATACATGCTTGGACTGTGGGAAAAGCTTCAGTCGGCGTTCATATCTTATTAACCACAGCAGAATCCACACAGGAGAGAGACCCTATAAATGCTTGGACTGTGGGAAAAGTTTCAGTCAGAACTCAAACCTTATTAGACATCAGACTATTCACACAAAAGAGGAAACCCATCAATGCTTGTATGATGGGAAAAGCTTCAATCCCGGCTCATACCTTCCTAAACATCAGAGGATTCACACGGGATAGAATCTATAAATACCTCAACTGTGGAAAAAGTTTCATTCAGAGAATGAACCTTGCTTCACATCAAACAATCCACACAAGAGAGAGAACCCATAAATACTTGGACTGTGGTAAAAACTTCATTAACTGCAGGAAAAGCCTCTCCCAGTGCAAAGACTCCAGCCTGGCCAGGACCCCCCATTCCCGGGCCCCAGCCCCTGCTCCCAGGGAGGGCACCACTTGGAGGGAAGGTGCCTCCTGATTCCACCCTGGCTGCAGGGGGAAGGTGTGATTGAGTTGACTGTGATTCCCTGCCCTGTGCCTAGGAAAGCTGCCACCAGCTCCCATTGTTTTCAGGGCACATGAAGCCAGCCCATGCCGTGGGGAGGCCTGGGACAGCGACACCTGGGGGATATAGGGGTGTGGGAGTGGAGAAACTGCTACCTGTAGTTGTTACTCATATGTAAGGGATTGTAAAAATAACTGGTAGAGTAACTCCTCACTTAACGTTGTAGTTATGTTCCTGAAAAATGCGACTTTAAGCGAAATTATGTTAAGCGAATCCAATTTCCCCATAAGAATTAATGTAAATGAGGGGGTTAGGTTCCAGGGAATTTTTTTTCACCAGACAAAAGACTATATAGATATATATATATATATACACACACACACGCAGTATAAGTTTTAAACAAACAATTTAATACCGGTACACAGTGATGATGATTGTGAAGCTTGGTTGAGGTGGAGGAGTCAGAGGGTGGGATATTTCCCAGGGAATGACTTACTGCTAAATGAACTAGCAATTGACTGCGCCCTCAATGGTTAACTCTCTCAACACTCTACAGGGCAGCAGGAAAGGAGGGAGGGCAGACAGAGACACACACCCTGTGTATGAGAAAAAATGCACATTTCCCCTTTAAGTAGCTGACCCCAGGCTTAAGTACACTGTCTTGTTAATTAAATCAGCATGCTGAGACCTGAGACCCGCAGCTACTGCCTAGAAGCTCCCTCATCCCTCCTGCTCTATGGAAGATGGGGTAAGTGGGGTGCAGGAGCAGGGGGGAGGGGGAGACACCCTGACGTTAGCCCCTCTCCCCCAGTACAGCAAGCAGGAGTCTCTGGGCGCAGCTCCAAGGCAGAGGGTAGGAGCAGCACATGGCAGTGGGGGGAGGGACAGCTGCTGCACAGGGAACTTAGGGGAGTGGGTAGCTGATAAGGGGGTTGCTGGTCCACCCTGGTTCCAACCACCCACCAGCTAGCTGCAACAGGCTGCTCTTCTGGCAAGCAGTGGACAAAACAGGCGGCTGCCAAAGACGTTAGAAGGGAGCATTGCACAACTTTAAACAAGCATTTTCCCTAACTGATCAGCAACTTAATATTGAAACAACGTTAACCGGGAGGACTTTAAGTGAGGAGTTCCTGTGTTGTAAGAAACTGTTATCTGATGTAATTTGCTACCAGTAGTAGCGAGAGGTAGCAAATTGTTACCAGTAGCGCAGTTGCTCATAGGTAAGGTTGTTCTTATTTGCTGACTTGTCCTACTTTGCTAAATCTTGACAGTGGTGTGGGATGGAAGCATAAAGTCTTCGGCTTCCAAACGACCCTGCCTGGTGTATGTATGTATCAATTACCTCTTAATAGAGAATTGTAAAAAATAGAGTGAGATCATTTAAACATCCTTTATTTTGCAGCTTAATTTACTGTGCTAACAATGTAGCATCGTGACATTGATACTTGTGCCCAAATGACCTGTGGGTTGGATTCATGTTAGTGGGACGCGGGACCTGTGGAGGATAATTTAAACTCTTTATTTCCTTAGGGTTTGCCTTCAATATACTTATATGCTGGTGTGAGCTCTGACCATTACAGTTCATCAACTCAGCAGGCAGGCAGAGGCACCAATGCACTTGTCCTGTTGCCTGGACTGAGAAAGGTTCTGATCAAAGGGGGTGTAGATTCCAGCAAGCTCTTGGGGTAATATCTCATTGGAGATTAAAGGACTTGTTCAGAAAGAGATTTTGAAGTCTGTAGGGTAAAGATGAGCCAGATGGGTTTGTCTTCATGCAGGTATATTTTATTCTCTGGGAGCTGGGTAGAAAGAAGAGAAGTATTTTGCATTTCCTATTTCCCTTACTGAGGGCCATCTATGCTCACCTGAATGTTTTTCTGGCAGAAGCAGTTCCTATCTACTTATTACAGGGTCAAAATATGGCTGCCATTACACATAGGCATTAGTGCTGCTGGAGGTGAGAAGAGGGCCAAGAAGTCCTTTCACTCCCTCAGCACTCCCATGCATGTGGAAGCTATAATATTGCTGCTGCCTAAGTACCCTGATGGCAAACGGGTAGGGGCAGAAGGTACTGCCAGCTCTACTGAGTACCCCAAAGGAGCCAGGCACTCTGTGCAGTGTATGCTGCTACATCTATCCTGTACTGGTGAGGGCAACCCTCAGTCCCCAGGGCTCCTGGTGGCCTCAGGGCTTCCCCTGGCGTCCATGAGCACAAACACTGCTCCTGCTGCCATTGCTTGAAGATGTACCACCTTCTCCTCCTCCACCCCATTGCTCAAGCTTTAGAGTCAAAACTGAGCCTGCAGGCGGTAAAGTGCTCATGATCTCTGTCATAACTATAAAGGGAAGGGAACAGCCCTCCTGTGTACAATACTATAAAATCCCTCATGGCCAGAGACACCAAAATCCTTTTACCTGTAAAGGGTTATGAAGTTCAGGAAACTGGCTGACACCTGACCCAAAGGACCAATAAGGGGACGAGATACTTTCAAATCTTGGTGAGGGGAAGGCTTTTGTTTGTGCTCTTTGTTTTGGGGGTTGTTCGCTCTTGGGACTAAGAGGGACCAGACATCAATCCAGGCTCTCCAAATCTTTCTGAACCAGTCGCTCATATTTCAAACTTGTAAGTAACAGCCAGGCAAGGCGAGTTAGATTTATTTTTGTTTTCTCATCTTGTAAATGTTCCTTTTTGCTGAGAGGATTTTACCTCTGTTTGCTGTAACTTTGAACTTAAGGCTAGAGGGGGTTTCTCTGGGCTCTATGAAGCTGATTACCCTGTAAAGTTATTTTCCATCCTGATTTTACAGAGATGATTTTTACCGTTCTTTCTTTAATTAAAAGCCTTCTTTTTAAGAACCTGATTGATTTTTCCTTGTTTTAAGATCCAAGGGGATTGGATCTGGACTCACCAGGAATTGGTTGGGGAAAGGAGGGGGGATGGTTAAATTCTCTTTGTGTTGAGATCCAAGGGGTTGGATCGGTGTTCACCAGGGACTCGGTGAAGAGGTCTCTCAAGCCTATCCAGAAAAGGGAGCTAGTACTTGAGAGTGGTGGCAGCAAGATCAGATCTAAGTTAAGCTTAGAAGTATTCATGCAGGTCCCCACATCTGTACCCTAAAGTTCAGAGTGGGGAAGGAACCTTGACAATCTCTATAAAACATGACATAGCATGATTATAACTGTTGCTACTGAGACTCTCAAACTCAGACAAAGCTTAGTGGGGAGGTAAAGAGTTCTATTGAAAAACTGATGTGGTGTTTTCCGTGAGGTGAATAGCTCTTTAGAGGTTCAGGCTTCACCAGCTAAGAAACACATGAGCCAGTGAAGCAGCCTAGCAAAATAAACATATCTACCCTGCGATTTACCTTAGGAGGATAATTGATTCTGAATTCTGCAGCTGACAGAATGTGATATAAACAAATATCACTCAGATCTCTCTATTATTCCCAGAACTTTTGACTCAGCTCTGCACATGTCCAGTCCATTCACACTCCCTACTTTCATCCGGCTTCTCTCACTCAGCACAAAACCAAATGCACACAAGATGAGAGTTTGTCGATGAACCTGCCAGTGAATAGCTACTGCTGCTGGAAATACAGCAGGGGAGTATACTAGACAGATTAAACTAATTAGGCCTCTGGAGACTTTACAAGGGGAATCCAGAAAGTTTATAAATTAGGATTCTGCAGAAAAGTGCAGGGAACTGAGAGCCAGGATTTCCACTGACTTGCTGCATAACCTTGGGCAAGTCACATCGCCTTCTGTGCCTCCAGTTTCTCCTCTCAACTTTCCCCTTCTCTGGTCCAGGGGTAGCAAAGTGTGATGGAGGGGGGTATCTCTGGCACAATTTCCTTTGAATGTGACAGGACATCAACCCGAGAGCACAGCATAAGAAAGTTCAGAGGCAGCAAACCTTTGTGGAGGATTGATGCCCTGTCACAATTTGTTACCATTGTGAAATCTCCATTGTAAATGTGGACACAACTATAGAGAGGTATTTTTTCAAAGTATGAAACCTTTACTATTGTAGCAAGATATAAAAACAAGAACATTTTCATTTCAACAGTTTTTAAAAAACAAGCATCTGGACATATTTATAGGTACAGTTATTAACACTTTTTTCTTTACTGTACAGTAACGTTACATGTCTCTACTTCTAATTTATATTTCAGATGTGTTATTTGAACTATGCACACTTGTATCTGTACTCTTTCTTCTGATCAGTCAGGTTTTCTTCATTGGTTTCCTCAGGAAGGCAGGGAACATGTGCCCACTTCTTACAAGAGTTACACTGCACCTTAGATAAGTAATAGATGAGAAAATGAGATCACAAAACTAACTATGGTACCAGTAATTTCAATTAACTGGTACAATTTACAAAATAATATTCCTTGACCATATAATCATTACTCAAGATACGACTATCAACAGTGGTGGAAATACTTGCTATTGTGGAATAATTACAAGAATCCTGATCCTTAGGCAGGTTATGGTGTTCGGTCAATATGCAACTGGCTACATCTTCGCCCATGAGTTTTGTTCTTGTACTGCAAATAATCATATTCTCCTTACTTATCTGCTCCAGCACATGGTGTGTGTTTCTCATACCACTTTGTGCTTCTTACCATCATGCCATCTTTATTTTTTTCCAAGTCACATAATTGCAGTATAAAGCAGTAGTCCTCCATGCTGTTATGCGATACAAAGCACACGGGATCTTTTCGGGGGGGGGGGGAGGAGGAGGGAGGCAAATACGCCACATTTATTGAAAATACAACAGTTAGCATATACTTTTCAGTCACACACACAAACACTTCTGCCAGTTGATGTTTATAGCTATCAGTCTGTTGTAGCTGGAGTCAATCTAATGGCCAGTTAAATTGAACATGAGTGTGGAGCTGGATTCTGTTGGTCGCGATCCGATGCGCCGAGGCTTTGCAGGACTGAACCCACAGTTCCATGGCAAAACACCCCAGCTTTATAGTTGTAAATTTCCATTTGAGTCCATGCATTTTGCAATGTCATCCTGTAATCATTAGTCAATCAATCCTATAGTCCTTAAGTGCTGTTATCATTTGATGGTTATTGTCGGGCTTACCATCGTTATCTCTTATTTATTGTCTTGCCTTCGGGGGTGCCTGCCTCACCTCTGAGGTCGTCACTGCTGTGTTAGCATGCATGTTTAGCATCAGATACAATAGATGTTTTCTGATTGTCTCCTGGTTTTTCCAAGTCTTTCACTTTTTCTTGACCATCTGAACATTTATGATGACTTTCACACCTTATCTTTTCCTGATGCATGCATTCCTCATTCACACAAACAATCTTTTACAGAAACCTTCAAAGTCAAAGGTATACGGACAGCAGTATTTTATATTCAGCAGAATACATTGTAAATCAAGCCTTGCTAAATCTTATAACTAAAACAATTCACATTGGGGCTTCAAGCCCTCAACACTCCTCTAATCTCCTTAACATGGATACAATACAAGATCCTGTCTCTTACTTATTAAAACCTTAAAGCAAAGAAATGTATATTTAACTAGAGTGCCTAATTTGTAATACATATGGGAAACCATAGTAGACATTATAACTTATCCTAAAACAAAAGGGCAGGGCTGGCGCCAGGGTTTTTGCCACTCCAAGCGGTGGGGAGGGGGGAAAGCCGCAATCGCCAGCAGCTCCACCGCGTCGCTTTCTTCTTCAGCGGCAATTTGGCAGCCGGTCCATCCCTCTGAGAGGGACCAAGGGACCCACCTCCGAATTGCCGCCGAAGAGCCCGACGTGCTGCCCCTTCCCCTTGGCCGCCCCAAGCACCTGCTTGCTGAGCTGGTGCCTGGAGCCGGCCCTGCAAAAGGGTGACCATAATCAGTTGTTCTGGTCAAAAAGGGTGGCTGACAGGATAAAATCAAATAATACATTAATTCTCACAGTACAATTATAAAATCCTGCTCCTATAATCAGTAAAATATAGTATACCTAGACTTTAGTAAGGCATTTGATACGGTCTTGCATGATATTCTTATCCATAAACTAAGCAAATACAATTTAGATGGGGCTACTATAAGGTGGGTGCATAACTGGCTGGATAACCATACTCAGAGAGTAGTTATTAATGGTTCCCAATCCTGCTGGAAAGGTATAACAAGTGGGGTTCCGCAGGGGTCTGTTTTGGGACTGGCTCTGTTCAATATCTTCATCAACAGCTTAGATATTGGCATAGAAAGTAGTTTATTAAGTTTGCAGATGATACCAAACTGGGAGGGATTGCAACTGCTTTGGAGGACAGGGTCATAATTCAAAATGATCTGGACAAATTGGAGAAATGGTCTGAGGTAAACAGGATGAAGTTTAACAAAGACAAATGCAAAGTGCTCCACTTAGGAAGGAAAAATCAGTTTCACACATACAAAATGGGAAGAGACTGTCTAGGAAGGAGTATGGCAGAAAGGGATCTAGGGGTTATAGTGGACCACAAGCTAAATATGAGTCAACAGTGTGATGCTGTTGCAAAAAAAGCAAACATGATTCTGGGATGCATTAACAGGTGTGTTGTGAGCAAGACATGAGAAGTCATTCTTCCGCTCTACTCTGCACTGGTTAGGCCTCAACTGGAGTATTGTGTCCAGTTCTGGGCACCACATTTCAAGAAAGATGTGGAGAAATTGGAGAAGGTCCAGAGAAGAGCAACAAGAATGATTAAAGGTCTTGAGAACATGACTTATGAAGGAAGGCTGAAAGAATTGGGTTTGTTTAGTTTGGAAAAGAGAAGACTGAGAGAGGACATGATAGTTTTCTGGTATCTAAAAGGGTGTCATAAGGAGGAGGGAGAAAACTTGTTCACCTTAGCCTCTAAGGATAGAACAAGAAGCAATGGGCTTAAACTGCAGCAAGGGAGGTTTAGGTTGGACATTAGGAAAAAGTTCCTAACTGTCAGGGTGGTTAAACACTGGTGGTTAAATTGCCTAGGGTGGTTGTGGAATCTCCATCTCTGGAGATATTTAAGAGCAGGTTAGATAAATGTCTATCAGGGATGGTCTAGACAGTATTTGGTCCTGCCATGAGGGCAGGGGACTGGACTTGATGACCTCGCGAGGTCCCTTCCAGTCCTAGAATCTATGAATCTATGTTTCTCTAAATTTTGGTTTACTACTGGTGGATATAACGATATCCAAATAGATTTCACTGCTTTATCAATAGCAATCATTCGCTCCCGCCACTTTTTTAACGGTACTTACAGACATTATTCATACAGATTCACCTTGGAGAACCAAATCTGTGACATATCCCACTGTAGGTGTTTTGAGATAACTCTTTGTGATATGATTTTATTCCACTCTCCGTTATCTTCTCCTATGCTATGGGCCCAGTAAGTATATGTAGCCAAGTTATTACCTGACTCTTTCATTAAAAGAGTTGCTATTTTTCTTCTAAACATAGAAGAAAAACATTATTAGGGCTTCTTGTGTGGTTTCTACAGTACTGATGTCTTTTTGCTATACTAACTAATTTCTGCAAACTAACAACACTTCTAATTAGAAAAAAACATCACAATCATGCATCTTTAACAATCAATATTGAACATTTGGCATTGAATACTTTTAGGATTAGTGGTCCACAGTTGTGCTCAACACTTTGTCTCTTGTGTTCCACTATTTTGGTTTTCCAATGCACTGTGAGTTTTCCAGTTCCTTAGTAGATGAAAGGCCTGAAATGTGAAGGCAGTATTGGAGCCAACTGTATACAAGGGTTTTGCTTTTTCCAACAATTTCTATACATGTTTTGTAACCCTTTCTTTTTTTACTTGCAACCACTGAATGCTCATATGTATGCCCTTAGTTTCATATAATCGTATCAGAGTCTTACGCTACATATATCACTTGATTTACTGTGGCAAGGTTGCTACTAACACCTCATGACTCATGTTAAATGCTAGTGTTTTGTGCCCATGTTCAATGAAATAGTTAGCCATGCTCAAATCACACAAGTTCACTCAATGTCCATTATTAAGCACAGTCAGCACTACTGCATGGTGTTTCTATTTCTCTTTGTAGCTATCTGGAAGATATTATCCTCATTGTTACAATTTTTTAAAACAATTTTCACAATAACACTAGACGTGAACTCTGAAAGTAAGTGTCTCAAAATTACCTCCATTTCCTCAGGAATTTGCTTTCATATGTCATCTCATTACCCAAGGGGTCCATTATTATCAATTCTTTGGTTTCCTTTAATGTTATCTGTAAGTGTACATGCATAAACGTTATTGATAATGTGATAATTTAAACAATTTTCTAATGATTTTTCTAAACATTGCATTCAGATTTTATTTGTAACGTCTCACTAACACACAAGAGAAAATCATATTGTCAATTCCTTGACAACAGTACAGAATATATTCTTTATATTTACATTGCCAAAAGAATAAGTCTTCACACTAGTGCTTTATTTTCTAAACTGCAGTCCTCAGAATTTCAAGACTTACATTACAGTTGCATTTTCATGTATTAAAGTTATTAAAAACCCACAATACAGGAAATTATATCACTGAGGTACACAGCTGTATTTGAATCCTATGTAATAATACATTAAGTGCAGACAATCCCATAGTATAGCAATGGAAAACATCTTACCACAATAACCCAGTGATTTGGTGCATTGAAAGGAAGCAATAATATATCACTTTGAAGAATTCCACTCTGTGGTAATTGAAAAAAGAATTAAAAACTAGCAACCTGGGGGACCGCTAGCTTCTCCAGCAAGCAGGGACGCACAGCCCTTGGCTAGCTGGCTCGCCCCTTTCCTTTCCTTCCTGCCAGCCTATATAGCCCCCTGGCTAATAAGGCCCGAAGGTGCCTCCCTTCTATCAATTAGGCGTGGCATATTCAGCCAGCCCCAATTAATGCTTCTTAACTGGAGCTGGGCTAACAGGGGGCTGGCTGACCTCAGCCCCTCAGTCCTCTCCTCTGTGGGCTCCTCTGGGGAAGTTCCCCACTCTTGGTCAGGTGATCCCCGGCCTCCTCTCCTGGGATTTTTTCTTCCCCCACCCTTAAAATATACATTGCTCTGGAG
The DNA here is from genome assembly GCA_003846335.1 of Cuora mccordi. NCBI lineage: Eukaryota > Metazoa > Chordata > Testudines > Geoemydidae > Cuora > Cuora mccordi. The sequence continues at coordinate 3,372,600 of ML123162.1, forward strand.
GGTGGCTGCCCCCATAGTTCTGCCTCTGGCCGCAGGTCATCACACCCAGTCGCACCCCTGCAGGCCTCTCATCCCCTGTACTGCCTTTACTTTTGGTGGTGGGTCAGGATCCATCCCACTGTCCTGCTGGATCCTCTGCATCTCAGTTTCCCCTGCACCACCCACCGGGTTCTGGGTCCCCCCCGCCCGGGGAGCAGTGTTGTGGGGCAGTTCAATTGCTCCCTCTCCCCTTCAAAGGGGCTCAGGATGGCTGGCTCCCCCATACACCCTTCCCGCAGTTCTGCTTGTTCTGGGTTCTGTTGTCTAAGGGTCTCTTCTTTGTATTTCTGGGACTTTGCTCATCTTCCCCACTTGGGATCCTTGGTCTAGGGATATCTGCTCCCTCCTTTGGGGACCCTCTCCACGTCTTCCTAGGTAGTGGGCCTCAGTCCCTACCTAACATCACCAGGTATGGTATTCCCTGTAGCACCCCAACTTGCCTGCATTTGAAGCGTCCCCTCACTTCAAGGGGCACGTAGGCCACCGAGCAGGACCTCTTGTCCCCATGGATACACTCAAGGGTCATCCTTGACCCAACGATCAACCAGTGCGGCTTCACCAGCCCCTCTGTACAAGTGAACAAGCTGACGTGGTATCTATCAGGCCTGTTTGGGGGTTCCTCCCCATCCTCACTGTGACAGTGGACAGTTTCTGCCCCCCCTCCTTTTGCCCCCCAACCTGAGTCCAGCCACAAAACTCAGCCCACCCACACTCCATATCAGGTCAGTCACATTTTGTGTGTCCAGATCTCCCACACTGCCAGCAAACAAGCTTGACGGGTCTCTCAGGTGCTCCTTGGGGCTCCCCCTTTCTCTCCGGGCCTTTCCCAGAAAAAGGTTCCACCTCTTTCTTCCCCAAAGCCTTGTCTTTACCAGTCGATCTTCCCTCCGGGGACCCTCTGCCTCACTATATTCCTCCGCCAACCTGACGGCTGCCTTGACGGTAACAGGCTGGAGACCCAGATGCGGATGTTCTCGGGGAGGCTCTGCAGCAATTGTTCTAGGGCCAACGTGTCCATCATTTCGTCCACTGTGTGCATCTCTGGCCTTAGCCAGTGTGTGGCCCAGTCCATTAGTCTCTGGGCTTACGCCTGTGGTCGCACCGCCACCATCCATCAGGCCGCCCAGAACTTTTCACAGTACCGCTCCATCAACAGGCCCACCTGGTCTAGAATGACCAACCTCACCACCTCATGGTTCTGGGCTTGCTCGTCGTTCAAGGCCATATAGGCTGCTTGAGCCTCTCCCGTCAGGTATGGAGCCAGTCAGAGGGCCCAGGTTGCCCTCTCCCACCCGGTGCCCGTGGCTACATGCTTGAAGTTTTTGAGAAAGGCATCCAGATCATCTGTCGGGCTGATCTTACAGTCCTCAGCCTAGTGGCCGGGTACCATCCCCTCCCACAGGACTCACCACTCTTTGCAGGAGCTGCTGTTGCATGCCAGTCTGCTCCCATATGAACTCTCGCAGACTCTGCTTTTGCTCTGCTTGCCAGGTCAGTAAGGCCTGTCTCTCGGCCTGATGGGACTGCTGAAAACTTTGCAGGGCCTGCTGCACCAGTTCCTGCCATTTGACCAGCCATTGCAGAATCTCCTCCATATCTGGGCCACCAACCACGTTCGCTGGCTCTCAGATCCCGGACAAGCCACCACATGTAATGAGGGCCTCCTGTTCCCCCTCACACTATGGGCCCTCTGCACCCACAAATCAGCCAGAGACCTCTTCTGGGTGCAGTCACCAGTGCCTTATTTTTCAGTGTGAGCTCCCACTGCCTTCTGTTTACAGACCGCTCCAAACTAGCAACCTGGGGGACCACTAGCTTCTCCAGCAAGCAGGGACGCACAGCCCTTGGCTGGCTGGCTGGCTCGCTCCTTTCCTTTCCTTCCTGCCAGCCCTATACAGCCCCCTGGCTAATAAGGCCCATAGGTGCTTCCTTTCTATCAATTAGGTGTGGCATACTCAGCCACCCCCAATTAATGCTTCTGAATTGGAGCTAGGCTAACACGACCTGCTGGCCAGCACCCTGTTACAGGCACACAAAAAAACACAATGTAATTCATAATAAAAAAGGCATGGATGGGATCCTTACTCTTACGAAAAACCTATGTAAGACAGTTTACGAACTGTATATTTTTTAAGACCCCATGTGCTCTGTCATACTTACTTTTTTGTGCGTTGGGAAGCTGGGGTCCAGGAGAGCCCCAGATTCACCTGGTCCAGGCTGACTCTTAAGCCTTTCACCTAGCGTTAGGTGGCGATTATTAAGCCTTCCTCTGTGGATTAGTCTGGAAAGCCTGCCCCTCTGTAAGGTACATTTGGGTGGACACCATGGGTGGCAAGAATTAGGGCCATCAGGTCAACCCACTGGGGACAATGGGAGCGAGACAAGAGCCCTGTGATGAGCGTTTTCTCCTCTTGCCACTGCCAGGCAAAGAAGGGCCGGGGCCAAGCACCTTTCTGCCCAGCAAGGGCTGGCTTTTTGGGAGGACAAGTAGGGAGAGGGAGAGGGCCACTGGAGGTACTCAGCCTCCTGGCTGGCAGTGCCTTCAAAAAGAAGGAGAAGAAAAGGGATGGAAACACTCCTGCCACTGGAGGATGCAGGCATCGGTCCCACTGCCTCTCATGCTAAGCGAGCACTCTATCACTTGAGCAAACTCCCCGGCCCATAACGAGCCAGCCTGACCCACCCATCTCATTCCAGAAGCCGCAATGTCCGTGCATCTGCCTGTGGCTCCTTTCCAAAGGGACCACTTGTGAGCTTGCTGTGTGTGGACTGGCTAGCTCAGCTGGTTACAGCATGGCGCTAATAACACCAAGGTTATGGGTTGAAGCCCTATGCCAGCCACTCAATACATGGCTGCAGTGTGGGGTGAGGGGGGGAAAACTTCCTATCATTACCACACAGGACACTGTTGTAGATGGAGTGGAGGTGACCAGCTGGGCTGTCAGGCTTTTCTTCCACCATCAATGATGGGCATCAGCCTGGCTTCAAGGCTCAGCCCTCCATATTGTTGCTCCCACTGTTATCCAGTTGCAGCCAATCTTACACAAAGTACATCAGGCAAGATGTCAACGGAAGAATTATGATGGCTTTGTCTACACTACAAAGCTTATAGCGACCTGGCTGTATCGACATGGCTGTGTCACTAAAAGTCGGGCAGTATAAATGCTGTTTCTCGGCATATTTGCCAACAAAATACTTCCACTCCTAACGAGTGGGGTTTGCGTTGTCGACAGGAGAGTGCTCCTGCCGACAATACACTCTTTACAATAGCACTTGCCGTGGCAAAACTTTTATCATTTGGCGGAGGAACGGGGGTTAGCATCTCTGAACGACAAAAGTGTTGTCACTCAGTTTCCAGTGTTGACACAGACATTTGCTCAATATGATTATCTTGTTTGTATGCATATAGCATTTTTGTATCTGAAGTTATGAATATTTATCTTGTACCAGTATTTGAAATGTGTTTGCTCCTGGGGTAACACCCACCAGATATTTTACAGTCTCGCTAGCACATTGTGAAGGGACTGTTCAAGCTGATGGCCCATCAAAGAACACTTAGCTCCCACAATGTATATCAGGGCATTCTCTGTCCGATGTGCCTTCCTGAGTATGTTTTAGCCAGAATATGGGTAATGGTTCTTGGTATGAGTCATAGAGGTATTCAAGAACATGTGACTTGCTCATGTGACCCTGAAATCCATCTTGTGCCTGTACTTTTTCACAAACTAACACTAAGCTCTTTCCCTCCACATGAGAGAAAGTATAAAAGGCCCTGGAAAAATCTACATTTTCCTTCTTTCCTGCTCTGATCTCTGAACTGTGACGTTACACTCCATATTCTTTATGTAAATAAGCTTATGATATGAATATGACATAACTACGATATGCTTTAAGCAAGATAACTCATGTAAGGTATCATTGGAAAGGTTATGATTTACTGAATATGATTATCCTATTTGTATCCACGTATCATTTTTGTATCTGAAGTTAGGAATATTGGCTAATGTATCTGTATTTCAACTATGCTGCTTTGGATGACGCCCCCTGCTAACACTTCAAGTACAACAATGAAAAAGCCAGACAGGGCTGATGGCCCATCAGCGAGGACAATGGATTGTGAAAAGAATTGGTCTTTCTGCGGACACTCCATACTGCTACTGATCATGGACACTGTGATGCTACAGAGTCAGGTGACCTGGTCACCTGATACTAACCTGCATCTTGGACTCCTGAACTGTTCCACAGGAAGTTGGGAGAATCAAACAAAGGATTCCCACCTTATGGAAATTCTGTATAAGGTGGGGGAAGAAAACAATCAAGAAAACAGTTTGCTTCTCCTCTGCCTCCCAACCCAACAGGATACTTGAAAACACCTGGAAACAAAAGCACTTGAACTGGGTCGGGGGGAGGGAAGAACTACTGGACCCAGGCTAGAAAGACACCTTTGGCTGTGAAGGACTCTACCTAAAACAATATCTAGGGTGAGGAATTATTATTGGTAAAAAATTTCTTTAGTGAATCTAGCGTAGTTGGTGTGCTTTGTATTATTTTCTTAGTAATGTGCTTTGTTCTGTTTGCTACCTCTTTAACCACTTAAAATCCACCTTTTTTTTTATAGTTAAATTTATTTCTGGTTTATAATATAATCTAGTTTATGTAATTTCTAACTGGTGGGGGGAGGGCAGGAAGTTGGCATACCTTCCTCCATATTGAGAGAGGAGGCAAATTTCATATAATTTTGGATTTGTACTACAAGGGAGGTGAATACCTGGGGGTGTGGCAGGTCTCTTAAGCTAAGTTCTTCCCAGAGCTGATCTCAGTGTCGCTATTGTTCTGCAGCTGGGTCCGGCCCTGCCTGTGTGCTTGGCTGGAAGAGGCTTGTGAGCCTGGCCCAGCAAGACCAGGTAAAGGGGAGCCAGGCTGGCAGAAAAGGTGGGCTCAGTGGTATCTCAGCTCATCAGGTGACATTCCAAGGGTCCAACCCGTCACATGGACTATGGACTTACACTAAAAGGAGCATTCCAACCAATGGACTGAGGACCTTCCAGTCTTTTGGAAGCTACCAGAGATTTTACAAGTGAGCAGTTTATTCCATCACTGCTTCAAGCCTCATACAAGATCTTTGCATTGAGTGTATGTATTTGATTCCTTTGACCATTTTAACTCTCTCCTCTTTCTTTTCTCTTTCTAAATACACCTTTAGATATTAGATACTAAAAGGATGGACAAGATTGTGATTATTTGGTAAGATCTGAGTTGTATATTGACCTGGCTATATGGCTGACCTCTTGGGATTAGAAGAACCCTTTGTTTTATGAAATTGGTTTTAAATAACCACTCATAGAATCTAGTGTCTGGGTGGTGAAACAAGGTCTCGGATACTTAGGGAGACTGCTTTTCTGACTTCTTGTTGACCAGTGTGCTAAGACAGAAGTTTACTTTTGTTACTGATTTGGTATATCTTGTGGAGGAATAACCAACAGTTTGAGATGGATCTGCCCCATTTCTCAGCAGTTTGTAAAGAATCTGGAATTCTCAGCTGTGACCCACTGAGGTACGGTTACATCCTCACCTCCAACCCTTTCCACCTCCTGACTGTATCTCACATCTCAGAAGGGATCAGGCAGTAACTCCATCCCCCGTTCAGTCTCGGCCTTTCAGAGTGTGAATCTAGCACTCACCCTTGGTTTTCAGGCTGAGAGATGTTGATAATTTTCATTGTTCAAACAACACAAAAATTTCATGACAAAGGGTAAAGAAAGGTTAAAATAAAATTTAAAAAGGACTCTTCTGTCATTTGTATCATAAAGTCCTCAATAAAGCTGTGCTAGATCCTGTCAAACTAAACTAATATCAAAGTATGTGACCACACAGCCTTCAGTAAGAGAGACAAACCAACACTTCAAGGTGACCTACAAGACACTTACAGTTTTATAAAGTGAAATCCCACAGAATCATAACTCCCAGAAGAAGGAAAACAAATTCATCCTTTTTCTTCTGAACTGGCTAAACCTGTTGCACTCAGCACCTTCTCATTATTTCATTGTGTCATTTACAAAAGTTTCAACATCATCGTAATGCAAAAAAGAAAAAAAGAAACAAAAGCAAACAAAAGCCAAAATCTGCACATCTACAAATCTTCTGGACTTTGCCGGTGTAAGCGCCGAAGCTATTTTACCAAGAGATGGAAATGGGGATTTAAATTCAGAAAGCTGAAACAAAGCTTAAGGGTTCACTTGAATCCCTCTCCAGATCTGGGAAACTTTCACTCTAGCCCTCAGGAGAATGTCAGGATCAAAGAGATCAAAATGTGATTCCTAAGCATGGAGAGCAAAGAACACTGTTGGAAGTGCCGTGCTGAGAGGTGGGCAGTAGAATGGGGAGAGGATAAACTCTCCAAGGCTCAGCCAGAGGCTGTTGTGTCAGGGTGTGACAGTGAAGGGGGGAGGAGGGAATCCTTCCAACTCTCCCCATTACCCTTGACTAACATAGAACCCAAAACACCACATTTTCCTATCCCTGCTCCAGCACTTTTAGAATCTATTTAATTCTGGTCTCTAAGGGAGTCAATGTACAAAAAATAAATGTTTGGGGCATAATCTGGAGCAACGTGAGACTATGTGGGAATGAGACAATCTCTCCCCAAAGGGGGAACTCACTGACTTGAACAATCACTCCGCTAATAGGGGGAATCAGAATATATAAGATGGTTGGGGTCAGTCTAGACAAAGAAAAGTAGGGGAGGGTCGGGGGAGATTTGCTAGTTAATCCCAGCCACTTTTCCCACCACAGACAGACCCTTTGAGGCTGATGCCCTTTGAGGAGGCAGAGATGGGATCCTGAGGCCTTTAAGCCTCCCACAAAAGAGCCTTTGGAAATCAGACCCTCTCGATGGAGCTTTCTGAATGCAGAGGGGGCAGGGAAAAGGGGCAGAGGAGGTGAGTGATAAGAGGCAGCACCACACTTCCCCATACTCTCCTCTCTTATCCCATGATCCCTAAGATTTCCCCAGCACCCAATGGAAGGTGAAAGCCACCCCCATCCTGGGGCCAGGCCATAGGATTCCAGCATTAGAAGGCTGACTGCAGCCCCTCACAACCTGGAGATGCTGGATTCCCCTTCCATGGTTTGCTGGAGCTACTTTCCTTCCCTGAAGCCCCAGGTTAGGGATTGTCATGGTGGGGGTGTAACGATGCTGCCTTTGGTGGGACCCAACTGAGAGTACCAATTCAGGACAAATTACTGGGCAGTTACAGCCCAAGGCTGGGGTTCCTTTGCACACCAAGGCAAACCAAACCAGCCAAATAGAGAATGTGGCCAACCCCAGAGCCGCCCAAGCAGTTGGCTTTGGGGCCAGCTGCTCAGGTGGTCCCTAGGACAGCCACACAAGCCACTGCTGGAATTGCCCTGGGTACAGCCACGCCACCCACTGCTCTGGCGGCACCCAGCAGCGGTGCTTGGTCGGCCAGCCAGAGCAGCTGCAGTGCATAGCCCCTGGCAGTGATTCCCAGTAAGCTGGCCGTAGCAGCCATGGTCTGTGACCATAGGAAGCAGTCCCTGGCCATCTGGAGCAGCTATGGTCTGCGGCCCTGGGCAGCAGTCCCTGGCTGGTCTGCCAGAGCAGCTGTGATCTACATCCCCTGGCAGCTGGTGCCACTGATCCCAGGTGCCCCCACAGTGCCCCCCCACACACCTCCAATGGACCTACCCCAAGATTTTTATCCACCCCATTCACCTACCCTCCCCTTGCTCCATCCCCACTCCCTCTGTCACTTGCTTACCCCAACCCTCACTCATTTTCATCATGCTGGGGCCAGGGGCTGGGATGTGGGAGGAGGGTGAGGGCTCTGGCTGGGGATATGGGCTCTGGGGGCAGGTCATGGATGAGTGGTTTGGGGTGCAGGAGGGGGGTTTGAGCTGGGGCAGGGTGTTGGGAGGTGGGCTCAAGGAGGGAGTTTGGGTGTGGGAGCGGACTCCGGGCTGGGGCAGGGAGTTGGGGTGCAGGACGGGGTTCGGAGTGTGGGGTCCTGGTGGCGCTTCCCATGGCTCCCATCACTTGTTTTCCATTAGTTTAGTTGTCTGAGTTTCCCTAACTCTTCTCTAATCCATGTCACAGCTCATTCCAACTCAGGTGCTCAGTTCCCTCTGCTGAATTTATCCCCTCTCCTATCAGTGTCCCCTGAGCTTTTCCCTTCTCAGGATTGTTTTGTGACATCTATAAAGAGTCCACATCTCAGATCCATACAGGAGAGATGTTAGAACCATTGCACTGTAGACAGGGCCGGTGCAAGGATATTTTGCTCCCTAGGCGAAACTTCCACCTTGCGCCCCCCACCCCCACTTTATAAACTTTGAAAAATGAATACTGCATAATGTGGCATTGTTCATTAGAATTAATACACATTTGGCTTGAAAATTTATTAATTTCATTACTTAGTCTACATATTTAATGAAAATAAATGAATAACCTGCCAGGGTGTGGGACTGGCTGGCTTTGGGCAGGGGTGTGTGGCAGGGGTTGGCTGGAGATGGGAGTGCGGGGCTACCTGGCTTCGGGCAGAGGGGTGCGGCAGGGGTTGGCTGGAGACGGGGTGTGGGGCAGGCTGCAGGCAGGGCAGGGGGTGTGGAGCGGGCTGGCTGGCTTCAAGCAGGGGGGTGTGGCAGGGGTTGGCTGGACACGGGGTGTGGGGCTGGTTGGAGGCAGGGCAGGGGATGCAGCAGGGACTGGCTGCGGGCAGAGTGGTGGATACCAGGGCCGTCCCTAGATATTCTGGGGCCCTACGCAGCCCCCCCATGGGGGGGTGTGGTGCCCCAGGCCTCCTCGGGGGGAGGCGGGAGTGAGAGGACCCCAGGCCTATGTGGGAGCGCCAGGCTTCCGTGGGAGGGGGCGGGGCTGGCTTGGGGGGCAGGGGGAACCACCCCCTAGCGCTCCCCAGTGGCGCAGCTGGAGCTGGGTCTCTGCATTTCCCCCCCCCCCGCTGGTGAGTGCAGGCCCGGCCCTGCTGCAGAACTCAGGGGAGTGGGGGCAGGGCGGGGCTGAGCAGAGGTGGGGGCCCTGGGGCAGAGCCAGAGCAGCAGGGAGCAGCTCAGCGTCCCCAGCGGCCAGAGAAGGAATGACATCACTTCCCGGCCGGCTGGAGCTGATCAAAGCCGCAGCGCTCCCTCACACAGTGGCGGGAAGAGGGTTACAGGTTTAGCCGGCGCCGGGTGAGCATCCAGAACATTTTGGGCACTGCTTTTTGGCGCCCTCCAATCTTGGCGCCTTAGGCGGCCGCCTAGTTTGCCTAGTGGTTGCACCGGCCCTGACTGTCGATCTTCAGTTGGTGCTGAGACGGATGTTGTGTTCGTTAAGAACTTTTTTTCGAAGCCAAGGGCCCAGCTCTGAACGAACTCTCTCCTAACAGCTAGCTGGGTGATTAGATAGTAGATGGAGAAGTGAATATTCAGATTGAACAAACACAAACTATTTCCACTGCAACTTTTGAAAAAGAAAAAGACACCAGAACCTTTCTAGAGTTATTGGGCTTGTAGAAATTGTTTTCATGCATAATATCAGTTGAAGGCCTAAACCAAACAACAAGGTGATCCAAGGAACATATTCTCATTTTATCATAAAGGCAAGACACAAAAACATTGAAGCTTCTTTTTGCAGTTGGATTAGGACAGTGCAAAGAGCTCTAAAAAGACTTTCGAGCCCTGTGAAACTAAATAGGTCAGGCATGTGGATCGTGCTGTAGATACTATATTTACTTTTTAAAAAATCTCTTATGCAGCTGAGAACTATACATAGCTATTCTCTCTCATGACAAGTGGCCTCAGTACATAAGCCTGCTTTCCAGAAATGCTGAACAAATTTGCTTACAATCTTAGAATAAATTAGTTACTAATCTGCTCCTTGACTGCTTCATGTTCATAGTAAGTTATTCTCTTCTCAGTACTTCTGTAATATGTGAAATGTGTATATTCTCTTATTCTTTATCTGGTGATAACAATGATAAGCTTTTATCTATGTAGTTCCAATACGAATAGGAAAATGTATCAGAGATTAATGTAACATAGTTTTGCATCCCTTTGGTTAAACTGAATTCACTCTTGCAACTGTGCAATTCTGTTTCTAGAAGAGAGCTGTCATGAATAAAATGACAAAAGGCTGTGACTATAATGTGTAATAGTGAGAAGGAAAATGAAGCCTATCTGATAAAAATAGGGGCAATTTATACCATTGATTTTCAAGCTAAGTTTTCTCTTGAAACTGTTAAAAACTGGTGACATGCTGTGGCTGCTGCTGTCTAATATAATCCATACATTCTGCTTATCTTTTCCATGAATGGAGACAAGGATTCATTTGAAAAGATATCTTGAAAAATATGAAGAATGGTTCATTTCTATTGTGGCTCTGACCTGGTCTATTTTCTTTCAGGTAAAAATGGGTGTCCTTGCTGTGCTTATTTTTCCTTTGCTCCTTTTTGGAATCAGTGGAATTATATATATTTACCGAGCAGTTGGTCGGCTAATGTCAAAGTCAGCTGTGCAAAACAAAGTGGTAGTGATTACCGATGCCATCTCTGGACTGGGCAAGGGTAAGTTGTCAGGTTTCGGGTTTTTTTCCACTGTTTCATAGAGTGAAAGAATCATTGTATCTAGCATGGACATTGTCAGATGACCTTTTATGTCTGTTACCTTATATAGGATATGTTCACCTGCAAAATGGAGAGAAAGCAAATATAAATAGAAACACGTGCTACAATTTTGGAATGTGAACTCTTTGTTCCCCTTTAGAGGAACTGCTACTGATTGAAATGGACTATATTTTTAATGTATATATCTATCTCAGTTGAATAAGATGTTTGAGAGGAAAATGAAGATGGAGTTATTTTTAGCATGCTGTCACTGTGAGATCTAATTACATGTACAGTCACTATCAGGTGGCAGCATGTCATTATAAATAGATGATTCATATAAGCAATATAACCCATAAGGTCTGTACCACTCCAGCTCCATCAGGCCTTGATCATGCAAACATTTATATGCATGCTTAAATTTAAGCATGAGGAGTCCCATGGGCTTCAATACAGTAGTAAGATTTGCAGGATTTGGGCCTAACTGAGTGGCTTTGCAATGGCACAGGCACATGTGTGTGTGCTGCAGCAGACAGTAAGTATCACAGTGACCAAGTGGCACGGCAATCTCAGTTCATGCTATATAGTCACATAAAGCTATATAGTCACATAAAGCTAGCATAGCGGTTCATTGAGATGCATGTCTGTCTTGGTTACTTGCTCTAGACGTATCGCATTGCCCTTCCGCATTATTTTATTTATATTTTAATCTCTATTAATTGAAAAATCTATAAATATTCATTTATATTCCTTTTTAATGGTTTGTTGGTTATTAGTACTATATTAGACCTTTATTTCATTTCATTTAAAAAAACGACTTCACCGGTTTGTGTTTTCTGGGGCCTTACCACTCCCTCCAGCGTAGAAGGGCTGAGCCATTTCCATCCTCTCTGGAGGCAGGACAGCTGCTGCTCTTTGCTCAGACATTCTCATATTACATGCAGAACATGCCTTCTAAAGAAATGTTTTCATATTTAAAATTGTGCCTTTGTGATTTGGTTTGGTTTGGTTTAAAAGAACCACAGCCTTTACACTTTGTTTTTTCTTTCCAGTTTTTTCCTACACTAAATGGGAGATGTTTGGAATGGATTTTTGTTTTCAGAGAAGTTTTCTTCAGGGAATTATCTGTCTGGTAGAAAAGGAAACCAGGCTATTTTATGTGTAAATAAACGGGGAATACAGTTGCCATGAGAAAGGGAATGGAGTTGGGAGCAACATTACCTCCCTCCTGAACTCTCTGATATCTAGCATCTTAGCCAGGTGTCTGCACTACCCTACAGTCCTGCCACACAAAATATAAGAACGTGCATTGAAAAGCATTCAGAGAACCCCCTTCAGAGACTTAGGCCAGCATCCCATGCAAAACCAGCCAAGCAAGCACATACTCAGAACAACTGACTCCTTCAGACAAATAGCTGCAAACATCCTTCTTCTGTGTGCCCAGTCTGCTGGAAGATCAACATCTCCACTGCTACCCCTGCTCCTTCAGCAGTTTCCATATCCCAAAGCCACTACTCACACTGCATGGTACATAAACTGGAAGACCCAACATTAATGCTATTTATACAGTTGGTTTCTTAACACAAGGCAGTAATACAGAGAGCACGTCTGCATCCTCTGCAAATACACAGCTCTATGAAACAGAATCTAGTAGGCACAACTGTAATTCAATATGGCTTTCCTGCAAAGCCAGAGAGAAAGAATACAATTCTTCATGACTAGGTGTGGTGAGCTCTTCCTTAGAGAATCCTGTTTCAAATATCAAATTTGTCTTTCTGCATTACTGATGTGGCTTGCATCTTTACATGGCCAACGACACCAGGTCATTCCAGCAGTGCGCTATGCTATACAGTATTTGAAATTGTCACTGTGCATGAGGTGAGGGACAAGTCCATTTTACAGAGCCAAGTCTGAAGCAGAAAGCTGAATGAGACACTATGCTGAGCTTGCAATACAGTACACTGGTTCTAATCCTTCACTTGGCACGGGACTACCTTGCAGCAGCATCTGCCCTGAAAAACAAAATACTGTTTATTAACAGCTGTTCCATGGAATCCCAGTTGAAAATGAACATGGGACAATCTATGCCATATTTACTGCTATTGCAAGAATCCCGCACCAGGGATGCAGCTCATCATGAATGGATATTGTCCCCAGCCATCATGCTGCCACATGTGTGTAAGTGCACAGGAAGATAGGGCTTGCTCTATAAAGGGATTTAAGTGTTCCAGTGCTCAGCATTGTAGCACCTAACTTTCAGCTACCCTGCCACCCAGTTGCAAGAAAAACAGGGCATAAAACAAACTTTAGTTAAGCAACTGCTTAGCTGATTACCCGTACCACTTTTCCTGAGGTTCTTTTAATTTTAATTCCAATTCCTAAGGACGTGAGAATTTAATTTAGCTTTATAGAGTTATATTAAATATCCTTAACGACAGCTTAATAGTAAAGGATATAAGAAGACAAAAATAGTATTGGACTATGATTTGCCCAACATAAAGTAGAAAATTGGTCAATATATCCATTTAGGTTTTTCAGACTCAAATCACACTAGAAAATAACACGTATATTCAATTACTGTTTTGGGAAGGTGACTTTGTTTAGATTCTTGACAAAGGGTATGGCTACACTTACGGTTTGCAGCGCTGGTCATCCAGCTATGTAGGAGCAGTGCTGGTGTGTGGCCACACTCACAGCTACCAGCGCTGGTGTGTGGCCACATTTGCAGCATTAGCAGCGCTGTTGGGAGTGATGCATTATGGGCAGCTATCCCAGCATTCAAGTGGCCGCAACGTGCTTTTCAAAAGAGGGGGGTGGGGTGGGGTCTAGTGTGACAGGGAGCGGGGGGAGAGAGAGAGGGGATTTTTGGAGCCAACACTGTGTGTTTAGCTTCCTGACTTGAAAAATCAGAACATGTTTCCAACCCCTTAGTCTTAACTCTTAATTGCAAACAGCTGCAGCCAACACGACTCCCCACTGTTTCATTCACTCTCCCTGCCTGCCTCTCATCTGATTGTTTACAGCCAGGTACAGATGATCACAGCAAACAGGAGCTCTGTTTGTTTTTTAGATAAGCGGCAACGGAGCTCTGATCGGAGCTCGTTCACAACAAAACAAAGAGAGGCTGCATAACAAAACAAAGAGAGTAATTTATAAAAGCATTCTGGGATACACCTTATACCCTGGAGGCCAATCACAGCGCTGGTGTGTAGCCACACTTGATGACCAGCGCTGCAGCACCAACGCTGGAATCCTTATTCCCCATGCCGAGTGAGGTGTACGGCCAGCGCTGCAACCAGGGAGTTGCAGCGCTGGAAGTGCCCTGCAGGTGTGGCCACTTACTAATTGCAGCGCTGGTAGAGGCTTTCCAGCGCTGCAAATCGCCAGTGTAGCCATACCCTAAGAGTCAAATAGGGATTTAGTTGTGTCAGTTGTTTATCAGCTCTGGTGTTGCTAACACAACGGAGGAAAAACAATCCAAAGCTGGACCATAAGACAATTTGGCCAATTACTTACTTGTTAATTCACCACCATCTCCTTCCCATGTATTTATAGCAGTCAAACCTTTTAATCTATTTCCCAGTGAACTGTATTAGCCCCACCATCTGACTCCTAACTACCTAAGATGAATTCCTGCATTTATGACAGCCTATATAGAGTGAGTGCTGTTCAACAAGTGTGCACACTTGGTCTCATTTTATATCTGTATACTAGAACTTGGAAGGTAATATGAAACCAGTAACTATGGTAGCCACATGTACAGTGTTTCACAGTTTTAGTTAACATTAACTTGTTCAGTTTCAAAGCTACTTTACAATAAAATTGGAACCTGTTACAAAAGAAGGCCACAGAGTGTAATCTGTGACAATCTTTAAAGCATTTACACTTCCTTACTAATTAGGTACTCCGTTTCAGGAAGTGGCCAGATGATTGATTTGGATTGTCACCCAAAAGAAAGTTTGTGTGTTATTTATCACCAAATCTCTGCTCAGTCATCAGATTTCATTTAATTATAATTCACAGCAGGTGTTAACACTCCAGATGCAGGTAGAGCAAAGGTCAGGCACGACTGTAGTCTTTTTCCAGTGCACTAGCAAGCAACCTGAACTTCTGGAAATGTCAGAAACCATGGTGGGGATGGTCAGTCCTAATGGTTGGGCCTATACTGGTGTCAGCGGTGCTGGTGGGCTTGTGTAGCCCAAACTGAAGCCTGTGGCACTGGAGTCTCACTGCAATTTTTAGTCAGTGTGATGATCTGTCAAGCTTCCCACAACTGTGTTACTCCCCCTGCTTCAGCAAGTGAGACCTTTGCTGCTGCTAAGCTCTGTGTATTGTCAGCTTCCTGGCTCTCTAGCCTGTCTGCCTTGCCAGCAAACTCTTCAGGGCTCTGCCAGTCATAACCTTGCCTAGCATGTAATAGTCAGTGAACCTCAACTCCCAAGTTCCTCATTGATGCCTCTCTCTGCAGTGTTCAGCTCTTCTTACTTTAGCACCACAAACCTTATCAAATTTGTTGTGCCTTCAACGAGACAGTTCACAGGAGCTTATTAGCTTAGTTTATTCACAAAAGGACATAGGGTTACATGATACCAAATATAAGGAACAAGTAATGGTTACAAACAAATTAAAGTAAAAATGTGCTTCTAAGAAAAACACCCCAACAAACTAGAGTCTTTTCTTCTAAGATGTTTTTCTCACCACAGTCTTTCTTCCAGCATGGCTGGCTTATATAGCTTTAGCCAGGACCCAACATATGGAACTCAAAATGCTTGGGTTTTGACTCTTTATGTGAATGATAACCTAGGGGTTCTTTCTCCCTCTCTTTAGTAGTTCAATAACTCTTTGAAATCTATTCTTTGAAAAGTAAGCCCCAACAAAGTTTCTCTCTTCTGCTGGAATATAGATGTCATGCTGTGTTCTCCCCTGCATGTTAGCTTGATAGCTTTCTTTATCTTGTTTGTAAATGTATTTTCATTGTCTCTGCCTGATGGGTAGGCAGGTCAGACAAGGAAATCCACATTTCTTTGTCTAAAGCAGACTCGTCTTAGACATTGCTTGCCAAACACTTCTTAAGGACATAATTCCAATACATAGCCATAACTCTTTGTACATACCCTGTACATGCACCACACAATGAGTTTTGAGACTAGTGTGTTACCAGTTTGCATATGATACCTTACATGACACCTTTTACATACATATTCTGACAACAGTGTGTCAGGTACAGTCGTCAGTCAGGCCTGACAAGAGTTGCTGACGCAGAGTAGAGAACCACCAATGGGCCTCTGTGTCACATTGAGCTAGCAAATTATATCCTCATTGCAGTGTAAATGTAGCCTCAGAGCCATGACCTGCAAGCTCCTTGGCTATTTAGAGATTGATTAGATCATGGGGCTAGAGTGCACCATTCTATGTGCTTTTAATATTGAAAAAGATGTTAATCTGTTTTGTACTTACTGTTCATGTATACATTTCCAGTACCATGCAGGGGGTTTATGTTTCTTCGTTATTTTTTTTTATTTACTTTTTCCAAAATTAATGAAGTTTGAAAAAAACATTCAATTTCATCAACAGCAGAACAATCATTTCAAAGTGAAATTACTTCAACTGACTTGTTACTGTTCCTTATACCTTATTAATATATTTATTTTCCAGAATGCTCTCGAGTCTTTCACTCTGGAGGAGCGAGGTTAGTGTTGTGTGGAAAGACATGGGAGAAGTTAGAAGCCTTGTATAATGCTTTAATCAGTGTGGCAGACCCCAGTGTGGTAAGTATGTCCTCTCCTTGCTTTGTGCCTTGTCAAAGTGTACAGATCTGGAGGGAAAATATTAATGATCTGGTGCTTGGCACAGTTTTTACATACAAATTAATCTAGGATAGTGGTTGTTAGAACGTTTATAGCTTGTATAAAGTCCATTTTCAATCCTAGTGCCCACATGTAGGCTGCTAAAGTCATATTTAGATACTCAAATATATACAGGCTGATTTCCAGAAGTGCCAAAAGTCCACAAGCTCTGCTGAGACCAAAGGGAGCTGTGGGCACTCAGGCTACTTTTATTTAGGTCCCTAAAAATAGCACATGGGCCCTAGTTTTAGGCATCTGGTTTTGAAATGCTTGGCCCCAGTGCGTCAACTCCCAATTCTGCCCGAATTTAACAAAAATCAACATGCATCTCAATTACACGGACTAGCCCAGGTTTTCTGCTCATGCTGAGCATTATGCTAACTCAGAGGTTTCCTGACCCTGGCACTGGCCAAGGCATAGCTTAGCCACAGCAGCTCTAACTTCTCTGCTGCTCACAGGGTCATAAAGTTTGGGATATGCCAAATTGTAAGGACAGCCTGGCCACATCCCTTTACTCCCAGGGTCACCTGCCCCCAGTACGAGTGGCTGGGAAGGGGAAAGATGAGTCACGCTGGCACCCAGGCACACCCTTTGTGCTGTGGGTGCCTAAGCACTATACATCAGCTTTGTGCCACCAGGGAGAATCATAGACTATCAGGGTTGGAAGGGACCTCAGGAGGTCATCTAGTCTAACCCTCTGCTCAAAGCAGGACCAATTCCCAACTAAATCATCCCAGCCAGGGCTTTGTCAAGCCTGAGCTTAAAAACCTCTAAGGAAGTAGATTCCACCACCTCCCTAGGTAACCCATTCCAGTGCTTCACCACCCTCCTAGTGAAAAAGTTTTTCCTAATATCCAACCTAAACCTCCCCCACTGCAACTTGAGACCATTACTCCTTGTTCTGTCATGAGGAATGAAATCCAGGGCCGGCCTTAGGATTGATGGGGCCCCATGCAGTATTATTAAACTGGTGCCCCTATGCCCGACAGCAGCCCAGGTTCGCATGTGTATGTTAGATAACTTTCGAAGGCTTTTGAAGGATTTATTTAAAAAAACGATATGTCTGAAGATCCCAGCATTTAAAGCTAAAGATGAATACTCAGATTGTGCATCTAAATATCTATGCAAGGATTTTTTAGAGATGTGATTTTATAATCTTCATCAACTCACTAATGAAATATTTGTAAAGCACATTTTAAACTAAGGTCCTGTTGACTGACATGTTCTGAGTAAATATTACAGTCATGCACAATTGTTTTGGTGAGTAAATTCAGAAACTGACAGTATATAGGTTGGCAAATGCCTGCTAAATGGCTTCATTACCACTTGAATGGCTCTTTAACAGTTTCAGTGTTGTGCTAATAGGGCTGGCAGGCTGGAGGCTTTCTCACTTTTAAGTACTAGCTCCCCTCCTGGGGAAGACTCACCAGGCTGCAGCAGCCAGCTGTGGTGGGTCCCTGCAGGAAGGGTCAGAACAGGGATAGGAAGAGGCGGAAGGGGTACACTAAGACCCAGGGGTGCCCCAAATTTTTAGGTGCCCTATGCAGCTGCATATGCAGGGTATGTCCAAGGACGGCCCTGATGAAACCTATGGTAGGGACTGTGATCTCAAACCTATAAGATCATGGCCCTCCAGTGGACAATTCCAGCTTTCATTCTCATCCTGCCTTGTGCTGTATGGCTATTTCACGTCACAGTTTATCAAATTTAGTGTCAGTCCTTCAGCCCTTACTCACCTGAGTTGTCTCACAAGTAATCCCTTGAGTAAGAGGGAGCTACTTGCAGGAGTAAGGGTTGCAGGACAGCACTGTAAGCTCCTCTGGGTACTGGACTGTGTCTTTTGAGGGGCAAATCCTGCATTGATGTGAATAAGGAATTGCTGCATTTACCCTTTTTTAAATTATTGCTTTGTGCACCTTTGGTGCTGTATAGATAACAATAAAACAACACGGTGATGTTGGTTTATGCTGGTTTCATCAAGGAAAAAACATACTTTTGAGACAATTATCTGCATTGCAGCAACTCTTCCAAATATGATTGATGGCGCTGGACGAACAAGTCTCAGGTAACAGGTTGGCCAATGAATTTAGGTCTGAATGCACAAAAGGAGTTAGGTGCCTAAAGTTCCAGTTTTGAGACCACTGCAATGTGCAGAACTCCTGATGAACCCTGCAAGTGCCTAACCTTACTCGGCACCTAAGTTTTGCAATAAAACCTCCCTCGGGGCGTGTGCTGCTGTCTCTGCGCATGAACCCTGCTGCTTCCCTGGGGGCATCCAGATACTTCTCACCTGAAAAAGCCCTGGATTGATTTACAAAACAAGCATTTGGCCACATAAGTCCCTCAGGTGAGTTCACCCATAACAGCTGAGCAGGGGGAGAAGAATCTGCCTCATGACTTTTAGTCTAGTGGTCAGGTACTCACCTGGGATGTAGAAGACTCTGAGTTCAATTCCCCCTTCTGCCTGAGGGGGAGAATAGATTTGAAAAGGGATCTCCTACCTCTTAGGGAGTGCTCTAGCCATTGGGCTGAGGGATAGTCTGATCTGGAGTTACCTAGTCTCTCTGGGAAAGCTGTTGCCCTAAGGATAAATAATTAGAGTCAGTGGGGCAGAGGGAGAAACAATTCTTGATTTAGTCATAAGTGAAGCACAGGATCTGCCACAGGTGCTGGAACTAGGGGTGCTGCCGCAGATCCTGGCTTTAAGTAGTTTTCACTATATAAAGAGTTTGCAGTTTGGTTCAATAGCTCTCAGCTATAAAAATTGTCCAAGCACCCCTGGGCTCTGGTCTAAGAGATGAATATAGCTGAACTTTTCAGTATTTGCAAGCATAGTGTAATTAAATGTAATATTTTTCGTGTGGGAGGAATACCAAAGAAGCCCACCCAAGTAGCATGTAACTTCAGAAAGGGGAACCACACAAAAAGGAGGAAGCTAGTGAAATGCAAATTAAAAGGTATAGTCACAAAAGTGAAATGCCTGCAATCTGCATGAAAACGTTTAAAAAACACCATAATAGAGGCTCAAATTAAATGTATACCCCCAAAAAGTTCCACCATGCCGAAACAACAAAGTAAAAGAAGCTGGGAATGGGCAACAGGGGATGGATCACTTGATGATTACCTGTTCTGTTCATTCCCTCTGGGGCACCTGGCATTGCCCACTGTTGGATTGTGGGCACCAGAACTGGACACAGTATTCCAGAAGTGGTTGCACCAGTTCCAAATACAGAGAAATATAACCTTCCTACACCCACTCAAGATTTCCCTCTTTATGCATCCAAGGATCACATTAGGTTTTCTGCCATAGTGTCACCTGGGGCTCATGTTCAGTTGATCACCCCCATGACTCTCAAATCTTTTTCAGAGTCACTGCTTCCCAGAAGACAGTCCCCCATTGCATAAGTGTGACCTTCATTTTTTTGTTCCTAGATATTTAACAGTACAACTGGCAATGTTAAAATGCATATTGTTTGTTGCACTCAGCTTAACGAATCAGTGGCCTGTCCTCTTCATTATTTACTATTCCCCCAATATTTGTGTCATCTGAAAACTTTAAAAATGGTGATTTTATGTTTTCTTCCAAGTCACTGATAAAATCTTAAATAGTGTGGGGCCAAGAACTGATCCCTGTGGGGCCCCACCAGAAACACCCATTCAGTGAGGGTTCCCCATTTACAGTTACATTTTGAGAACTGTCAGTTGGCCAATTTTTAATCCATTTAATGTGTGCCATGTTAATAATGTATTATTCTAATTTTGTAATCAAGATGTAGTGTGATACCAAGTCAAATGACTCACAGAGGTCAGGGTATATTACATAAACACTATTACTTCTAGCAACCAAATTTGTAACCTCATTTAAAAAATGTTATCAGGTTAGTTTGAGAGGGTCTATTTCCATGAACCCATATTGATAGGCATCAATTATATTACCCTCCTTTAATATTTTATTAATCAAATATGCAGTCCATTTTCTGGAAGCACATTAAGTACTCAAGAAAAAGAACCAGTGAGTGGAATTCATCGCTGAACATGGAACCAGCGCAAAGCCAACCATTTCAGAGGAATCCCATGAAATGCTAATTTTAGGGAGTATGTGAGGTTTAAATACAGCGTCCTTGTGCTGGCCCTCTGGACAGGTGTGAATTTCCCTGTTAAATGCCATGTTCCCTTTCCAGCCAGTCTAAAGTTTTGGAAAGGCAAGATAATTGTCAAAATAATGTGATTATGCACCTCCTCCTTCTCTGTTCCCGCCTACTGCTCCCTGGGCCTAGCGGACAGACTATAGAGGTCATACGTTCCAGTAGGTCACACATTTTTCTGCCACCCTGTCCTTTCCTGTCCCTGTTTTCATTTTGAGAGGGGAGGGTTAGGGGAAGACCCTTTCCAATCACACTTCTCCAACCACTTCTCCTCACAAAATGTCTCCATGTAACGACCCCTGAAAATATCATCAACATGCAGGGGATAACAGGAGATGCATGTGTGGGGAAGTGGGGTCAGTTTGCTACATGCACCCCTGCATGTATTTTGGGCACAACACTAGCCACTAGTGAAAAGAAGGGAGGTGGGATTTACCCCAGTTGTGGAGCTCCCAAGTTGCCTAACAGGGGGGTTTCTTTCAGCAAAAGCCAAATTTTCAAAGGTAGTGAGTTGGGCCATTAGCTACCATGGGATAATTGAAAAACCATGAGATTTTAAAGAAGAATGACTTGGGTTCTTTTTAGAGAGAAGGTGGGTGAGGTAATATCCTTGATTGGAGCAACTTCTGTTGGTGAGAGAGACACGCTTTCAAGCTGTACCGAGCTTTTCCTTGGGTCTTGGAAAGGTCCTTAGAGTGTCACAGTGTTCTGGCTTCTGAGCCTTTACAGTGCACTTGGGTCAGTTTCCCAGCTTTTCTTCACAAGCACAAGGGCTAGAAATTGACTAGTTTTAAAAATGTAAGTTGAGATTCTCCCATAATTTCTGGACTCAAGGAACTGGACTTTTAAGAACTACATCAGATATTGGAAGAGTCATGATAAAATCACGTGAGATGGCAACACTGAGTCAGATTCCTCTGAGTGTGGGTAAAAAGGAAAAACAATATTCTCAAACTGATGGTGAGAGCACTTTCTTCGCATATGACAGTAAATACACTTTAAAACAGAGAGCAGACACAGTCTCCTTTCATATAACCTTGTATGTCTGAAATAACAAAATGCTATTTCCTTTTTTTTTAAAAAGACATTTACACCAAAGCTCGTACTTCTGGATCTCTCAGACATAAACTGCATTCAAGATGTAGCTAAAGAAATACTGGATTGCTATGGATGTGTGGATATACTGATCAACAATGCTAGTATGAAGGTGAAAGGACCAGTGCAGAGTATCTCATTGGAACTCGATAAAAAGATTATGGATGCCAACTATTTTGGACCTATAACACTAACAAAAGGTATTCTGATGTTTTCTTCTTTTGAAAGTGCTATTTAAAGATTGGATACCAAGTCATTGTGTCATGTTGTGGCATGGCTTGGGTCAAATTTTGCTTTCAACTCCATCCGTGTAAATCAGAAGAATCTCTACTGAAAATCAGTGGTGTGAAATTGGAGCAAGTGAGAACAGAATCAGGCCCCCTGAGTTTGAAGAGAAGAGTGTTTATCAACAGTAGGTGATATCATGGCACCATTTTCAAAACACCCAGTTGTATGTTTGCAGTGACCCCTGTAGGCATGTGCTTCTGCTCTGCTGTGAAGACATCGACTGTCACAAATCAGTAAGGAGTGCATGCAGCCAGGCTAAAACTTAGCCATAACAAGAGCGCATCCAGCACATAATTGTGTACAAATTTGGGGTGCGCTTAGGGCTTGATCATGCAAGGTGCTGAGCACTCTGGTCCTGATGCAGCAAAGCACTTATGCACATCCTTAACTTTTAGCATGTGAGTTGTCCCACTGACTTTATTGGGGCTACCCATATGGTAAAAGTTAAGCACATGTTTAAGTATTTTAGTGGACTGAGGTGAGAGCACCATACAGGATCTAGTCCTTAGAGCAGAGGGATTTTGTAACGATACCTCAAAGCAGGGCCGGCTCTAGGATTTCTGCCGCCCCAGGCAGAAATCAAGAGTGCCGCCCCCCCACCAGTGCAGCCCGAGCCCCCCCCCCCAGGGGCGCGGCCCCCAGCCCCCGCCCCCCGAGCGGCATAGCACCACCCTAGCC